>JADMNL010000030.1:80182500-80540000 GCA_016271365.2 Neoceratodus forsteri
AGGGTGGTGATTAGTTGATCAGGGTCGCTTAGTAGAGGAGGATAATAATTACGGATTCTGTTATGTTATCAATAACGCCTGCCTCATCTTTACAATTCCTGCAGGGTTATAATCACATTCAACATTAACAACAGCATTCCACCAACGTTTGATGAAGAGCCACAAGAAGGACAGAAACCGCAGGAGAATGAAGTAATTAACTTTTTTTAAATCTGTAATGATAATGGCGGGGGGGGTCCTCTGCCCCCCTCTCCCGTATGCATGACAGCTTGCATAGGATTACATTGCATGTGGGAGTGAATGAAGGTTTCGATTCATACAGTTCAGTCCCTCACAAGTTTGTGGTTGTGTTACTGCTCAGTGATCGTGAGTTACTTGGCTGTTGCACCGAGTGTGTGCGTGTGTGTGTGTGTGTGTGTGTGTGTGTGTGTGTGTGTGTGTGTGCTGGTGTGCGTGCGCGCACACATGCATATGTGAAAACAGAGTCGGAGGTTGGGGCACACTCTCCGTTCTCGGCAGTGGGGGTGCAGTAATTTGGTTACATCCGTACAAACTGTTTAAGAAACAGTAGATAAAGTAGAGACCTGGGGCATTATCACTTTTGTTATTTTGACTTGTCCCATAAGTGGTGTCACCGTGATTGCACTGTTACCCCAGCTGGGAGGGCTGGCAAGTGACTTCCTTCACAGCCAGCAACAGCGCCACTCCTTGATCGTCCAGCCTTTGCCCTCCCTGGGAACTGAGTGCTTCACATTTGGCCCTGTGACGGCCGTGTCTTGTTAATCTGTACATCCTGTTCCCTTATTTGCTCATCCATCACTCTGGTCCCTTTTGTCTCCATATAGCTCCTTTGGTTTTGAACCTTCTTCACCTCAGGCATCGAATGTCGGCAGACAGTTTGCTGTACTTGAACTAGGAAAGCTTCCACAAGTTTCCCTCAGCTGTGCACCCCTGCTCCCCCTCAAAAATCCTGCCTGGACTATGATCCATGTGTTTCTATTGACTTCCCCCAGTCTCTAAAGGAACATAAATTGTGAAGAGAGAGAGGTGTGTGTGTGTGTGTGTGTGTGTGTGTATATATATATATATATATATATATATATATATATATATATATATATATATAAAAAAACAAAAAAATAGATTGTTTCATGTGTTTCTCATTTTTAGAGCCCTTTGTTAGGCTGCTTCCCCCTCCCCCACCCAGTTTAATTTTTTTTTTTTATCACTTCTGAATCACAGTGATATCCATTGTGTAGAAGCTAATGGTGACTCTTTCCATGCTGGTGTCCACTCAACTGATGTCACTGGGTTGTGGAACTGATAAGTAATTTATGAAAATGAATGTTGGGAAAGAAAAGCAGCATGAACAAAAGATCCCAAGGAAGGAAAAAATGTGGTGGGTTCCCCAGTGGTCCCAAAATGTTTGTAGGGCTGGAATGTGTGTACTGCCCCTTCTTTAGTCTGATAGTATTTTCTGTACTCGTTTATTGCCTTTTACTGAAAACTGTTCTCTGTATTTTAACGGCTTCCCTGTATTATGTAAATGAACTCTGTATTGTTACTGTACCTCCTGGGTCGTGCCTGAAAATAGTCACCTGTTTGGCTAGTGCACCTACCCGGTAAACAAAAACTAAATAAATAAATAATCCAGATGGTGGTAGTGCCATCCACAGACTTGTCTCAAACTCCCCATCCCATCTGTAAACTAAGTCTCAAACTGAGTGTACACTTGCAGCCACTGACTCCACTGCTTTGTAGAGCAGTCAACTTATTTATTTATTTATTTTGCTCTCCACCAGACCATCCCCCATTGGTCAACTAACTCCAAAGGCTCTTCCCAGGACAAAACCTCTGCACCCCCCTACCCTCGGGTGGGGCTGCCAGCTTCCCAATGGTCGAGAAATGGTACTGAGCGGAAGGAGGGATCCCAAGCACCCTGGCTTGTCCCCCAGGGTGGGGCAGTTGGCTCCCCGACAGACAGACACAAATTGGTACTGGTGGGAGCAAGGGGTTACGGTTTGGCGTGGGGTCCAGGCCATGGAGGGCGGATGTCATCCTGTCTGAGGACTTTTTTTTTTTTTTCCCCCCCTCCAACCTTGGGGGAGGTGTGCCGTGCAATGATAAAAGGACACCTAAAGTGTCAACGTCTGGCACACCTCCCAGTGATTTGGCACCAGCTTGCTATGACCCCTGGCTTCACCCAGAGGTTGGGCGCGCACCGTACACTCACACGCTCTTCCTCCAACCCCCGTGGAGGAGAGCCGTCCCTCAGACGCTCAGTCCTCCTCCACCAGCCAGTCCTCCGATGCCCCAGGTCCACTCCCAAACCCAGAGCATCGGTGTCGCAAATGGATGCCTTTCTGCTGTGCCGGTGGGCCAGCATCTGTCACAGACTTATTTTTAACATTTTGCTTGGTTGCAAACAGCCCTTCTTTTTTTTTTTTTTTTTTTATACTTTATTTTTATTCATTAGGAAAGAAAAAGTAAAACAGGTTACATTAATTACCAAGAGAAACAACTTTTAGACATTTAAATATCCATATAGAATATGTAGTTAAAGCATAAAACTCTGTTTTATTTTTGGGGGATTAAAAGGAAAAAAACAAACCCAATTCTGTTATTAAGCTGTATTATTTAAATTAATCTATGAGGTGTGAGTTAATTTTGTGCTCTGCAAGCAGCCCTTCTGACCACCACTAACTCCTAAAATGGTTTCCAGCGCTGTATACCACTGATATTGATACTCTTTTCTGTCCCCATCCCCATCTGCTTCTACTCAGTTAGTGTGTGGTGCCATGACTTGCTTGCATTGCATAGTGCAGCCAGTTTTGTGCATGTATAGCAACACGGTAGTCTATAAATTAGCAGGGTCGGAAATGAGTCAGAAATGTCCTGGAAGTAAATCGTACATTAAAAAAAAAAAAGGGGGCAGTGTAAAATATTCTTTTAACCCCACCCATATCTACGCCTTTTAAGAAATGATATTCTGGTATGAACTTGGGTTACACTGAAAATAGATAAAACGCAGTGATGGGTGACTGGGGTTCTTCAAGATCATCTGCACTGGATGGAGGAAGCATTGTTGTGATGATCTTGGGATCCATATATATATATATATCTATATCTATATCTATATCTATATCTATATCTATATATCTATATATATCTATATATATAATATAGTGTGTGTGTGTGTGTGTGTATGTATGAAGGAGTTCTGTTTCAGGCTTCCAGCTCCCGCCCTGCAACTGTGGTGACACTGTCCCTGCAGTTACTGAGCTGCAGCCTTCACTGACTAAGCCAGTGGCGCCTCTTAATTAGCCAGCAGGGGGTGCACATATGCCTGGCCGCCCATCCCCTCCCATATGCAGCTGAGCACTTCACTTCTATGCCTCATCTACCCCACCCCCCAGCTAGTTGCAGTGTGGGATTTCAGGCCAGGAAACTGACAGCCATACTGTTGGGCCCGCTTACTTAATCATGGTTTACAGTAACTTTAAATAGTTTGCTTACATCCTAAACCTTTATTTGCGCCACACACACCTCTTCTCACATCCCTAAAGGGGAGGTGAAATACTGTAGCATATTCCAGTTCATATTTACTTACCCCTGGTTTGCTTTTTGTAGATCTCTTTTGTTTTCTACCATCCTCCCCTTTAAAACCAGTTGTGCATGTAGCGCGCCCCCGTTGCCATAATAAATGCTCCAACCAGTGACATCATTGGTTGGAATCAGTTAGTGAGTTCTGACTGTGGTCCCGCCACTGGCATGGGCGGCTGCAGTAACCAAAATTGACCAGCGTCTCGCTCATGTGGCATAGAAGTAGTAGTCTGTGCAGGTAGTGGTATCGGCGTAGGAGTCGCTGACTGATTCTGATTGATGTCACTGGTTGGGGCATTTATAATCATACAGTAGGGGGCTATATACAGAGCTGGTTTTAAAGACAAGGGGAGATGGCTAGCCTGGTGGAACTGAGCGTAGAGGCACTGGACGCCACACCTCACTCCCTTTCAGCACCCCGTGTTCGGAAATGAGTATGGGTTGCCAGGGGTCAGCCCAAGGGAGCGGGCTGTCTAGCATCCAAGGGACTGCTGTCCTCTCCCGGGGAGGGAGGACTGCTTGCTCCACCAAATGGAGGGCAGTTGACAGTGCAGAACTGTATAAATACAGAACATTAGCAAGATTATAATGTTTGAAAACATTTTACAGTGAATTAAGGGACTCAAAGTAACACACTGTTTTACTTTTGTGCTTCATAGCCTGAAATCCTCTCGACTCCAAATTTTGTTGTAGAAGTGACAAAAGAGCCTCCAAACAAGACTTTGGTCTTTGACTGCCACTATCCTGAGGATGAGGTGGGTATTTAATTGAATTATTCATTAATTCATCCATTTATTGTCATAGGGACCTAGCAGAGATTAACATAGTTTGACATGCACATTCCACAAAAAAAGATGGCTATTTACATATAGCTGTTACTTACAGTTTATTTAAAATTAGCATAAGAAACACATTCACGTTTCCAATGTCTTAACTATTCACAAATTCAACCCTATTCTATTGTGTATTTTATCACCCCATTCTGCTCTAGACCTCAGGAGGTAATGAAACGTGCAGTGGGAATTGTGTACTACCATACTCTGATTCTTCAGTTTGCTAAGCTGCAACCGAAATGGAAGTTCTATATAAAGGTGCTTATTCTTTTCTCCCAGCCATCACCTCAGGAATACACCCTGCAATCAAAGATAGCAAGCATAGGGGGCAGTATAGCGTAGGGTTTAAGGGTACTGCGCTACAAACCTGGAGACCTGAGTTTGAATCCCATCAGCCTCCACTTGCATACTGTGTGATACTGAGCAAGTCACTTAACTTCCCTGTGCTCCCAGGTTGCACCTGGAGACAAGCTCTGGCTTAGTGTGCCTTTCCTGGTTAAAGGAAAGCTGTCGTTTGCAGGGGCTCCTGCCCCTGCAAACGTCACCCTCCGATTAAGCTTTTTGCTGAAAAGCACCTTTTTATGCTCAGCAAAGTAGTTTAATTTAACAAAGCAAAGTCCACTACCCTGAAGTATGGCGGACTATCAGGTGGCTCCATTACCTGTAACGGTGCGGCACCGCACCCTGCACTTCAATACAAATACATTGAAGCACAGGCTTTGGCACCACACCGTTAGTTAATGGTGCCCCCGATAGTGCGCCATACTTCCGGGTAGCAGACTTTGCTTTCTTAAATTAAACTACTTTGCCGGGCATAAAAAAAATTGTGCTTTTCAGCAGAAAGCTTAACTGGAGGGTGACGTGCTGCAAACGACAGCTTTCCTTTAAACACTTTCTCCATTTACCCCTGCTCAGGTGGTCTGCTGTCATTTTGACAGCAGTGAGACTTTTACTTCCCATGTCTCCACCCAACTCCTAATCCGTTCTTCCACTCTGTGATGGGGCTAGGTCTCTCTTGTACATGCACATTATCCCTGCATGGTGGCTTACGTGCAGCTTGGTCAGTGATACTTTGCCAGTAAGAAACAACAGGTTGTGTTGTCACACTCTGATATTGCCATGTCCTGGGGGTTTGCCTAGAAACTCATGCTAGAGCACACTCCCAACAAACCGGCGGGACTTAAAGGACCACAAATTGACACTGGATAGTTCCTAATAATTTTTACCGCAGGAAGAAGTGCTCAGAGCAAAACGGGCTAGGTGGCTAGCAGTCCTCCTACCGTTTGGGGGTATTTATAGTCCTCTTGTATTGCTGGACTTCAGTGGACTTGGCTGCATCTGGTACTGATCAACACTGATTTTTTTTTTGGACCTGCTATTTGGGGTACTGACAATACTGTGCTCAGTAAACTTATATTGCCGTAACTACGCAAGTTTTGCACATCTGTTTTACTGAACAATGTTGCCTGTGATAAAAGTTCAAAGCAAGTATCCAGCATCAGTTTGTTGGGAGTTCACTTTAGCTTGTCTTGCTATATTTGGGTGAGGGTGGACACCCTATTTAATGCACACCCCTGAGTTTTTAGCAGCTCGTCCCTGTGTGTGTGTTTTTATGGGTGTTTGTCTAATGTCTTAACTTGCCTCCAAAAAATGTAAGTATCTCATTCAACACTTTCCCTGGAATACCTTTTTGTGATTTGAGCAATACTATATGACCATCATCAGTGCACATTATCATAGGATAATGCCACACACTGGGGCCTTTTGCTACCCAAGAAATGGTGTTATCCCAAATAACATACAAACTGTAGGGTTGTTTTATAGACTATATTAAAGGTAAAAAAAAAAAAAAAAAAAATTTAAAACTTGGACGGCAAGAACTTTTTGCAGGTTGTGGTATTTCCACACCTTGGAATGGTTCTTGACCAATCAGGTTTGAGGAAATCCTTTACTCCTTCGATAATCTTCAGTCCCGGTTGTGCCTGGAAATAGGTGTATGTATGCCTCGGGTATGTTACGTGATATTAACTAGAAAAAAAGGTTGAGTCATTCTTGCCAAATATTCAACAATTTTCCTATTGCAGTAGGTTCATACTAGGGTGCATTAAGAGCAATAGGCCAAGGCCCATAATTCGCTCCTATCTCAATACCCTTAATACTCTCAAGTGTATACCTGACTTGATTAAATCGTCCAACTTGGTTTTTTAAAAGCTAGTTTGTTTTCACTTGTAACAGTATCGGTTGGTAAAGCATTCCAACAGTTTACAATCCTTTGGGAAAAATATTTCTCCTTATGGTATTGAAATGTTTTCCCTTAATCTGATATTTGTACCCTCTAGTTGTAATACAGCCATGCTTAACTTCAAATCCCATACCAGTCATTTAAATATGGGTCCTGAACAGTTTCTGTCATCATTTACGGGTCCCCCCTCAAACATCTGTGTTCAAGCAACACAAGTTTTTAATTGCGACAATCTCTGCATAAGTAAGAGATTCTAACCCCACCATTTGTTTAGTAATTTCTTTTTTGTACTCTTTCAATTTGAAAAATATCCTTTTTCCTAAATGTGCACCAAAATTGTGATCTGTGTTAACTATGGGCTGATGTCCAGCCTGGTGGCGCTGGACGCCACACCTCGGGCCATGCTGGCGACCCGGGTTCGGGAACAAACTCGGGTCGGCAAGGGATGGAAGGGATTGAGCATCCTGGGCAGCCCCTGATGGTGGTCGGGGACAACGCAAGGAACATGTAGCGCTGTAGACGGGGCGGAGCTGCGGTGGGTGTCGGCTTATTAGTGCCAGGGGACGTCATTGCACATCCGATCTCTGAGGAGGCAACCTAAAGTAGAAAAACCCCGGGGACTACAGGGAGGCAGCGGAGGCCCCAGGGGCTGCATCTCACATCCCCACAGCCGGACCATCCTCTGGGCTGTCCCGAGCCCATCGGCCTACTCTCTAATTCCAGATAGGTTGCCAAGAGGTGGGATGAGCCCTCTCCTGGGGGAGTGATCTGGGGGGCTGGAAGGTCCTAAGGGTTCGGTCGAGGATGCTCAGCAGTCTCTCTCCCCGGTGAGATGGTTTCAGGTGGGGAGTAGAGGGTGCAGTCGCGTGGGCACTCCTGAGAGCTGAGAGATGCCCCAAACCTCCCAGAGAAAGAAGAAAGTTTAAAAAAAAAAGAATGGATGGACGGACGTATGCCCTATACAGAGGTGCCAATACAGTAGGATCTTTAGATTTTATAATTCTCTTGATTGACTAGGACACTCTGTTGGCCTTTGTGTTTGCTTCATTAATATGCTTTGCTGGATAAAGATCACTGCTAGGTAATGGTATACAGCAGTTTTATCTTCTTACTCATTTTAAAGTTATGCAGTAAGACATGGTAGTGTTTGTCACCTAGGCAATAACACACAACACGATATGTGGGTTGTTTTCTAACAACCCGACAACCCAGGGCAACCAGTTGATTTAAAGGCATGGCTGCCGCTTGAGGATGCCAGTGACCCGTTTGGGAATGAGCCGGGGGAGGGGGCGCTGGGCATCACATGGGACGGGGTAGCCTTCTCCGGGTGGGATGCTGACTGATTTCTACTACAGGACCACCATTTGGGGGCTGATAAATGGGTAGCATGGAGTGGGGAGGCGCATAGGCTTAAGTGTGCTGCGTTCATTCGTTGTGTACATGTGGCATGTGCATTCACAGTCGGCATCCTAGGGAGGGCAAACGGGAGGAACAATCCTGGTGTAACAATGTGTTAGCACTGGCATGGTCAGGACCACAATGATCTGCCTTTCCAGCATAAGGGGTCCCTGCTGCTGAAAGTGTTTGGAGGAGGGGGTGGCACCTATGAAGGCCCAAACGTGGAGGGTACCCCACGGAGCAGGAACAAGAGACACCATGGGTGCAGGACCAAGTGAATGAGCTGGGTAGCAGCCGGGGTGCTGATGGGGGCCTGTAGCTGGGAAGAGGGGGAGGAAGAAGAATAAATTGAAACTTAAACTGTGCTCCAGTTGATTCTGTATGCTATGACACGCCAATTAAGGGTCAGTAACTGTACGCCTCAAGTGTATCATTGGGAACAAGGCGCTAACCCCCAAGTGCCTTCATAAGAGGAAAGTGCAATTGTGGACCATAACTGTCCATCCCTAAAGTGTCTTCCTGCAACATGGGTTCTAGTTTATATAAAAAAAAAAAAATATGTAATATATTTTAAAAAGGTTTATAAAGAAAATGGTATAAAAATATGAGCAGAATACAAAAACATAGTTCCGGTTGAGGTGTATTGATATTGTACCCCAGTTTGGTACCTTACAGGCTAAACCATTACTGGAGTGTAATTATGACCACTTAGTTACACTCTTGTCTTTTATTGCCCATGTTATAATTGAGAATTAACGGTCACCTGATGCTGTTGGACCAATCCTGCGCAACCTTTTCTCTTCCCCATGTTACAAGTGCCATTATCCGATAGTTACCCAGACCCTGGAGTGCCTTATTGAGATTATAAAATGACTCCCCCGATCCTAATTGTAAAACTGAATAGTGAAGTTCAGATAGATAACTAGCTCTGGCCTTTACTGTTTTGCAGGAATAATGTGCTTTCATGTTATCATGTGACCATACTAATTCTTGGTTTCTCTTACCCATTTTATGATCATTATCAGATTGGACAAGGAACGGAGGAGGAGGACAGTGATATTTTCGCAATCCGGGAGGTCAGCTTCCAGCCTACAGGAGAGTCTGAGTGGAAGGATACCAACTACACACTAAACACAGATTCCCTAGACTGGGTAAGTATGGTGAACAACGAAGTCGCCCACTTCCTAGGCAGGGTGATTTTGATGAGAGCTGTCAGACTGCATTTTAATGTAAATAGGAAACGAGATGAAAAACTTCCAACATTTATGTACTTGGTTAAGTAGATAACCACATGCACCCCCCATTAGATGCAAGCTCAGCACGAGACTATTAACGTGGACTGATCTGTGAATGCCCTACCCTGACTCATGGCAGCTAAACAGTACATCAAGATGTCTTCCTGTCTCCGCGCCTGCATTCCAACCTTCCCTGTGTCCTGCCCTTACCAGCCAGCATGTACACAGCAGAGTCTGAGAGTCTTCTATAGGACGTTTTCATGTGGGGGTCAACCCTGTTGTTTCATCAGTTGTGATTCTGCAGCAATTTGGGGAGTCTGTCCCTGGCCAGTGCACCACTGCCATCGCCTCCTTCTCTGCTGCCATGCTTAAGCTCTCTCTCTGGGACCTGCCACACCGATTGCTGGGTGCTTACTCACTGCACAGCATGGCTTAAAATTGCATTCCATCCTGTTTTGCATACCAGCCTTTTTTTAAATTGATTAGCTCACCCCTGTTGGTGTCCACCTCCATTCGCCTCTCTTCAGACAGATCTTCTGACTGCTACCCGTCTGGGTTCTGGTCCTTGCCTCTCCAGTCCAACCAGCTCCCTGACTCCCAGCCTTAGCCTGTGGGTATGGACTCACCTGCCTCCCCCCCCCTCCCCAAACAGGGCTGGGCCATGACTCTGGTGTTACTGTGTTCCAAGGCAGGGATCTGCTAGGGTGACAGTGACATGGGCGTCAGGGTTGACACCACTGATGGCATCTGACATTTTATTTCCTCCCTCCCACCTCCCAGTGCATACAAGCTAAGCCTTTCACTTTCATCAGACTGCTGGGTGGGGGCGCACTTCTCAGTGTACATTAGCTAAACCTTCCACTTTCTTCAGATGGGAGGGGGTCGCAGCTGCAGTGTTATGTGTTCACCCACAACACTGATGTTCCCCACTATTGTTCAGGTAGCGGGCTGGATGAATTCCCCTCCCTTGAGCGCGCTGCCTCTGCAAGCACATCCTGGGCTCCTCCGCTTTAAGGTCAGAGAGGGTTCGGTTCAAGGCAGGAATTTCAGGGTATTCCATTTGATAGTGTGACACACTACTGCCGAAGCAGCATGGCAGATTTAATGGTGAAAATGGGAATGGCTATTTTGGCTAACGAAGGAGTCTTTCCTATTGCCATACAAAAACAGATGACCCTGGACCATGGATTAATTCTGTATGTGGCAAACAAAACAAAAGAGGGCCGCATGAGAGAGGTGGTTGGGCAGCCAGTGATGGCACTACAGTGAACAAGGAGAGATCCGGTGCCACTTGCCCACGTTGCCCAAAAAAAGATGCACAGCTTCAGATGCCATCAATGTTAATTAATTCAAAAAGTAGACAATAAAAACCTGTCTGCACGCTTGCATTACTGATGGTTTTAAGAATATTTATTGTATCTGAAGCTTAACATGGGTTCTCTTGGTTCACCACAAATGCAGTATGTTTGTGTACTAGTTTCACTAATTTTCTTTTTATTCTTTTTGCCTCCGGTCCACCCCCCAATGCCCCTTATGGATCTTGGCCCCTGCCCACCGACCTACCATGCCCACGCTTCTCCTCCCAACAGTCAATGTAGGCAAGCCCTGTGCCTCCCCCCAGTGAGACTAGTGGGAGTGGCGGTGAAGTGAGGTGTCATGGTGGGGGACTGGAGATTTGTGATTGTGTTCCCCTGGGAGGCAGGGCGTGCAGTGACACCAACATGTGTCCCGCCTCCCATGCAAGCAAGCGCCAGCTTTTTCTGGCAGTTTCACCCGGCCTCTGCCAGTGGTCACCACCAAGTCGGACATTCACTCGCCACCCCCCCCCGGAGAAGGAGAGCGGCCCCTCAGGCACTGTATCCTTCTCGGCTGTCTCAATTTCTGGGTCCGTTCTTGAACCCGGGACGTCTGCGTCGCAAGCGGTTGCCTTGCTGCTGCACCGGCGGGCCCTCTACACTAATTTTCTTTATTGTGTTTTAGCACCTATAGACAGGCTGGGGACAAGAGTGGGATGGGGTGTTGCATGGGCTGCAGAAGGTGATTAACATGTTGAACGTTTTGTTTATGGAACTCCAAACTGCCACTTTGTGGAATTTATTCTTCACAAAGAAGCTACTTCACCGGGACAAAATACACTGCAAAAGTGCCTCTTCGCTATGTTTTGTTTCAGCCACTTCACAGGGGACAAATATATGCCATGTAACATAGTGCCATTTCACAGGAGTTTGTTCCTCGTGAATTTCTTTGCAAAGTTATCCCATTTTGCCCACGTCTTGTAGCCACAACCATATATATACTTTTTTTTTTAACATGGTTTAATTAGGGATTCACTAGGGACAAACAAGCCAGTTACTGTAAGTACCAGCCAACGAGAGACCAGCAGCAAACATAGTAGGGGGTCTTCTTTTGTGAGCTGGTTTTTAATAGACAGTAGGGCTCCATGCTATTGAAATGCTAAACCCCTGCCTTCAGGACCACTTAGGCTGACTAAAGCTCTTAATTACACTTGAACAGTGTCTGTCTGCATCCAAGGGGACCCTAAAATGAGACACACATTTAGTCATAGACACAGCAAGGAAAAACAAAAATGACAAGTTTCTTTTTACATCTTGTTGCACAGATAATAATATACTCTACCCTTGTTATAAGGTGCTTAGTTATACCAGGGCCTGTAACACACAGAGCTACTGGATGGTGGCCCTGCTGGATGTGCCTTCATTACAGAAGGCATGATGCTTGCAATTCTTTCGAAGGATCATGCAGTCATTGTTGGGTAATCTTTTGATTAAATTAATTGTAATTACCTCTTCTCTTCCAAACAGGCTCTATATGATCACCTGATGGACTTCCTGGCTGACCGTGGAATTGACAACACCTTTGCTGATGAACTCATTGAGCTGAGTACAGCGTTGGAGCACCAAGAATATATTAAATTTCTTGAGGACCTCAATAGTTTTGTCAAGTGCCATTAAAACTGGTTCTGCAGTTACTGAAGGAGCACTTGGCTTATTTACATTGTGTGTAGACTTAACATCAAAAATGAAGATTGGAAATTGGTTGGCACGCGAGGCTGCAGAATCGTGAATCTGCAGACCAGTATTAGGCACCTGATAAGTGAAATCCTTTTTTTTGTTAACCCATTTCATAGTGAAACTGTTCTTCCCGGACTCTGTTAAATTATTGTACAAATACCTGCTGCAGAATTTTGTATTTTTGTCCCTTTACTATATTATTGTCCACTTGGTTCTATACTGATAAATGAGGTAACACTGAATGTGACAGCTAGCGAAATAAAATTTGTTTCTTCAACACAAACGCTCCAAGTTCTTCATATAACTTCAGAGGATAGGGCCAACTACAGCTTTTCACCACTTCAACAATGAGGACATCTGGCTTCTTTCTCTCTCCCAATTGGAACAAACCTTCAAAGTGAAAATTAAGTTTCTTGTCTTAGCCAGCAACCTAGTACATCATGATAGTGCGTAGGAGTGGAGCAAGGACTACCTTCGTGAGAATGGAGATGTAAAGGGTGCCCCCCCATGCTGCAGCTGAGCAACAGCAGAGCAGCAGAACCTGCTGACCCTCCACAGAAGTGGATGAGGGACAAGACCAGATGTCATTGTCCACCTGGGGCATGAATAACTTGGTGGGGAAGTCAGTAGGTGAAGTGGAGGCCAGTTTCAGGGAGTTGGGGAAACAGAAAGAGGAGGATGGCTGGTGTGACTTTTCTCAGAGGTCCTCATAGTCACGAGGCCGGGGGTAGTGCAGGTGCAAACCTGCCAATTTAGAAATTGAGGGAATGGTGTGTGATGGATGGGGTTCACTTTTCTGGGGGATGGGGGTACATTCTGAAGGGATAAATTCATATTTATTTTTATGCCAGGAAGGCCTATTGAGCAGCAAGTGGCCATTTTCAAGGGCGACCCAGGATAAAGGCCTGTTCAAACTGGATGGCCTTCATCCAAATATCTGAATCGGAAGAAGTGAAGAAAATGACAAGGCCTTTGGTTAGTGCATCAGGGAGAAGAGGAAATACAAGTTGGAGAATTGACGGCTAAGGAGGATGAGGGCTGGGAATCCTGACATATTAAAGGGGAACAGACAGCACTGTGCCCCACAACCAAGTGTGGGGCTGATTGCCAATTTACAATGTGCAAAAACATTTTTTTAACTGTTTTCTGCACTATAGTAGATTGTATCAGGCGGATTCTTTTGATTTCCAAGCTGACATTTTTTGTAACTGCAGATTCTAGAATCCCCAGCAACCGACATCATAGGAGGGCTGCAGCAGTGGGAGATTCAGTAACCTGCAGTGCATGTTGGAGTTTTCATAAGCTCTGATCTTTTATTTGCTGGTCCTGCTGTCCTCCCAGGGCTTAGTGCTGTCAGAAGACTGTACTTGGCCTCGTGTGAACAGCGGGATTCGCAGCTGTCTGATCTGAGCTCATAAAAAGTATTGAAAGATAGCTTCTTTTTTGGTTAAATATCAAAATCCCCCGAGAGAAAGACTAGTTCATCTTACTGGTCTGACTCCTCCCAACAGTGCAAAGCCAGCCCCAAAGAGGGCCCTTCTCATACCGCCGCATGTCATCACCATGGCTGTATTCGTAATGGGAAATTTAATTAAAAAGAACAATGTCTGGCGCAGCAATTGTTGCGATACCAAAGTTGAGAGTAGCAGTAGCAAGAATAGGTGCAGGCTCTGACTATGGTGCCGGGGGCCCACCTGGAAGACCAAAATTGGGGGTTGCACACTGCACAGCAAACCACTTCAGTTTGGTACACTCTGTATCTGCATTTTTTATTAATCTGGAGTAATGAGAAAAATCCAATTTAATAAAAAAAAAAAAAAATGGAGGCTATATGAGAAGTAAGTGTTTTTCAAATTGTGGCCACTTGGACATTTTTTGGGATCCAGGTGGGCCAGTCCAGCTCTTGAATATGTATAGTATTTTTCACAAACCTTATATCACCGGTGAAATCCGATACACAGCAAATGACTGGTACACAATTTTGTGTGGCATTTGAAAATAAATTCTTTCTTTTTTTTTTTATTTATTTGTGGCCATGAAATAAATGCACACTAAGCTGTGAGTGCTTGTTTCCAGGTGTTTCCTATGAAATGGGTTACATGGACCTGTTTTATTGATTGGGGAGTCCGCTACTCTTCAAGAAGTTCTATAAGATCTTTAACTTTCACCTGGATAATGACCAGAGATGGGCAGAAGGGTGCATGGTTTAACATCTCTTCCGAAGGATGGCACCTCAACAGTACAGTTATACCCCTTGTACCACATTACAGTGTCATTTATGGGTATTACCCCAAATACCTGGTGTGGGGCTTGCACCCATGATCTATCATCCAGCCTCAAAGGCCAAGCGTGCTACCTAATGAGCCAGTGACATGGCTTTTTTATTTGGGGGGGGGCATTAGAATGAGGGCAGCAGCTAGAATGAGCGACACAAATCCACTTCCATTTTACTCCCTTTGTAACCTACCCACTTGCAGGAGGTGAGGCTACATTCACCATGTCCAACTTTCAGAGGGGGGCAAGGGTAGACTTCACGTGGTTACCAGCAATTTCAGTGCTGCTCCTTTCACTCACTGATGAAGGTGTCGCAGTAGTGCAGCGAGCAGTGCCCTCTCTCACTGTGCGCATACTACCTCTGCAGTGCTCCTGGTAGTACTCAACCTCTCTCGAGATGCAAATGTAGAACTTGGCCTGTTTAGCTAATGTTTCTGCCTGTCATTAACCTGGGATATCCTGTGGATGGCGTTATTGACTGAGCATTTGTGGCATTCAGCCTGCTACAAAATCATTTGCTGTGACTTTCATTTCAGCACCACTTTAATTAAAGAACCGTGTATAAAGCAGTAATTTAGGGACAATATGTCCATCAAGTTTGCCCCTTCATAATAAGCATGCACCTGCAAGTCTGCTGCTCAAATGTACTAATGTATTGGATTTTTTCCATCCACCCTGGGTAGTCTGTAATTCCCTTGATAAGCAAAAGCTTAAAGTTCTATACTGTCCTCATGTCCACTGTCTCCACCTGTAGACTTTTCCATAAGTTCACCACATAACTGTGAGAACAAGTGCCTCCTGATGTTGCCTCTAAATGTAGCACCTTGTAGTGGAGCACTTCAGATCAAGTGTATACAGACAGCTTTGTCCGTACACTTTAGTATGCTGAAGACCAAGATTATGTCTACTCCCACTCTCTTACCCCCGAAGACCTCCCCCCCCCCCAAGCGTGAACATGTTGAAAACTACACCCTCATAGCTTGTAAATTTTGTTTCCACGTCAACAGACAACTCTTTTCCTGTAGCTATTTTGGATATACCTTTGCTTTAGTTTTTCACTGTTCATGCTAGTCCCCTGTAGCTGTCCAGGGGGTTTCCATTTTATGGTTGTTGAAAACTCACCGTCCATGGGAGCTGTATTAGCATATGAGAACACGTCACAGCAACCATTTATACCATGTGTGTCTATGCTGAAAGTACAAATATCCTGAAAAAAAAAAAAACTCTTTGAAAACACACTAACTGAATGCAATTTAAAGGAGAGAAAAAAAAAACTTGCATTACAACTCTGACAATTTGCAAAGGTAAATGTGGTATTTCACACCTCGCTGCAACTTGTTTTGCTGAATTCTAATTAAATAGACCTACTGTGGAGTTTAAAGGGTGCAGAGTCTGATACATCATGTTCTCATGTGCTACTGCAGCTCTCTGCGACAATGGGATTTCAACAACCAGAAAATGAAAACCCTCAGCATAGTTACAGGGACTAGTATGAACAGTGAAAATAGTAAAGCAATCACACATATCCCTAAAAGCTGCACAAAAAGATGTGTAATTTTTGTTTCCGTCAACAGATAAGATATGATAGTGTAGTTTTCAAGAGCTTTTAGCCTTTATAAACCACCACCCGTCAGTTTGGTGATATTGCAGTGCGCCTGAGGCCCCTAGTTGTCTGGGTCACTTTGTCCTGATTTCTCTGGCAGGGCTCCTAGGTTTTGCAGCTGCATTTTCTGATTTCTGTGGCATGATTTATTCATTTCTATGGCAGAATGCAGTCTTGCCATTGGCTAAAATATGTCACTGATGACATGCTGAGCATAGATGAAGGGCTTCAGGACAAACGAGATCGGGAAGGGAGTTTGAGATTATGGAAAAACTACATTTGAATAATTCACAAAGAACAATGGATTTTGTGGCACTATATATATTCTGTGGCATGATTTAAATTCAGCGGATAGTTCCAGGGGCCTTGATTGCACCCTCTACTTAATAGCCTTTTTGTATCGAGCCCAGAACTGCACACTGTACTCTAGGTGTGGCCTGGCCATGGCTTTGCATAGGGTACGATTATATCCACTGCTCTGCCATCACCCTTTAATGCACCGCAGCCTTCATTACAGCCTGTCATGCTTCATACTCCTTTCTATTATGACCCCAGGTCCTTTTCCTACAACCACAGCAGCAAGTGGAGCCCCACACAGTGTATAGGTCCTGCCTCTTGTTTCTCCTTCCTTAGTGCTGCATCCTGCATTTTTCCTGACGATGTTATAAAGCTGGGGCTCTGGCAGCAATCCCTGCAGGATACTTAAGCAATAAGGCATGACCAAGGGTTATGTTAATGGTCTGTTAATCACCTTCTAGAGGTGTACTGTGTACTGTGGCACGAGGTGTAGCAGTGTGTCACATGCCCCAGAGGGTGATTAACTGACCATTAACATAATCCCTGGGAGTGCCTTATTCCTATTGTAATAAAAAATGTTCTTAAACAGTGTTAAACTTTGTTCAGCATATGGCTAAGCTCTACATGTATGTTAATAAAAGATTAACATAAGGCTGTTAGAATGTTTGCAGCCAATCAGAAAGCTCCATTTCTCAGAAACTTTTTATAATGCTGAATATCCCTCTCCACCCATGCCAGCCAAGTCTAACCTTCTACTTCCAGACCCCAAGCCAGTTAGAAATGCATGTTGTGTATACCGTACTTTGACCAGAAGCTTATCATAGGGCACAGTGACGAAGGCCTTGAAGTGCAAATAGACTACTGCCCTTCCCTGTTTAACCTCCTCTTGAAGAATGTGATTGTAAAGCCATGGTGACAACAGGGGGAAAAGGACCATGGCCTCAAATCAAGTGCTCTAGTATTGTTTTTTTGTTCTTTCCTTATGCCCCCTCTAGCGCTGTGGCCAAACCTATCCCTCAAGGTGCCTGGCCCTGCTGATTTCCAGTCCTATCCAGCCACCTACCTCCATGTTGCTTCTGTCACAGATCCCTCTGGACGGGGAAGGCCCCCCCAAAAAATGATCATCATCAAGTTGATGGCTGAGAGTTCACCAGGGGCTGTCATCTGACTGGCTGCGGGGTCTTTCCTCTCACCCCAAGGATGCATGTGCGTGCTAGAGAATTCAAGGTGCATGTGCACTCAGAGGTGTGCTGCAGCACCCGATGCCAGCCAGCATTCCTTCCTTCCATACGCCAACTGCACTGCCACCTGTGGCCACCCAGGTGGCAGTATTGCAGTGAAGGTGGTGACCCTCCCACCTTAGAGGGGGAGAGCATCCCTTGGGATGCTGAATTCTCCTTCCCAACCAGCCACTGATGACCCAAGTTTGTTCCACAACTCGAGTCCACAGCACTGCAAACGGCCGTGCCATCACTGCATCGCAGGGCAGGCTGCTATTCTGTCCTTGGTGATGGATTCCAGGACCTTGTCAAACACTGGTGCCAGGCTCACCATCCTATAGTTGCCCAGGTCTGACCATACCCATTTCTTCAACATTAGGAACATACTAGCCACATTCTCATTCAATGGTATAGAGAGGCTCCTGAAAAATTACTGCAAGACACTCCGCTGATTGTTCCTTTAGCTCCACTGTGATAATGGGGGTGTATTCAATCTGCTTCTTGGGATTTACCTCGTTTAATCTTTTGGCAGGTAAACGGGGTGGGTGTGATGTCCACAGGTTGCATCATGGTTACCCTTGATGCTATTCACCTTCCCAATGAGTAATGTTTCTTTGTAAGGTATCCATGAGTAAGATTCACAAACAGCATCAGCTCACTGGATTGAATTGCTCCAGAGATAGAACTTGTGCTAATTACAGAATTTTGAAATTTGAATGAAGTTCAAACTCTGCATTGTGGTCATGCTCCCAAGATTTTTTTGCTAAACGGGGAGCTGTGACCACTAAACTAGTTAAATGGCTACTAAAAAAATGTTTATTTTCAAAAATCGGAACAATTAATCAAGTTAAGGCAGAATAACAAGGTATTTGAAAAAACGTTTGTGATCAGAGCACTTCGCAACAACTGTAAAGGCACTGTAACAAGTAATGCTCAAGCCAATGGAGGAAAAACTGATTCGTGTCAACCTATTTCAGGCTCAGAAAGGGGACTGTGTATCTTATTGATGGATCCCATCAAAAGAAACATTACTACTGTAATATTTTTTCTAGGGATGTGGATATGATGTTCTTATCCACGCTTGTTGGCATGTCCCTTTTCCCCTTTAAATCTTGCTGGAAGGTCTTCAAGCTGGCTCCTACCACCCACCCAGGTGGTATAACCCTCAGCTCCACCCCATGTTGTCAGATCTTCCTTTCCGCTGGAAGATTCAGGTTGCCTCCTCTTTGCGATTGGTTTTTGTAGGCCCTGGCTTCTAAACCTTCGGTTATTCTGAAAATTAGGCTTATTCGAGCTAGTGAATTTGCTCTGTTATTTGGTCATGGTAGATAAATCTTCCCCCAGATTTCGCCAATGTCCGTGCGGCCAAAGAATGTCATGCACCGATCCGCATACTGTGTGCATCTACTGCCTGGGTGTCTGCCATGATACCCAGACTTGCGAGATGTGTTTCGCGTTCCACCTAAAACGTCCTCGACAATCGCCTCGCATGCCTCAAGTTGGGTAGGCCCGAAAAATGGAATCTTTTGGTGGAATCCAGAGGCCCGGTGGGCGATCTCCATGGTTGGGTCCGCCAAGCAGCTGGAACACATGCAGGCCTTCAAAGAAGAAGCAGCACAGGCCATGGGATCTTCTTCTCGGTCGATTTTTGTTCCCCTCACCATGAGCTCCACTAAAGGTGATGGACCTGCGGGCTCTCATTCCTCTCGGACCCATAAAAGGGAAAAGGATCCAAAATTTTCATCTCAGCGAAGACATGCTTGGGACCGTGAGCGATCTCAGTCCCAGGAGCTGGCAGTGTCGACTTCAGTCGAAATTGCTTCCTCAGCCGCTGGCTTCTTGGTTCTGCCGTCTGGCCAGACAACAGAGGTTTCAATTGAGGCTGAGATCATTCTCAATCCCGTCGACCTGTTGTCGCCAGACAAGGCCGACGACTCTTTGACAAGGACTCCGATCCTGCCTCTTCCTGATGAGAAGACCGAGCCTCCTGGGAATCCCATCGAGGAACCGGTCCCTAATCCGGATAAATCACCGGTTCCCCCGGTGTCTCCCGAGTGACCTAGTCAGCCAGTCCGATTGAGGTCGAGATCTGGGACCCCCTTGATCAACAGGGTGAGCAAGGCTCATAGGCGCTTAAAAAAAAAAAAAAAAAGCAATGCCATCGGTCATGCTTGTCCTCCTCTGATGAGGAGAGGCTTCGGTGGAAACTCCGATGCTACGAGGACTTGATGTGGCAGCAGCTGATTCTGTCTGGACAGAAGCCATCCACAGTTTCTACTCCGGCCATTGCCAGCTTTTCGCCTCTCCCTGAGCGAAGCCGATCCTTCAAGACCGATCATATCGGTTCTCCCGCCTCTTGAGCCAGCAAACCCGCTTCTGTTTCAGCCAAAAATAGGCCCTCCGCCTAATCGTAGTGAGCTGCCGCCAAACGGCCTGGAGGCTCCTACAAAGGATTCCCTTGTGACGGTTCCAGGACTCCCACATAGGTTGGTCACCCTTACACCTGATCGCCCCTAGGCGGTTGAAGGGACTTGGTGGTCAACAACCTATCCGGATTCTTCGAATACAGAAGATACAGACTTACATACACATCCGCGGAATGACTGAGTCTATTGGTAGTCTGTCGACAGAGGAGGGCCCTCCGTCTTTTCAAGGGATTCTCCCCCTCATCTCCGAATCCACAGGGAAGCCCATGGAGCCTCTCCAAAAAAGGACAGAGTAACCTCTTACAGATATTCTTAAAAGAGGGGATACTCCCACAGAAGCCTTTCCTGTGGCCGAAGCCATTGTTGGCCCGGACTTGGAGCTCTGGCAGCATCCTGCCTCCAGCCCAGATGGCCTGCATGTATGCGGTGCCCACTGGGTCTCTCTCGGGGGTTCACTGAACACCCCTCGGCTGAGGGGTGGGTGACTGCCTCAGTGTTCAGACATATAGGCAGCTCTGCTGACACTGACTGACCTCCTGACAAGGAGTACAAAAAACTGGACCACACGGCCAGGATGGTCTATGCAGCCTCCTCTTTAGGCCTCAGTCAGGCGAGCTTGGCCATCATCATGACACACTGCTCTCATGCCCTGTTGGGCTCCACAGATGAAGGTCTCCCCCACCTCCCTGCGGACCTTCAGAATATGGTCAAGCAGGTCTGGGACCTGGGCCATGCCATTGCCAAGCAGCAGCTTCAGACAGCTTTAAACCTTGGGGACTCTTGCGCCCGTTCGGTGGCAGCCGCAGTTGCTTCACGCTGCAGGGCTTGGCTGAGGCTTTCCACCTTAATGGCGGATACCCAGCACAAACTCACTGATGATCCTTTCCTGGGGACCAATCTCTTTGGCCCAGGTGTGAATGGTCACCTTCAGCAAATCGAGCAGTCCAGTGCCACCTCGGACTCTGCCCCTTCTACTGAAAGCGCCCCTGGCACCAAGAAGCAGCAGAAAAAGAAAACACCTGGGCAGCAACAGCAAGCACAGGCTTGGTGCCCTCGACCCAAGACCGGGCCTCCTCCGGCCCACAGTCAGGGAGGTTAGGGTTCAGGCCCTGGACCGTCTTCCTCCAAGTCTGCCCAGTGACAGGATAGGGGTTGCCACCCCATCCTCGTCACATCAGCTATGAGTCCTCCCGTGGGGGGGTGTAGGCTCCGCGACTTTTTTTCCCCCACCTGGTCCGCTGTTACTTCTGACAGGTGGATCTTAAAAGTGATCGGCCAGGGTCTGCCTTTGGAATTCGAGCAGTACCCTCCCAGTCGAGCCCACGCCCCATGGGAGGAGAGAGAGTATCAGCCCACACTCTGTCGGCTCTTCGAGACAACACAGCCAGCTTCTCCTCAAGGAGGCAGTGGGGACCAGTGCCCATCACGTGGTATGGTTCACTTTGGCTACTACATCTAAATCATCCCATTCCAAGGCAAAAATATGGGACTTCAGAGGAGCTGACTTTGATAAGATGGCCAACAGAGTTAAGCTAGCCCTGGCAAAAAGAAACACAGGTGAGGGGGTACAGGCAAAGTGGGCAAGCATTATAGGATGCAAACTTGAAGCAACATCCCATTGTGTTAAACAGAAAAGGAAGTGCAAAAGAAGAAGGAAACCACTTTGGTTCTCAAATACAGTAGCAGAAAAGATCAGAGCCAAAAGGCTGGCCTTCAGGAAATATAAGGGAACACAGCAGGATGAAGATAGGAGGCATACCAAACTGCCCTAAGGGAAGCAGGGAAGACAGTAAGGCAGACAAAGTCCCAAACTGAGGAAATACTAGCATGAACAGTAAAAGAAGGTGACAAGACTTTCTATAGATACATTAGTGAAGGAGAAAGTCCAGGGGGGTATTGCTAAGCTTAGTGGAGAAGGGAGCATGTGAGGAGGAGGGACCATATAAAAGCATCTACCCTAAATAGATACTTTTGCTCAGTATTTACTGAAGAGAAGGTAGGGCAGGGCCCACAGCTCAGCACCGTGGACACGGGGGAGGGAGGTGAGCACTACTCCCTTCACAAAAGAAAGGGTCCTACAAGAGCTTGCTAAGCTCAGGGTGGATAAGGCAATGGGACCTGATGGCATACATCCCAGGGTACTTACAGAGCTAAAGGTGGAACTAGCAGAACTGTTTAGTGAGTCTCTGAGCACAGGAGACGTCCCAGAAGACTGAAGAAGAGCTCATGTGATCCCGCTCCACAAGAGTGGTAGCAGGGAGGAGGCAGGGAACTACAGACCAGTCAGTCTTACCTCAGTAGTGGGCAAGATTATGGAGGCACTCCTTAAGGAAAGGATAGTGCAACACCTGGAATCCATAGGGGCACAAGATCCAAGACAGCATGGGTTTACAAAAGGAAGGTCCTGTCAAACTAATCTCATAGATTTCTTTGACTGGGTAACCAGAGTGGTGGACCAAGGGGGAGCAGTTGTTGTCGCCTACCTTGACTTCAGCAAAGCTTTTGACACTGTTCCACATAGGAGATTGATAAATAAGCTGGGTGGGTCGGAAGTTGGTCAACTGGGTGGCAAACTGGTTGTCGGGCAGAAAACAGAGAGTGGTGGTAAATGGTATATAGTTAGAAGAGATGCAAGTCACAAGTGGGGTACCTCAGGGATCAGTCCTGGGGCCAGTCCTCTTCAACATCTTCATTAGTGACCTTGCAGATGGACTAGAGGGTAAGGCTTGTCTGTTTGCAGATGACACCAAGATCTGCAACAGAGTAGATGATCCAGGTGGGTGGGCAGAATGAAGAGATCTGGATAAACTAGCAAAATGGTCAGAAGAGTGGCAACTGAGTTTAATGCAAAGGTGCAAGATCATGCACATAGGGAAGAGAAACCCTGAAGCCACCTATAGGCTGGGAGGAGTTGCTAGCAGTCACAAAGGAAGAAAGAGACTTGGCATCATCATCACAGATGACCTGAAATCATCAAGCAGACCTCTAAAGCAGTAGGTAAGGCTGGGGGTTAGGTGTATTAGTAGGGGTATCACAAGTCGTAAGAGGGAGATAATCCTCTTACAAGACACTGGTTAGGCCCCATCTGGAGTACTGCGCGGCAATATTGGGAGGCCACACCTTCACAAGGACATTAACCAAATTGAGGCAGTCCAGAGAAGGGCAACAAAATGGTGCAGGGACTGCATCAGAAGACATATGAGACAGATTAACAGAGCTCAATATGTATACCCTTGAGCAAAGGAGGGAGAGAGGTGATATGATCGAGGCATTCAAACACCTTAAGGGCATTAACAAGGTGAAAGAGTCTAACATGTTTAAATATAAAAAAATAGCAGGATAAGAGGACACAGCATGAGATTAGAGGGGGCGATTAAGGGGAATGTGAGGAAATTCTTCACAGAAAGGGTGGTGGATGCATGGAATGGCCTACCTCAAGAAGTGGTGGCTATGAATACAGTGCAGGGCTTCAAACAGGCATGGGATAGGCATAAGGGAGCAATACAAATGAGTATGAATAGATAGGCCACTGACAGAGCAAAGGCTGATGGCACATTTATAAGGTAGAAAAAGAAATGGGCAGAGTGGATGGGCCTTGCGGTCCTTATCTGCCGTCAACTTCTATGTTTCAGTGGTTCAAGTGGCAGATCCTCCAGCCAACCCAGGGTTCATTTCCAGGTACTTCCTGCTCCCGAAGTGGACGGGGGGCTGGCACCCCATTCTAGATCTACACGACCTGAATCAGTATCTCGGCCATGCACCTTCTGGATGGTAACTCTGTCCCAGATCATACCATCCCTAGAGCAAAACGTATGGTTCTGCTCACTAGATTTCCAAGACATGTTCTTTCACGTCCCAATCCGTCCATCACACCAGCGGTTCCTCTACTTCAGAGCAGAGAGAACCCTATACGAGTTCCAAAAGCCACGTCATTCGGCCGGTCATCAGCCCCAAGGGTCTTCACCAAATGCACTGCAGTGATAGCAGCCCATCATAGGTGTCGAGGGGTCAGAATGTACCCCTACCTCGATGACTGGCTCTTGGCAGGTTCCACCCAGCAAGAGGTGGAGAGGTCCAGGGACCTAGTTCTCCAGACCTTTTCTCAACTTGGCCTCCTGATCAGCGGGGCCAAGTCAGAGTGCGTGCCTTCTCAAGTGATGTGCTTCATTGGGGCAGAGCTGGACTCTTGCCGAGACAGAGCTTGGCTCCCTGAGGACAGGGCGGAGGTTCTCTCCTCCTTTGCCCAATCATTTCTGGTTGGGCACTCGTGCCCTGCACGGGACTTTCTGAGCCTTCTGAGCTACATGGTGGCCTGTACCACCGTGGTCCATTGGACCAGGTGGCATATGTGCCCCCTTCAATGGGAGCTGACCACCCAGTGGACTCTGCGCCTAGGTCATTTCGACCAGCTGGTCACTGTGATCCAGAAGATGTGGGACGCTGTCCAGTGGTGGACCATCCTAGACCTATTGCAGGAAGGGATCCTGTTTGTCCATCCCAAGCTGTCGTCCTCATGACCGATGCCTCTCTCACGGGCTGGTAAGCCCACATGGGTAACAACAGGGCCCACGTGGTCTGGATCCCGAGGAACCCCGATACCATATCAACCTGTTGGAGCTCAGAGCAGTCAGACTGATGATGTGAGCATTTGCTCAGCAGCTTCAGGCTCAAGTGGTTCAAGTCCAGATGGACAATACCACAACCATATAATACCTCAACAAGCAGGGCAGCACACACTCCCGGCTGTTGTGCAGAGAAGCGCTACACATCTGGACACTCGTGAGCCAACTGGAGGTGGATCTCCTAGCCATCCATGTGGCAGGAGCCTCAAATCAACTAGTGGATGCTCTCAGCCGCATAGGCAAGACATCCCACAAATGGTCTCTACATCCAGAGGCATCTTACAGCCTGTTCTCCCACTGGGGCAAACCGATGGTGGACCTGTTTGCCTCCAGGAAAAACACCAAGCTGAGGCTGTTTCATGCCCGCCCCCCTCAGCGGGGATCGCTGCAGGGGGATGCCTTCTCGAGGCCATGGACCCCAGGCCTCTTCTATGCCTTCCCTCCATTTCCCTCTATCCACAGGGTGCTTCTCAAAAGGAGGAGGGACAAGGCATAGGTGATCCTGGTAGCCCCAGATTGACCCAGTCAGTTCTGGTATCCAGATCGCCTCAGCAACAGGTTCCCGAGGAGTCTTCCAGCATGCCCGGACCCGATATCTGTCAATCAGGGGAACGTATTCCATCCGGACCTTCAGTCCCTGCACCTATTATCTCAGTGGCTAGAGTTCCAGGCCTTGAGCCTCTCCGAGGATGTACTCACAGTAGTGGAAGCATCCAGAAAGGAGTTGACCAGAAAGTGCTATGCCTTCAGGTGGAAAAGGTTTTCCATTTGGTGCCAGGGCAAGGGCCTGGACACTCTTGTCCTGTGGTGAGCATTTTGGACCAACGTTGGTCTCTGTCCAAAGGGGGTCTTCGGTCTTTGACCCTTAAGGTGCACCTGGCAGCCATCTCTGCTTACTGGAAGCGGGACTGTCAGCAGACAGTGGCACAGGAGAAGGTGGTCTGGCACTTTTTCAAAGGCCTCCATCACATATCCCCTCTGGTGTGTGAACCTCCACTTCCATGGGATTTACAGCTGGTTTTGGCAAAGCTCATGGGCAAGCCATTCGAGTCAGTGCACAAGTGTGAGATGTCACACTTGTGGACAATGGCCTTCTTGGTGGCTGTCATGTCCACCAGATGGACTGGAGAACTCAAGGGGCTCTTGGTGGAGTATCCTTATCTGTTCTTCCACAGGGACAAGGTTGTCCTGTGCCCCCACCCAAAATTCCTCCCAAAGCTGGTGTCAGAGTTTCACCTTAATGAGGTGTCGACTCTGCCTGTGTTCTACCTGAACTACACCTCGGATGCTGAGTACACACTCCATACTCTGGACCGGAGACATGCTCTCTCCTACTATAAGAAGGGGACGGCATAAGTTCAGGAAGAGATTTGCCAGCTGTTTGTTACCTTCGCTGAAGCCGCACCTGGCAGGCCTGCAGCAAAGCGGACGATTGGCAGATGGGATTACATCATGCATTGATCTCTGCTATAGGTTGGTGGATATGCAGCCTCCCGCAGGGCTAAGGGCTCATTCCACCCACCATACCATTATGTCGGCAACTGCTTCGAGGGACATCCCTATCCAGGAAATCTGTTGGGCTGCTACCTGGAAGACAGCAAACACCTTCCTCACCTATTAACCACATCGACCTTGAGTCACACCAGGATGCTGGTTTTGGGGCCTCAGTTCTCCAGTCTCTGTTCCCAAAGTAGGGGGTGTGCGCCTTGCCTCCCTCCTCCTGGAGAACTGCAAGGAGTCTGCCAACAACTGTGGATAAGAACAACATATCAACATCCCTAGAAAAACAGGTTACTCACCTGTAACAGTAGTTCTAGGAGTGGTATATGTTGTTCATCCACACTGACGCACTCAACCTCCCGGACTGCGACGCACACACCTTGCTTCCAGCGGGCTAAGATCTGATGTTATGGGGCAGAGCCAAGGATTATACCACCCGAGTGGGTGGGAGGAGCCAGCTTGAAGACCTTCTAGTGAGATTTAAAAGGGGAAGGGACATGGCAACAAATGTGGATGAACAACATATACCACTCCTAGTACCGTTACAGGTCAGTAACCTGTTTTTTTTTTTTGTTGTTATTGTTCTAACCCCAGGGATCCATACTAGTACCTTGGAAGGCTGGATCCAGAACCTACAGTATATAGGAAAAAGGTCTGCAAGACAGCAGTGCCAAAACTGGTATCCCTTCTGGACTGAATGTTCAAACAGTAACATTTTGAGAAAGTGTGAACTGTCCTCCAGATAGCTGCTTTGCAAATTTCCTGAAAAGGAATGCCTTTTGCTGCTGCCACAGAGGCAGGGGTGCTCTTGTGGTGTGTGCCGTCAGTCCCCTTGGGGGCAACTTACCAGCTGTCTCATAACAGAACTGTGTACAGGAGACTATCCAGCATGAGATAGTTCTAGTTGCTGGTTTGCCTTTGTCTCACTTCATCTAAGGTGACAAAAGCTGTGTGATATTGGACCCAGCATCTTTTGTATGGTCCAAGTAGTGGGTCATGCCCTATTCACATCCAGACAATGGAGGAGTTGTTCTCCTATGCTAGATTGCTCAGTGAACAGTACAGGGAGGGCAACCAATTGGTGCAGGTGTAATTTTGACACCGTCTTAGGGGGGAATTTCATATTGGTACCGAGAAACAACCCTTTCTCTAAGGAAGATTATGCAGTTTCGATCTGTGCAGAGGGCTTGGAGCTCACGCACCTTTTTAGCAGATGCCATTGCCACCAGGAAAACTGCTCTCCAAGTGACTTATTTAAGGTCAGCGGTAGCCATAGGTTCAAAGGGGGCTTCCATCATCTCTGTAATACACATATTTAGGTCCCAGGGAGGGACAGGGTCCCTCACAGGAGGGTACAGATGGTCGAGGCCTTTAAAGAACCTTTTGTTAATGGGTTGAGGGCAGAATCTTTTTCTTGCCGGCTGCTAAATAGTGCACACACCTTCAAAGTGGAATGTCCCTGGCTTAAGGACTGTAGGTGCACTAGGTAATTCAAAACTGCAGGCAGACCTGCTTGCATAGGGATTACCTTTCTGGAAGCAGCGCACCAGTATGAAAATCTCTTCCATGTGGAAGCAGATGTTTTCCTTGTGGCTGGTTTTCTAGAAACCTTCCACATTCTCATTACTTCTGATAAGTTAAGGGTAGAGAACTTCAGCTTATCAAGGAGCATGCCCTCAGGCGTAGGGTTCTGAGATCTAGAAAGGTTATCCTGCTCAGAGACTGTGTTGGCAAGCTGTACCTCAGTGGTTGACTAGGGATTTCCTGGGCAGGGTCAGAACCATGGAGCATCAGGTCTGACTGGCCCAGTCTGGTACGATCAAAATCATTCTTGCTGGCTCCCTCATAAGCTTTATTAGCACCCTTTGCATGAGTGGGAATATAGGGAAAGCATATAGGCATTTCCCTGACCAGTGCATCCCTTTGAGACTATAACCCTTGCTGAGGGTCTGCAAAAAAAATAAAAGAAGCTGGTTGTTCTCCCAAAAAGCAAACAGATAATCTATTTCTGTTGTACCCCATTGTCTAAACACTGGTGTCGGCACCTGCGAGTCCACGGTCTGTTCGTGGTTTCCCTGGCTGATTTTGCTTAGTCTGCCAAGACATTGTCTTTTCCTGGCAGATGCTCTGCACTAAGGAACAGGCTACATTCTGTATCTTCATGGCTTCTGTGCACAGCCTTAAGGGTCTTGTTCCTCCCTGCCTGTTTATGTAATACATTGTTGTGGTGTTTGTTCAGATCAGTCTAACCCTGGATTTGAGGAAAAAGCTTGCGTTGCTAGGAACACTACCCTCTTCCACCAATCTAGTGTCCTCATCAAGGTTTTTGTGACTGGCACTAATTTGGACACAGGATCCCCTGTTTGGGACCAGTGGTCCCTTAATCCTTGCTGTGCTGCAAACTGATATCAGTCCAGATTTCCTACACATTTTAATTTTGTTGGCAGTCTAAGGGTTAAGTCATAGTGGATGTCCCTCATCTGGAACCTGGTACCATTGTGGGGGAGGAGGCCATGTGTCCCAAAAGTTTCAAGAAATCCTTTGCAAGCCTTGTCTAGCCCAGTGTTAAGGATTTTTGCAGTGAAGATCAGATTTGATACCCTTGCCTGTGTAAGAAAGGCTTAACGCTGCAAGGTATCAAGCTCTGCACCTACAGTATGAATACACTATTTGAGCTGGCTCTATGTGATACTTCCGTAGGTTTATTAGTAAGCCCAGGTTTTCCAGGGTGCTTTTTACTACCTGTATGGAGCATTTGTTTCCTGCTGCTTTCCTGAGACTAACCAGTCAGCCAGGGAGGGAAAAAAACACCACACCATGCCTTCTTAGATGTGTAGCCACCAGAGCTAGAAGCTCTGTAAAACCCTTGGTGTTGAGGTGAGGCTGAAGGGAGGGGATGTGAACTGGCATTGGTAGATCTTGAAGTATATCTCCCTCTGTTGAACCACATTGTGGAACTGCAAGCCGTCAGGATCCAGACCACCTGGAAATTTTTGTTGGATGAGGCCGCCCATGTCAACATGTCCCATTGGCACCTATATAATGTAGACATCCCCAACATGTCTGCTTTTTCTCCCACCATCAGCTGCTCGTTGGTCCACCACTACTGTAGAACAGCACTGAATTTGGAATGTTTTGTTGTTGCTAGTGAAGTATAATTCATATTTGTATACCGTCACTGACAGAAAAGGAAAAGTTCCACTGCGGCAAAGGGAACATTTATAAAGACAACCACTCCATTTTTATCCGTTGCCTTGGCACAGACCAAAAAGCCGGACAAATTTGCCAGCACTTTTAACTAGGAGACATTGCAAGAAAGCTTTGTAAGTACAGCTAAAGGAAATGGGTTGTAGTGAAGGCAGCTTTACTGTCATCTACTGCTTCTCTTCCTGGTTTGTCATTCCCTGCTGTCGACCGCATCCATCATGGACTCAAAAAAGGGACAAGTCCTCTAAGTCAGTGGAAAAAAAGACACTGCCACTCTTAGGAAAAGCAGCGAAGGACAAATAAGCTTCCCTGGACCACTCCATTTACCTCCAAGAAGAGTGAAGTCAGCTGAAAAAGGCAGGTCCCAGGCTCCAGCCATGTGTCCTGCTGCCCGACACCAAAGTCAGGGTCTGGCACTGGCACACCTCCCCCACTGAGGGAACTGCAACCAGTACCGCCATCAGGTACAATCCCCTCAATGGTTCCACCAGTGTCAACCCCTTTGGGGCCTGTCAATGCACAGCTGCTAGTCCGGACAATGTCTGACCTGTTTTAGTGTCTATTGCTACTGCTATGCCCTCAGCTGGATTGTTGTCAACTTTACAGTTGCTGTTTCAGTTCTCAGTCTCTGTAGTAATGCCCCACTTGTTACTGTAGGTAATCCTGGAAACATCCTTAGGGGCTTACAATGAGCATGATCCTCATTCTCAAGAGTTGTCAGAAGCAGCTGTTCTGTCGATTTCCAGTTTTTCCATGCAATTTAAACAGTGTTTACACACCCATCCCTTGTGTTCTTTGAGCTTTTTCCAATTAATCCGGTGGTTATTCAGTTTTTATGTGGGTTTCCAGTTCGAAGTTATCAGGCTGCAGGATTGTCAAACTCCAGGTGTTTGTTCGCATGGGGGACCCTACCTTATGCATAGCGTCTAGTAATGGTAAGGGCTGTTCTGACCTTTTCCAAGGTGTCCACAGTCTTCCAGGAAGTCTGGTATCTGTCTGCTTGCCCAGAGCCAGCAACTCCAAAGGAGACAGACTCTCATGATCTGGGCTTGCACAGGACAATCTGGAATGCACCATTATTTTTGATTGGAGCATAATGTTCATAGCAGCCCCTACATCAAGGGGGATTCTGTGTTAGACCTTAGCAGGCAACAACATTTCTTCCATTCCTACATGCAAAGAGCACTGCAAACTGGATGGCCAGGGCTGTGCTGATGCAGTCTCCAGGCACAAAGTGTGAAAGGAGGAATCCCCATTGTCACCCTTATGGATCATATTTAGAACAATATTCTGCCCCTCCCTATTGACGGTAATGCTTTTTAATAACCCATATATAATTGCTCTCCAATGACAACATGGAGCAATACAAAATGAAGGTTACTCACCTGTAACCATAGTTCTGGCAGTGGTATATGGTGCACAAGCACATCCACACGGTGGCAGTCTTCCTTTCCCCTTAAATCTAGCTGGAATGTCTTCAAGCTAAGCTCCTCCCGCCAAGGGGTTTTCCTTCTCAGCTCCACCCTACGACATCAGATCTTGCATGCTGGAAACAGGGATCTGTGTGCCACTTACCAGGGGAGGTCATGTAGATGTGTACTACATACCACTCACAGAACTACGCTTACAGGTGAGTAACTCTCCTATCAAGGGACATGGATATGATGCACTTATCCACACTGTGGCAGACTCTCAGCAGTTTGCCGGGGAAGGGGGGAGGTGCACACCCCTACTTCAGCAACATGGAACTGAGGCCCCAATAACAACATCCCAGTGTGACTCAAGGTCGATGAGATGATGGTGGGAAATAAAGCTGTACAGAGACTTCCAAAAAGCAGCCCTTCAGATTTCCTGGATCGGGACATCCCTGGACGAAGCCACTGAGGCAGTGGTATGTCTGATGGAATGAGCCCTAAGCCCTACAGAAGGCTCCCTACCAGTCAGCCTACAGAAGAGGTTGATGCAAATGCACCTGTCAATCATCTGCATAGCTGTCAGTCTGCCAGGTGCAGCTTCAGTGTAGGTGACAAATGGTCAACTTCTCACTGAATGCCAGCCATGTGCTCCATATAAGCGAGCGCTTACCTCAGATCCAACGTGTGGCACTTGTGCTCCACCTCTGAGGTTAGAGTGCTGAAGTACATCAGAAGGTTGATCACCTAGTTAAGGCAAAACTCTGAAAACTTCTGACACAGATGATAGCCACGAAGAAGGCGATCTTCCATGAGATGAGAGATATTACACCAGTGCACTGGTTTGAATGGCTTGCCCATGGGCATTGCCACAAGCAGCTAAGTCACAAGATGGCCGTTTTTTTTTTTTTTAGTTGTTTAACCAGGAGTAGCACACTAAGCTGAAAGCTTTTTTACAGGAGCATCCTGGGAGCACAGGGAAGTTAAGTGACTTGCTCAGGGTCACACAGTATGCACGTGGAAGCTGTGGGATTCAAACCCAGGTCTGGTCTGCTGGATGACACCAGATTTGCAGCACAGAGCCTTAAACCACTGCGCTATACTGCCTGATTCCTGCACTGGTGCAGATAAGTGGTCAATACCAAGTGCCAATCACCTTCTCCTGCACCACTGTCCACATACCTGCCCATGCCCAGTGTACAGAGATGGCTGCCAGGGGCACCTTAACGATCATCAACCTCAGGCCAATTGCGAAAGGGACCACAAGTAGTCCTGAATGCTAGTCAAGGGCCAAAACAGGGTCTACGTCCCTGCCCTGGCACCAAATGGTAAAGGGCTTAGATTTTGAAGGCATAGCACAGGTGGGTTGACTCCAGGAAGCTTCCTCAACCTGGAGAACCACCTTACAGAGACCCAAAACCTGGAACTCTAGCCCCTCGGGAACCAGGCTGTCAGGTGCAGAGACTGAAAGGCTGGGTGCAAGACCTTCTCCTTGTGACAGGACAGCAAAGATGCAAGCGCCACAGAGGCCTGCTGCTGTAGCTGAGGCAATCTGGGTACCAGAACTGGCACAGCGAGTCTAGTGCTACCACATCATCCATGCCTTGTCCCTCCAGACCTTGACCTGCACTCTGTGGATCGGGGAAAGGGAGAGAAGTCATAAAGGAGGTCTAGGGACCAGGGCCTCATGAAAGCATCCTGCACGGGGTGGGGGGGAAGGCAGGCACAGAACAGCCTCCGCTTTGCGTTCTCCCAACAGATCGACCAGGGGAGTGCCTCAAAAGGAGAACAGATGGTCCACCACCTCACGCTGGAGAGACCACTCGGCTCAGGGCATCTGCAAGCTAGTTGAAGGCTCCGACTACGAGTTGCCAAAAGATCTGCACCCAAGCCATGCACGAGGGTCCAGGTGCAGAGAGCCTTCTGACACAACTAGCGGGAATGCATTCTACCCTACCTGTTAAGGTAGTACATGGTTGTCGTATTATCCATCTGGACCTGCACCCAGGAAAAATGGAGCGAATGCCATCAGTGCAAGGTGCACTACACAGAGCTCCGGCAGGCTGATGTGGTAACAGGACTCCCTTGGGGTGAGGAGCCTATGGGGCCCCAGGTGCACTCCCCATCACACCAGAGATGTGTTCTTCATAAAAATGACAGTCAACTCTGGGCAGATGAATGGGACTCCCACCTCTAGATGGCATCCCACCTCGACTGCGTCACCATGACCAGCTCGTCCATGTGATCTAGGCACTGAGACTACTGGCAGGCCAGTTCCCACTGTAGATGGCACATCCGCCAGCAGGTCCACTGGACCATGCTAGTGCAGAGTGCCATGTACCCCAGGGAGTCCCAAGCAGGGTGCAAGTGCCCAAACAGATGATTGGGCAAAGAAGGAAAGATCCGCTGTCTAGTATGCAGGGGGTCGGGCCTTGGCTTAGAGGGAGTCAAGCTCTGCCCCAATAAAGTGGATGCCCTTCAAGAGGCTGAGTTTTGACTTGGCTGGGTTGATCAAAAGACCTACAGCCAAGCAAATCTAGAGGGCCAGGTCCCTGGACCACTCCACTCCTCTCGAGATGATTCGGCAGCCAGTCGTCCAGGTATGGATAGACTCAAACTCCCCAGCACCACAGGAAGGCTGCCACCACAGCAATGCACCTGGTGAAGACCCTAGCGGGCAGGGAGAGGTCGAAAGGCATGGCCCAGAACTTGCTTTTAACAAAAAGAACAAAACACCTTCTGCATGGAAGCAAAAGTGGGACAGACGGAGTGGAATGTGGAAGAACACATCCTGGAGGTCAAGAGAGCAGAACCACATGCCCTGCTGCAGAGATGATATCTGATTGAGAGTGGCGATCTGGAACTTGCGCCACCTCAGAACTGATTCAGATTATGAAGATTCAGTATGGGGCACCAAACCCCCATCCGTTTGGTGACCAGGAAATACCTGGAAACAAAGCCCTGGCCAGTCATAGCATCAGGGACACAGGCTAAAGCTCCTTCCCCTAGGAGCTGAGCAGTGTCCTCTTGGAGGGTGGACATATCCTGGCAGACCATGGACTCCCATGGGGCATGGCTTTAGTAGGGCAGGAGAGCCTCTAAGTCGAGAAGCAGTTCTCGGGCCCCTGTTTCTAAGCACTCATTTTTACAAAGTGATGGCAGACGAGGTGAGCCAGAAATGGTGAAGCCAAGTCCCCATAGGAAGTGGGGGCAGGGATCTGAGGGGCAGGAGGCAGGCACTCCCTGACCAGTCACCGAGCAGCCTTGAAGGAGGCCTTCTTGCTGGCCACTGGAAGGGCACAGCTACCCCAGCCTCCAGGTTTCCTGGAGCCCTGGCAGGTGAACTTGGACTTGGGTCACCAGGCTTGGGATGGCCCTGGCTAGGGGTGCAGGGACAGAAACTAAAATGGCTTCTGTCCCTTGGGGGGGCCTTTTGCTAGGATATTACTGAATCCGGGTGTCACTGGATTTCTCAATCCTAGTAAGGTGTCCATCCACCCCTGGACCAGACAAGTCAGTGCCCAAGAAGGGGATGTCGGTCAGTTTGTGCTGGGTATCCACCACAAGAGTGGAAATCCGCAGCCAGGCTCTACAGCATCTAGCAACCACTACAGACCAGGTGCAGGAGTCACCACTGTCCAAGGCTGTCTGAAGCTGGTACATGACTAGGCAGCAACCCTGGTTTCTGACCATTCTGACTGCTGACTGCACATCCACAAGAAGGCAGGGAAAGTTACAGTCCAAGACACCCATGAGGGTGTGTCTGAGCTGGCCATCTTTAGGGCTGAACTCAACTGAAGGAGACCCAGGGAGGAAGCAGCATAGAGCTTTTCCGCTGCATGATCCTGCTTCTCAAGACTTCTTGTCACAAGGCTTTTCCACGTCCCTATTTCCCATCTTGTGAAACAGAGTATGCAACCAGTCCCTTGGCCACAGCCTTCTCCTCACCTCGCTTCAAACCACAGGAGTGGACCCTACCTCGCTGCTCTGGTTCACCCACTACCTCTCAGGATGTCTCCAGCAAGTTAAAGCAGAAGGTGAGCTGCCCCCTCAAACTGTTTCTAAGAGGGGTCCCTCAGGGATCTATACTAGGTCCGCTCTTATTCGCAATATACATCAATGACATAGACTACCACATAAAAAATGCCAATATCCACCTGTTTGTAGACGATACCATCCTATACATCAGTTGACCCCACACCAGAGGCCGCCTGCAATGACCTTCAAAGCAAGTTCGACCTGCAAAGTCAGCTAATCAACAAAAAACTACTATTGAACGCTCAAAAAACAAAAACAATGCTCTTTTCTCCGCTTGCCCACTCACTTAGCCCTACAGACAGTGGACCCACTCTAGAAATCACTACAATACTAGGTGAAAAACTAGAATTTGTAACCAAATTTAAATATCTGGGAGTATGGATTGACAACAGACTCTCCTTCATAGAACACATCGAAGACTTACTGAAAAAACTTTGTCAAAGGATTGGACTTTTCTACAGGCTAAGCCACTTCCTCACTATTGATGCCAAAACAAGACTGGTCCAATCTACTTTCCTATCTCTGGTGGATTACGCGGATTTCTTGTACAGCCAGTGTCCCATCTCCCAGCTTGCCAAACTCGACACGCTGTACCACTGTGCGCTAAGGTTTATCACGGGTCTCCCAAATTCTACTCATCACTGCATCCTGTATGAAACCATGGGATGGACATCCCTTAAACTTAGGCGCCACATAAATGCTGCTCTTTGGACCTACCATGCCTTCACAAACAAACTACCCCAATATATTTCCGACTGCCTACCGCTATGCACAATAAGAACATATGCGCTCCAAAGCCATTCCTTCATCTCCCTTGCAATACCTAGAGTAAACCTGCATGTCGGTAGAGTGGCAATTAGCTTCAAGCTCCTGACCCTTTGGAATAACTTACAAAAGTCTCTTACATTAGACACCCTTGTCCCTCTGCCCATCTTTAAGGCTTTATACTCGTGTGCAGTAAGTGAAGTCTGCAACTGCTTTGCTTGTCCCCAAACAGCTCCTAAACCACTCGTGGCTCGCAGCCAGGTCTGAACCATGATCACAGCCACCTCTAAAACTACGGTGGTTGCTACCATCCTATCGTCTGTATGTTGAGAAAATATTCTAACTTGAGCTTCAACGCTATACCCACTTACTCCACACCCCTTATTCTGCCCCACTTAAGCTCGCTGCTATACTCCTCTCATTTAGCTAAGTCTTCTAGGATACTAGGGGTCTATAATCCATACATGCTTTTATGAAATTATCCTTACCTCTTAGCGCCAGCCAGCGTACAGCCGTAAGCATACATGGGATCTGTAGTACACAAATGTTATGCAATTATCCTTTGCTGACCAATCCTAACCAGTATCATAAGTCTTATATATTTATGTATATTTGTATATAAAAACTCAGTGGTGGGGCACTGCCCATACTGTAACTAATGTATGTTGCTTGTATAACCTGTATCCATGTTTCAAACAGGTCCACCTTGAAAAAGAGTTCTGCTCAATGGTGACTGCCTGTATAAAGACTTGATTGATTGAAAAACCAGGAAGAGAACCATCCGGGACCCCATATTTGCAGTCCATGCGGGCCGGTCGTGCCATGTATGACGCTGGATGCTGCCAAAGCTCCAACCCAGGACCCAAGATAGCCTCCACCACAGGGAAGGCAACCCCTAAGGAATCATCCTGGGCAAGGATCTCCATAAGGAAGTACTTGGCCCACTTCTCTGGACCAGCACCGGGGAGAGGATCTCCATAGATTCAGAGATCATTCGGTGCACAGCCCTGAAGGAGATCGGACCATGCTCAGTACAGAGATCTTCAGTAGGCTCAAAGTTGAAATCCGGGATTCTAGAGGACCCTTAAGTCGTAAGACTCCTCGACTACTGCTCTCAAGCATTTCTCCCTGTTAACCATCCTTGACTCGTCCGAGTGGGTGATTTTGATAGACAACTGACTGAGAAGACAGGTAGCCATCAGAGCGGCCTCGGTCCGAGTCCCCTGCAAGGCTCTTTGGGCCGTGGCTCCACCAGAATAGTCAGAGAAGCCTGTGTAGGCATATCAGACTCATCAGGACCGAAGCAGGTCGGGCCAGGCAACCGCTGGGGCCTGTTGATGGGGCTTACTGTAGCGAGGATCCAGTACTGCCACATGAGGTCCTCGCAGCACCAATGCAACTTGTAACAGAGCATGTCTTCTTCCACGGATGAAGAGGAAGAGGAGCATCAATGGAGTTTCCAGATCAAAGGCCTAGTGTGAGAATGCAAAGATTCCAGAGACAACAATCTTGACCGAGAATGGGACCTCGACCAACGATTAGATTATTGATGGCAGGGGGATGTGGAAGGAGAGGCTGTGTACAGGACATGGACCGGCTTCTTCTACTGAACCCTCAAAGGGTGTATTCTCTTGGGAGGAGGCAGTCAGCTCAGCTGGCTTCTCCTGCCCTTCCTGAGAGAAGGCTGAAAGGACCAGAGTCTTAGAAATCAAGCCATCCTTGATGTCCTCAGACAATGGATCAAGTTGGTTAAGAAGTGTCTTGATCAGCTGGTTGGCCTGTGTCACGGCCAACAAGCCCAATGGGGTTACCATGGAGATAGCCACCTGACCCCCAACCAGGAAAGGCTCAGCAGAGAGCTCAGCAGTCATCCAGTGGTTGAGGGAATCACGGGAGCAGGAAGTGTGTGTCCATTTCCAAGCCCATGTCAGACAGGTTCTTTTGGTTTTCTTAGATTTGTCACCTTGCAAAGAGCCCTCCCCAAGGGTCTGCAGGGACTGGCACATATCCCTAAAGGAACCAGTGAAGGAAGCCCCAACCATGAGCAGCGTGGTCACCGATGATGAAACTGCTGCAACCTGTGCTGCTGTCTCTTCTAGGGCCATGAGCTGGGTGGCTGAACCCGCAGCCGCCGAGACCGATTTGCGGGCATCTTTAGAGTGAACTGGAGGTTCCTGTTCATCCAGCCATGAGGTGGAGCTGGGCATACCGATCCTCCAGTGAGGAAGGCAACAAGGTTTTGCACAGCCCACAAGCATGTGGGTCATGCTCCACTCCAAGGCAACAGATGCACAAAGCGTGGCGGTCCATTCTAGACATTTTTTGATGGCAGGCAATGCATCTCTTAAATCCTGGACTGGACCAAGGCTCCTCATGCTACATTTTGAGCAGAAATGCACTTGAAAATGCTTTGAAAAATGAGTTAAACACTGGCCTACACCACAGGCATGGAGCTGTGAAGGAGATCAAACTCTTCCAGTGGAAAGGAAGATCTGACGTCATGGGGCAGAACCAAGGAGGATAACGGAGGAGCTTAGTTCAAAGACGTTCCAGCTAGATTTAACAGGAAAGGAAGACTACCACAGTGTGGATAAGCGCATCATACCCACGTCCCTAGAAAGAAGGAATTCCTTCATATGTACCATAATTTCCATTTCTATTAGTTCCAACATTGCCAGTGGGGCCTCCCCTCTGGACAATACTATCCAAAGAGAGCCACAGGCGCCAGTTTATTTATAGATATGTGCTTTTGCTTCTCAGACAAGATGATTAAACAGCTGGGCAGGTACTGGGATTCATCGGTTCCCGTGGACATCACAGTATAAAAGTCACTATTTGTTTTGCTAAGCCTATAGGTTCACCGGCTGCTATGTCGTACACTGTAAAATTGGGAAACCTATCCAGGTTAGTATCCACTCGTATTGAATCAATGTCAGTTTCCTCTAATAAAATTAGATATGTTGCATGTTACAGTGATGGTAAAGGTCCCTCAGTGAGCCAGTAGGAGCCCCAAGAATTCACAGAGTTCTTCCGATGGCCCATGCGAGTGTGATGAGAACAGCGATCAGCTCGGCAACTGAACATGTAATCTAGGACAGGGTAGGCCTTTGTACTTTTTTAGTTTTTGTGTCAAGTTCAGATAAGGTGAAGTTTTTTGTTACAGAGACTATGACATTGCTGTTTAACAGACTCCCCTGGAGACGCAGAGGTCTATATCTATATATGTTTAGTTGTACTACAAGGACAAAGGTAAACCGAGTGGCTGATGCAACTAGAATATTCATGTCCTGAGGGTTCTATGCAGAGGTCACAGCTTTGAGCTGTACCACTACCCCAGTGGGGGAGCACATTACACATATGTAACTGCTCCTCACTGACAACACTGTAGCCAATAGAAAAGGAAATTACAGTAAGTATGAAGGAATTGCTCCTTTCTTAGCCCTTTCCAATTAAAACTTTTTACAGAGTTTACAATTCATTAAATCGTGGTCAGGAAACAGGCACCTTAGGCAAATGTTTTTTCTTGGCTCTGTCAGTCATGTCAAACTCCAAAAGGCCCTGTGAGATTATTACCGGTTCCCAAAAATAGCAAATAATATTTATGAACGCTCAAGAGAAACAGAAAGGGCTCTCAAGTTTAAACTTCCAGTTCAGGTCCCTTAAAAAACAGAACAGGTAATGCTTTTTTTAACCTCATTGCCAAATCTTAAATAGGAAAGACAATTCAAAGCAAAATCATCTCAGTTCCCTCTGTAACAGAACCAAGCATTAGTATACTTAAAAACTGCTAAAATGTGAACGGTAAGCAGTAATTTAGCAAGAATTTACCGTTTAAATACACAAATAAGCAGTTTCCCAAAGGCAGGAACTGTGCAAGCTAGCAGCCTTTTTTGACTCCTGGAAACCAATCGGAACCGGAGAAACTGCTAAAACAATAATAAATCAAAATAAACAGCCTAATACACAGCATCAGTGAAAAACTAGGTTTAAATAAAAATAAATCAAAAACACTAAGCCATTCTGGAAGACAGAAGGGTGGCACTGTACTTCAGGGCAGCTGCTCTCTTCAGCAGAGAAACAAATCTGATGTGAAACTGTTGGGGGGGAGGGGATATGACCAAAGTGCAGTGTTGGAACTTCATTCTAATTCCCAAATTCTGTATTTATTCATTTGAAAATAGGTAACAGAAAAAGGCACACTGAGCCAAGGCCTATTTCTAGGTGTGACCCAGGAAAAGGGAAAGGGATTACAATAAATTACATACAGCAGTAAAGAAGCATTCCAAAAATTAAAGTGTAATATTTGACTATTCAACATGGTACAGTTCAAATAACAAAGACTAAACAAAAGTTGGTTCTATGAGCAGCATCAATGCCAAATTAACAAAAGCAGGTTTGAACAATTTAGTGCAGCAGTTTTAATAGCATGAACAGACCCCTGAAGAGGCCATAACAGAGATGGAAAGGGCACCATGGGTAGGTCAGGTAGGGAGCTGACAGGAGCAGGAACAGCTTTAGTCGGTGCGGGGGGTTAGCCTAAGTTCCATTTTGGGGGCAACTCAATCCGCCAAGTTGATGTTATTTATGAATCTATACGGATGGATTCCTGGGGTTAGAAGTATTTATTCAGAATCTCCACAGTCATCCCTGGCTAATGCACAGGTTCCTTCCCCTTTCCATTATGGTATGGAAGAACGCTGGTGTTGCCTGCAGTTCTTATTGCTAAACTGCTTTCTGGACACTTTTTGGCTTCCTTAATTTTTCTGTTGTGTCTCAGTAACCCCCTCTTGCATGGAGGTAACCGGTCTCTTCCCAGCAGTTCTATGGACCCTCCTTTTTTTTTTTTTTTTAAACTTTCAGTTTATGCTCTCCCCCCCTCACCATCGGGAGTTGCCTATGCATCTGTACCCCTGTTCCATCTTACCTGGAGCCGGGGTGTGCAAATCCCATTGGCCCCTGTCCAGGGCAAGTAAATTTCATTGAAGGGCAAGCACAAAAGCAGAACTAATTTCATTGTAATTAATAGGGGCAAGTAAAAATTCAGCTACAGTCATGGCTGGACAAGTAATAAAAGTTTTGATTTGAAAACCTCTGCCTGGAGCCTGCGGTAGTCTCCCCCAATGCAGCTTTGGTTTTCCCCTAGGTGGGGATGAGGTGGAGACCGTACACCCCCGAGGATCCCGATTTAGTCAGGGCACCAGTCCAGGACAGGCAGGGGAGTTGGGGATCTGTGCCAGCGCTCCATCTTCCCAGAGTGCAAGGAGCCATTTTCCTGTATTCTGGGCATGGCGTGAGGCCAGACATCAAGGCATGTCCACCATCTGCCATGCCTCCCCTCTACATGGCTGGGTGCTTGCTGTATCCCATGCCTCCACCTGAGGCCAGTTAAGTGCACAGCCTCATCTTCCTTTCCTGGATGCTCCAGCCTCCTCCCCCGGCCAGCCATCCCACTACCCGGGCTATGATATTTCCCTTCCCCTTTGATGTCTTGCTGAATAATTTGGGGATAGTGAGGTTCTCAGCTGGAACATGAAGAACATCTCGGAATGTGGAACAGTCAAGAGGCATGGATGCGATCAGAAAATATTGTACAGGTGATAGCTTAAACTCACCTTTGCCAACTGGCATTAACTCAACAAGTCAATGGAAAGATCTGCTAGTAAGGAATTAGTTGTTAGTCCTGGAGGTGACAGAAGACCTACACGTGACTGACAACAGCAGTCCTATGCATGGCAGAAAAGGTGTACAATGGGAACCTATGGTAAAGCTGTAATAAACTACATTTTTTTTTTTTTTTAGGAGATTAAAGGGGATAACTTCTAATTACACAGACCCCTGCCCTCCAGCAGCAGGTGAAAGAAGCAAGGTATACAGTGCTAGTTTTCAGTGCCACAAGGCCAATGCCCTTGGTTCTCTGTGGCGCTGCCTTTTAAAGCTATTACATTATTGAGGATATCAGATACTGAGCATGAGGGTGGGGCTTTTTAAGACAAACAAGGAGGGGTCATGGAATTGTGAAACATTTTCTTACATTTTTAAATAAACTTCCAAAAGGAAGACACTGCAGCAGTGTGCAAGTTCTACAATCTGTGCTGTGGGTATAGACTTCCATGGCCCTGGACATGTATACAGAGCAAGTGCAGCTTTCATCCCAGCCACAGAGGTCACTGACTGCCGTTTTGACATGAGAGTGAAGCTTCAGTACATATTATGAGTTTACTCATACAGCAGGCAATTTTTATTAGTCTTTTCTCAAAAGGTTTTAAGAATACATTTTTATGTATATGTACCCATGGAGTCAAGATTAGCTGCGAGAAGAGTCAAACTATCCAACGGTGCCACTCAGGGCACACTGACAACCCAGGTTCATGCCCTATTCCTAGGAGGCCAAATGGGGTGGCAGGAGGTGAGCATCCCAAAGGATGCAATCCTACATGGTTATATTTGCCGCTGTGTTACAGTCACATGGGTGATCACAGGTGGCAGTGCAGCCATCGGCCCACTTGGGGGATGAAGCCACATACACAGAGCACTGACATGCCAATGTCGCTCAGGTCTCCTGTAGCCCCCTCTTGAACAGAAGGGCTCCTTAAGGAAAATAAAGGCACCACCCAGACCTCATGCCCCTCTTCTTCACCACTCCACCCCAAGGGGTGTGGCAAGGTGATGGAGTGGGCCACGAAGGTTGCTGCTCCAATCTGGGGTTTAAGTCCCTGTTTATAAAGGTAAACACCCAGGGGGAGGGGAGTGGTGACCTTTCCAAAGGTGTACCTAGTCTAGGGCCACTGCTGACAAGCTGAAGGAGTTCTGAGGGAAAAGTGCAAAAAGGTGAAAGAACAAACTTTGGGAGGGGGGAGGAGAACTGCAACTGGGATTTTCCAACCTGACACTATAGTGCTCTCTCTCTGTATATTATTTGTGCTTTTTTTTTTTTTTTAAGAAACTCTTGTAGCAGTTGATGTGAACGTCTTTGGAATGGCACTAAAAGGATAAAGTTGTGAAATGTAACTGGTAAACCTATTAAATTTTATTCTTTTTAGTAGATGCTCACCTTCACTAATCCTTTTGCATCGTACTGTATGATATGTCATCTTTCTGAACACAACTCGCTGTACTTCGAGGTGGCTTTCTAACACCAGTGACTGTCTGCAACTGAGCAGTGTACCCTCAAATGTGGTGCCCCTTCGTAAGCAAACCCTCTTGTCATGCAATAATGTGCATTAGAAAAAAAAAAAACTAGCAAACACAGTAGCTTTATTTCACAAAAAAAGTAAAAAACAACAAAACATTGTAATTAAAAATGCCTTCCGATGCGGAAGTTAGGTGAAGCACTGTCCTATGTTATTCATTTCTCCAAGTGAAGAAGTCCCCGCAGATTTGCAGATGTTACAGGATGATCGACAGTGTGTCACATGCCTTTTGGGGGGAAAAGAAGAAAATTCCAATTAAATGAACTGGTCTGTGGGTCACATAGCAGTCTACCATTCATAGTTTAAACAGCATTCAAGACTAAGAAGAGACTACCAGTGAAATTCCAGAGAGGGTGACACAGGAAATCTCTTTCATTCCACTGGTGTGCGTCTGTGTCAAAATACAGAATGTTTTTCCTGAACTCCTGCTTAGACTTGTACAAAGATTAGACAGTTAAAAAACAAAACAAGAAAAGGTTTATATTTTATACAAGTCGTCTCTCAGTGAAACTGACCCTTTTGTTTTTCCTTTTCAGTTTACTCAAACAGAGACTGCTTGCGTAGAGAGATTGGCTTATGTGCCCTTGTTACCAGATCCAGCAACAGAGGTACATTTCCAATCCAAGTCAATAGCAATTGAGGTAAGGACCAAACAAAGACATGGTGTTTCATGACAGCCCACTCTCCATAACCAACTAGAGATTAGGCAGACCAGGAGTATAAACATACATAAGCAGAATCTAAAAACTGGTTTGCTCACTGCATTTTCTCCCTTGGTCTGGGACTGGCACCCATTTCCATTACCTCCAAGGCAGTCCAGTGCTAGCTAGGAACCCCTTGGTCATGCTCACAAGATGCGCTGTGCTTCTCCCCTGCGGCCCACCTCTATTCCATCCAGGTCTGTCACTTTCCCAACCCCCTGTAAGTGGGACTCAGGAGGACAGACTGTAGTTGCACTCATGTTTTAACACAAGGCTTGGAAAATTAAACAGAACTGGAAAGAAAAAAAAAAAAAAGCAGCTTTTTTATTTTTATGTTTAAAACCATACTGTACAAAATAACACATGGACCACCATGCACAACTTGGCTGTGTTTTCAGCTTGGGGTCCTGACAGACATCAGGAACCTCTAAACTGGTGGACTAGCTGGGACCTTTATCAAGGTAGACCAACCCTGGAGGGGAATTCATAACCCTTTGATACACAGATTGTATAGAGCAATCTTGGGTTTCCCCCACTAAATAGGAACAAAACATTTACAGAGACCGTATAGCTACCATTGGACCCCTCTGCTCTTGTGGCTGTATCATTAGATTATCTGCTCACACAGTTTTATATCAACTGCTAAGGATCAGTGAACTTGGTCACAGTTTTTTACCCTTTTAACCTTTTTCTTATTAACAACTGTATTTTATTTTCCAGAAATAAAAACAAGAAGAAGAGAGAGGGAGAGAGATACAGGTGTATCCTGGCATACACTTATATTGTATTTATTAGTTTAGTCTTTCTATGGTTTGTTAAAGAGTGTTCTACTTGAAAGTGTGCAGGAACCTTGACAGTACTGGATAGTTGCCAACCCGTGGCAGTGTCCGAATCCCCTCCCCTGGCCTGTAGCTCACTAGACACTACGCAGTAGTGAATAACTTTCTTTCCTCTTCGAGCTACACCAGAAAATAAAGTTACACTTTTATACTTAAAGGATGTTTTCCACCAATCTAGTTAATATTTCATAAATTCTGCTTAACCATACCCAGTTTAATGTTGCAACGTTTGAATGGTCTCTCATGATCCCCTGCAGAATTGAGTTTTCGGTGAAGGAATGGGGTAAGGAAAGCAGCTGGTTACACACTAGAGTCAGTAAATATGTAATGTTTTGCTGGGTTTGAAACACATGATGGATGCTATCTGACAAGGCACAGGCCTATCAAGCAAAGTTTTTATTGTATGTAGAATCAGGACCCTTATAAGCTCTTTTTCACCAATACCCTGGACACTAAGATTTTGCTAAATGGGTCCTCGCTTGCTGGTTGTCTGCTGACTGTATATATTGGTAATTATCTGTGCCTCTGGTTGGAATTTTACTACATTTTGCCCTCCTTGATGTAACAACCTGGGCACATTGATTTTCGAATCCTACTGTAATGTATTATGTAAGAAAGTTATTTGTATGCTCATGTACTGTGGATCAATTTTTGGAAGTTCTACTTATAAAAACTAATAAATAAAAGTTTAAAAACAATTTGTCTTTTTATGTACTTTATACCAGCCAGGATAATTTGACATGTACTTGATATACAGAACTGGATAATGTGTAACTTGTTTCTGCATTACTGTCCTATTTGTCATGCCAGATTCTTTTTCAATAAACAAGTATTAAAAAAAGACAGACATCAGGGACCTCTGGAGCTTTCCTCTCAAGGTCCCTATGATGCAATCAGACTTAACTGACTGAACCACAATCTTGTTATGCATGATTGCTTGTGCATTCTTTATACTGTGCACAGAAATTGAAGGGCTCACAAATCTTTATAGTATTGATTACCTCTTGTGTATGGATTTCCATTCCACCTAAAATACTGCTGCACCACCGTTCAAAGGTCACAGAATGCTGCTGTACCCATCTGTGGTACAACAGCTTTTTTAATTAGAATGGAAACTTGTGGACTTCTGGCGACACTACCCTCAAGATGAGGATTTAGCAGCAGCCACCTTTGGATGCTCCCTCACAGAAAACCACCTGTAAACTTTACCAAACCCTCGAGGATCTACTATTAGGCAAGTTCTTACGTAACTGTTCTATCTTTTTTGAAGATCTCAGTCATCAGGCCTCACCGTAGGAATGAGTCTCAAGCAATTACAGGTGCAAACAAACAGTCTGGGAGGAAGGCCAACCTTAAGGAGGCCCTGCAACACAGCCCTGCTAAATCCTGCACGGGCTCTAGAAGCAGTGTCCAGACTGTAGTGCTTAGTAAAAGTATGGATGGTACTCCAGGTGGCAGCCACACAAATGTCCATGGCTGAGACCCCTCAGCAACAAGCCGGAGGTAGCCATGCCTCATGTGGAATGAGCTTTGACAGCTCCAGGCAACTCTTTGCTGTACTTATTGTAGCAGAACACAACGCAGTTAGCCAACCATTTGGACAAATATTATTTGGAAACCTGAATGCCCTCTCTACCTGGGGTGAAAGAAACAAACAACTGCTTCAACTTTTTACATTCCTTGGTTCGGAGCAGGTAGTATTTCAAAGTTCAATGCACATCTAACATGTGGAGCAGTGCTTCTCCTGGACTGGCATGCTCAGGAAAATAAATGGGAAGCTGAATAGATTGGTTCAGTGTAAATTCAGACACCACCTTAGGAAGAAATTTAGGATTTTTGCCCAAAGACACCCTGTCTTTGTGGAAAATCACATAAGGCTCATCGTACCAGAAGGCCTAAAGCTCTGAAATTCATCAAGATGAAGCAATAGCAACTAGAACTAACACTTTCCAGGAAAGAAAGAAAGCGTAGCTCACAAGTTGCGGCTGGCTCAAAAGGAGACAGGATCAACTTCTCCAAAACAAAATTCAAATCCCAAGCCAGGACCGAGGAATGGATTGGAGGTTTCAGATGCAGGATGCCCCTCAAAACAGATACGGGAGACATCCAGTTGAGCTATGGTACAGTCACCAACGCACTCATGAAAGGCTGAGATAGCCAAAAGGTGCACTTTGAGAGAGGAATACTGGAGACCAGAATAGACAGAGAGAGATCAGGTATTCTAGGATTTGGTTCACCGGACAGGCGAAAGGGTCCAGATTATGCTGGGCAGCCCATATGGCAAACCACTTCCACTTCATGGCATAAGTGGAACAGGTGGAAGGCTTTCGGGCAGACACTAGGACATCTGTCACTACTGGAAAGCCCAGTTCTGGCGATGGCTACGTCATCAGGAGCCCAGCGTGCAAATGGAGGGACTGGAGATTGAGATGGACCAGGGTCCCCTGATCCTGGGTCAGCAGATTCCTGCAGAGGGAGAAGAGGGACTGGAGGTTCCTCCACCAACTAATGTAGAAGAGGAAACCACATTTGGCGCTGCCAGAATGGGGCTACCAGGATCATAGTGGCCCCCTCCATCTGCAGCTTGATTAGAACCCTCTGGATTAGAAGAAACGGGTGGGGGGGGAGGCGTAAAGAAACCTCCAGCTCCAGGAGAAGGACATGCCTCGCCAGAAAACTCCAGGCCCTGGATCTAGCAAGCAGAAATTGGGCAGTTTTGTGTTGAGTGGGGATGCAAAAAGGTCCAGCTCTGGATGACCCCATCTGTTGAATAGCTCTTCTGCGATGGCTGAGGAGTTCCCACTCGTGCATACTGGACTGAGTCTGGCAGAGGCTGTCAGCTAGAGTGTTTAACACTCCTGGGAGACGGACTGCTGAAAGAGTCAGGCTGTGGTACAATGCCCAATACCACACACTCATGGTCTCCCTGCACAGGGGGTAGGAAAGCATCCCCCCACCCGCTTGTTGATGTAGCACACTACATTGAGGTTGTCTGACTGAATCAGCAACTGGCCCGTGAGAAGGTGGTTCTGAAAGGCCTGCAAGGCATACAGAACTGCTCACATCTCCAGAATATTGATATGCAAGAATGCTTTGATCTGGGACCAAGAACCCAGAGTTTAAGAGGGACCCAGGCGAGTCCCCCAGCCCAAACCGGAGGCATCTGTGGTGAGAATTTGATGCGGGCACAAAATCTGGAATGGAACTCCCTGCAGAAGATTCTGGGGATCCATCCACCACTGGAGCACTTTGCAGACTGGGGAAGAGACCAGCACCAACTGATCTAGATAATCTGCACGCTGGTCCCACTGAACTTGGAGAGTCCATTGGAAAATGCGCATATGGAGCCTAGCCACTGGAATGGTGGGTATGGCCACTTCAATCAAACCCAACAGTCTCAGGTACACCCTGGCCAGGATGTAATGGATCTGGGCCACCTGAGCCTGAGCAAAAAGGCATTCCGCCCTGGCCTATGGCATAAAGGCCTTCCCCTGGGCCAAATCTAGAACCGCCTCTATGTATGCAGTCTTTGGGATGGCACCATGACAGACTTGGGCAGACTGACAGTAATGCCGAGGGACAGAAACAGTCCTCTCTAAGGTCTCCAGAAGCAATTCTCTGGATGGGGCCCTTTAAGAGCCAATCATCCAGGTATGGGAAAACGTATATTGCCTCCCTTCTGAGGGACACAGCCACTGCTGCTAAGTACTTGGTAAAGACCCGCAGTGCAGAGGACAAGCCAAAGGGCAGCTCCTTGAACTAGTAATGCTCTCCCTGAAAAAGGAATTGGAGAAACCTTGTGTGTGGAGGAAACACCGAGATGTGCAGGTATGCATCCTGCATGTCAAGAGAACACAGACAGTCACTTGCGCAAAAGAAATAAGCTAGCGCTCACTGAATTGGTACAGAGGGGTGCAAACTGGGTTAACAGCCACCAGAAATGCACAACAACAAAAGACAGTTGCACTCCCAAATCAGAATAACGAAGTCACCTTTAACTGCAAAAAGGTTCTATTGCGTACACAAATGTAATTTGACTCAGTACAATCTTGTACAGCCAGTCACCTTGTTTGAGAAGGGGCCTCAGACCTAGCAAAGTTAGCATTCAAAACTTTTTGTACTGGACATACAGACTGAGGTCCTTTAAGTCGAAGACAGGTGTCAGATCTCCGGTCTTTTTGGGACCAAGAAAAACCTGAAATAAAACCCCTTGTTCCTCTGGTGCCTGGGCATTAGCTATACGGCCTGTTTAAACAGAAGGGACTGTATCTCCTCCCATTGAACAGCTAGCTGGGCCAGGGCGTAGCTGGAGGGCAGAGAGGGAGTTTCTGAGGGTTGCTCTGTGAGCTCCAGTGTGTGACCCCTTTCTATGATTTGCAGAATCCAGGCATCCACTGTAATGGTTCTCCATTGATTGAGATGGGAGGGAGAACCGACCTCCAACCCCCACCTTTTGGTCACGACCAGAAGAAGGGGTCTGGCAAGGAGTCAAGCAGAGGCAGATTCAGCTGCTGCAGCTGGTCCGTCACTTCTGGGATGCTTGCCTGCAGCTCCAGTACTGGAGAGAGCGGGCAAGGTGGCGGAGGCTTTGGGTCTGCCTTGAGGCCGAAAGGCTGCTCCTCGTCTACTGGGTGCCTTATGAAAAGGAGGGCTCTGCCTGCTCTTAAGCTGCATATGGTAGAGCAAGTGAACAGATTTCAGAGCTCTGCCAGATGCCTGTAGGTCACTGATAATGTCCTGGACATCTGGACCAAAAAGCTTAGAGCCATTAAAGGGGGCATTAAGCACCCTCTACTAAATACCAGTAGCAAAACCAGAGACCCTCAGCCAGCACTGCCTACGTAGGCAAATGCCTGTGGCAGCAGCCTTGGCAATAGTGTCCAAAATATCACAGAGGGCCTGCAGGAGGTGCTTGCTAACGTCCTCAGCAGCCTGCAAGCATCTGAGAATCTCCTGCTTCTGTGTACCTTCTGGGAGGGCTTGGGCATCAGGCTTTGCCCTTCCTCCAGTTAGTAGGCTGATACTTTACCATACAGGACAGGTAATTGGCAATCCTTAGCCTTAGGTTGAAGGGGGCATAAACCCTCTTACCCCAAAGGTCAATCCTGAGTGACTGCTTGTTGGGGGCCGGGGAGGGAACCAAGGTGCTTAGGCGCCTTGGACTTCTCATGAGCCACCTTGATAACCACTACATCAGTTTCAGGTTGGGCAGAATAATGAGGAAAGCCCTGGGGGCACGACGAAGCTCATCTGCCCAACAGGGCATGGCTGGCACCATGTCAAGCCTGTGACAGGTTGCTGTAGTAGTACTCCTCATAGCAGGCAAAATAGGCGGAATGATCTTGGGAGGAGACTCTGGGATCTCCACGAAGTCCACCAAATCCTTCCTGGTGACATCCTCTTCCTCAGTGTGGAATCCCATAGCTGAGGACAGCTGTTTCATGATATTGAAGAAGGTGGGGTCCTCTGGAGGAGACTTAAGGGTGTGCTTGACAGAGCCCTCGCTGGTGGAAAAAGCAGTGGACCTGTCAGAAGAAAGGCTGTCTTCCTCCTCTTCAGGAAGAATGAGATCAGGATGGTACTTCTCCTCGACATCGACCTCTTCGAGGTCCAGGTCCGATGTGTGAGGGGCTGAAGACGACCCGCAGCAGTCTAGGAGCTGACGACAAGGCTGCCATCGACAAAGGCCTAAAGACGCCAAGTTAGTGAACAATCACCAAAGTGAATTTAGTAGAGATCTCATTAAGGTCAACGACCGAAGACTGAGTCAATGGAAAAGGGGGGGGGGGCAACGGCGCAAGTAGTGATGACCCAGAGGGGCCCTGAGGAGCCGAAGAAGCTGCAACCCAAGGGCCTGGACTGGGATTACACCTCTTCGGCATGCTGTTGATAAGCCAGTTGTCGATGAAAGAGGGGGCAATGACCCAGAAGTTGATGGCTGACTGCCCTGGGTAGCAGCCGGAATGGGGCTGGTGGCCACAGAGACCTGGACAGCAGACCTATACATCAGTGCAGCTGAAGAACCCCTGGACAAAGGAGAGGGCCATCAGGGAGTGATACCACCACCAGGGGAGCAGTCCCTATCTTGGTCCTTTAGTGATCCCCGAGAACTTGTCTCAGACCTTAGAGGCCTGGGAGCTCGAGGACCCTGCCAGCGACTGAGAGGCTGGGATCCTAGAAGACCCCTGCCCAGAACTGGTTACCTGTTGCTCCATTAAAAAAATCTTGGGAGCCTTTTGCGTCGCCTGAGGGTTGTTTGATTAAACTTCTGGCAGAGCTCACAGTAATCGACTTCGTAGTCAGGACCACGACAACAGACACAAGAGTGTTCGTCTGTGGAGGCAATCTTCTTTCCGTAGCGACAGAAGAGAGAAGACGAAGATTAACTCTCGACATAAACAAAAATAATTTCTTTTAAAAAAAGAGATTCTAAGGTAAATGAAAAGAAAAGTCCATAGGCTGAAAAAGGCACGAACCTGCGATGGAGCTTCCACGGAGACCTGTGGGAACAAGTCGGCGGGAAAAAAAACAGAAGGAGAGATGAGCCACTCCGCTATAGGGTTGGTGATGTCATTACATGACATCAGCGTGGTAACCACAGATGAGCTCTCTACGATGTCGGTTAAACAATACTTTCATCGACCGCATCATGACAGGGGATTATGTCAACACAAGTTGTGGTCGAAATCCAGATTGTCTCCCGGTCCATTTTTTTTTTTTGTTTGTTTGTTTTTATAATCAAGGGGGCTTCACATGTTCCATACATTCATAAGGCAATTCTAGCGGGGGTAGGAGGAAGTAAGCGGTTAGTTAACTAGGTTCTGCAGCTTATCCAACAGGTAGGGAAATGGGCAGACTGGGTGGGTCAAGCGGTCCTTATCTGCCATTAAAGTCTATGTTTCTAAGTCTCCTCAATGCTATCAAGAAACAAGGTAATCCAATTGTGTATTTTAACCTCCCGCCTCATTCCCAGAATCCCATGCTGGGTCTAGGCATATCGTAGATGCATACCAAAACAGCAAAAAACAGCAAATACCGGTATCAGGCACTCAAAGTGACTTACCTTTCAGTACTGAGCCCTTCTGTAGTGAACGTTTCTATTTAGTGTGCGAGAGAGTGTGTGTGTGTGTGTGTGTTTGCTAACTAATTTATCCATACAAGAAACATTCTATGTGAAAAGGACTGTAGCAGCAGATCTGGATTAGTTTCAGTAAATGTAAAAGCTGTGGGGGGGGTGTCCAAAAAGGTTTGTTTTTAAATAACTTACCCGACAGCTCATCAGAAGACTGTTCGATCCTGCGGTTGCAGAGGTCAAAGAGAAAACCGGACAGTATAGGCACTGGTCAGCATGCTCTGTTACACTGTTTTCCAGTAGTATCCGCAGTTTCTCTACAGTTATCTCACGAAACTAAATGGGAGGAAAAAAAAAAAAAAAGACAACTAGTTGTGTTCTGGATATAGGGAAAGAAATCTGCACCCAAATACTGAAAGAACAAATGTTGGCAGTTCCTTTTCATAGAATACTGAGAGGTGCGACATGTCTCAGTTTTTAACTGTATTAACCTCGGATATCCTAAATATGACAACTTGCATTGTTTTGTTTAACCACTATACTGCATATTCCAACCCTTCTTTTTCTCATTTTCCCCCACACTTTTATTTCCCTAATCCGCCATTTACTCTTCCGAGTCTCACCCTCACCTTGCTTGTTGAAGGGTGTCCTCCGTGTAGTCAGGTCAGACAGGGGTACAATGGGCCCATTGCCCAAAATATTCCATTTAAATAGAAAATAGGATTACCACAAAGATTTTCAGAGTTTAGAAGGTGGCCAGGAACCCAGCAGAGGGTGGCTCACCTGGAAATATCCAGATATCCTGGTGGACAAGTCAGTCTGCTCATGGTTAACCATCACAGCAAACAACCTCCACACAGCAGTAATATCACAGGGAGGGTACCCAAGCTGACTACTGGACAGCATGCCTCTGCAACACTAAGGTGCACGATGTCAGCAGGGCACACGTCTATAACATATTCTTGTTCTCAATTCCATTTTTGTCCTGCCCAGTTCCCCTTGCCCCCAAAAAAAAAAAAAAAAAAAAATCAAGGTTGCTTCTCCATGTGGCCAAGGCAGAGAGGGCTACCCTCAACCCTGTCCCTGCCACCCCTCACCACGTCCTATCTGCCAGGACTTACGTGGGTAGTCGAACCCCCCCGAGGCAGGGTCAGGAGGAGGATGACATCGGGTTGGGGGCGGCACACAGGACATCATACAGCCCAGCCTTGCCATTTTTCCTCCTGCTTTGTTCCCGATCCCATGCTGGGATGTGCATGCAGATGTGTGCGTGTGTGGAGGCGTGTGCACCTAAGTCCCGCAACTCCATTCCTTCCTGTGCCACCCTGCGGACCCATACTGCCGGTGGCAGTCATTCAGCAGGAACGGCAAGCCTCCCTCCCCTGGGAGAGGAGAGCAGTCCATTGGACGTTCATCCTCTCCCTCTCCAGCTAGCCCCTAGCAACCTCAGATCACTCCCAATCCCGTGCCGCTGGTGTGGAGGACAGCAGCACTACCACAGCCCCTCTCCCAGTTGTATTACACTATCCAAAAATAATGCTAGCATGAATACGAGCAATGCCTCCCCCATAGTAGGCCTTGTACACATTTTTTTTTTTTCTGTATTACTTTTTCTCCCCTTGGGGGTTCCAGCTGGCCTCAGTGTCCTCGCAACCCTTCACTCCAGCCGCCGTCCGACCTGCGCTGTTCTCCTACTGAGGGCAACCACCCGATTACCCCACGACTTGCCCCCCGTAGCGGGGTGGCGGGGGTCGACCACTTCCCCCATCGAAACGGATCTGCTCTCAGTGGTCCCTTCTGAACCAGCGCAGGACATCACTGATGGCCATCAAGCCGCAATGACTGGACATTCCCCCTTTTCTGTGTTCTGCTTGGAGGCAGGGCATGCAATGCCGACAAAGGGCATACTGTGCACGCATCCGCATGCAGCACGCCCACCGGCTGCCCCACCTACCACCCTATTCTACCAGGCCGGACGTATCGACACCCAGCCTCCGCTAGGTGTCACGCTACGCCATTCACTGTACCCCAGCCCACCCTGGGAAGAGGAGAGCAGTCCATCGGACGCTCAATCAACTCCCTCCCCCACCGCCCCACAGCAAACCGAGCTCGCTCCCAAACCCAGGTCACTGGCATGGCACGAGGTGCGACATCCAGCGCCTCAACCCTCAGCGCCACCAGGTCGGCCTTGTACACATTTTTCATTCTATTTAATCCTCCATTTAGTCCCATCATCTCTGCCCCTCTCCCCACATAGGTGCTCTATTACACAAAACATGACCCACAGTGAAGCACTGGGGACATTTATGAGAGATAGCGAGGTTACATCAGAACCTGTCAATCCTGGCTCCCCAGCAGTTTGCGCTGCCTTTTTAGAAACGTGTTTGCCCTCGTTAACCCACTTCCCCTACCTTATTAATTTTTCATCTAATTTATTTATTCAGGACAGTCCAGAGGAGATGCAACATCTCATTTCCAGTGAGAAGCAGCAATAGCAAGAGACAAGGATATGCAGAGGCTGCTCTTTCCTATTGGATTAAAGATCCAGTTCTACCCATTTCCACAGCTTAGTGCACTAGAGCACCAAGAGGATAACGGACTTGCCCAATGTGATACAGCGAATATGTGTCTCTAGTAGGACTTACACCTTCATAGTTCACATGCCAGTGCTCTATCCACTGCACCACACAGTTGCATATCCTGGGCGTGACGCTCCCATTATGTGTACCATGGTATGAAGTTTGGAGTATTAAGAGAATTATCAGGAACATTTGCAACATTTCCCCCAAATTCAACAGAACATTGAAATAAATAAATAAAAAAAAGAAAACATCTGGTATGGGGCCTGCCCAGAAGGTCCAGCCATTCAGTGACCTGGGTTCAAGAGTGAACATAAGTTGCCACGTCAGGAGACTGGCTGGACCACAGGAGCTGCCTCTAGGTAGTACACTGCAGTCAGGTGGGATGGTGTCTGGTACTCAGTGCCGTGGCTACTCCTCTGTTGGGCCAGAGAAGCATGCTCTTTCCACAGATGTCGCTGTGCATGTCCGAGGCCATCAGTAGGCTCAAATCATGCCAAAAGAGGAGACATGTCCAGGGAAATAATAGGATAAAACCCCACAGCCAACTAAATGACGCCTAAAGTTCCTTGCTCCCATGGGTCCTGGTACCGGACACTGGATTCTGTCCACCTAGTGGATTGCCTTGGGGAGAGTGGTGGCCCTTCCCCAGCTAGACCCAGGGGGCAAGGGAATACCAATCCTGAATAGAATATACAGCACATGGCTGGCCACACCTTTAGATGTGGAGTTTCTAGGCCATTGTCTTTGGAAAGAATCAGCTGAACAGGTTATACCCCTTGCAACAATGTGATCGAAGGACAAAAAGCTCTATTCTATGGGAAAATAAATCTGATATGTGGGGGTGGGGAGAGGTCCAGACAGACTGTGTAGGGACACACTGTCAGAGAAAGGGAGGTGAGAACGTGACTATGGTTCATCAAGTAAAGCACACAGTTGTGGGTACTTTTTTTTTTTTTTAAACAATAAATTTTTGTCAGTGTGAAACTATCAAGATGTACTGTCAACTGAGTAACCGTGACATTCGTTTAGATTACTTTTACTGCTGCTTGGGGAGACTGACAAGGCAGATTCGACCTCTTGCTTGCAGTTAATCATCACAGGCCTTAAACACCAAATCTTTCTAGAGCCCTAGTCGCTTGCCATTACGACTGGTCTGCAGGCCTGGTTAGCAGTATGGTATATCTGAGTCATGCCTCCCTTGAGGAGCAGCATTACCGAGAGATAATGGTCGGCTATTTTTTCTTTCCTACTGGATTAAAAACAATGTTACTCAAGCCAGTGTCCCAGCTGCGGCGTGCTATGCTGCCATGCAGGCAAACAGTGTTCGGGAGCGGTCCTCGTCAGTCATGTCGGGAGCAGATCAGGCTATATAGGTAGGTTCCAGCACACTAGCCACCCCTGCACGTAGGCCAAGAAGAGCACTCTTTCTGCAGGGGTTGACTTAGTGTGCAGTCCTTCACAGCACTGCTCACGCCAGGGGAAGAAGGATGCAAGGTGAGAAAACTGGGGCAAAAAAATCCCTGCCATCTACTTGACAGCTCAAAGGGCCTGTAAAGGGTATATGACTCTTCAGACAACTGGGATAAAAACTAAGAAAAAATTTAGACTGGGGGGAAAAAAATGTTCAGGCTGGCCCACTACCTAGCAGACTGGTGTTCACATACAAGCCCCGAATCCCCCACTGGGGACAACTAGATGCCAGCTTTGTCACAGAGGTGAGGTGCATGGCTCCTGTGGCGGCAGGGAGGGCATAGATCACCATCATTCATTCACCCTCCCTAGACAGTCTACTAAGCAGCAGCACTAGTGTTGGCTGTGAAGGCAGGTACTTGCTTGCCCACCCTGCCAGCTGGAGGAAGGGAGCACCCGTGACGACAATCATTGGGTGGGGGCACAAAAAGAAAAAATTGGATGCAGACAATCTGGAACAACTGGCACAGCAGAACACCTGCAGGATCCAAGGAAGCTAATGCAAATGGAGTTTCCCTGCAGGTGGGGGGGGAGGGATTTACAGACAGAACCACTGGAGGGGGGGGAGAAGGGGGAAGCAGTAGGATATTACATCGATTCCATGCTAAGTAGGTTTTTGAAAAATAAATGTAATAAAAACCATACCCCCGATTAGTGTTTTATCCTCCTAGCAAGTCACTTTTAGCTTTCATTCCCAGGTAACCTGTCAACCTCATAATCTCCCTACATGCTGAAGGTTCCCACGTGGCTTCTCCCCATATCCCGGTGCAGCTGGGAGGAAATAATGACCTCTCCTGCCCACAGTGCACAGTTCGGTGGCAACCACAACTAGCAGAACAGCTCTAACAGTGCCAGGTGCTACCTTCACTTTAGCAGCCATCATTTTCCTCAGATTTTCTTCCTCATTGTACCTTCCGGACAGGCAGCATGCCCAGTGGCAGGGCAAGGACCCTGGTCTGTCATTGGGGGCCGTCTCCATCCCACCCCAAGCAGCACTGCACTCTACCGAGCCAGCAGCCTGATTGTCAGCATCTCCTGCTCCATCTTGGTCACCCTGTAGGCCATAGGGTCACTCAACAGTATTCTTTTAGCTAAAGTTCAACAATGGTACAGTACTGCTGTCGAGAAACCTTAGAATACTTGTTTCATTCCTACAGTAGGCGAGACAATTAAAATCAAAAACACACACCAGAAAAAAAAAAAAAAACGAACACTTTTGTAGCGGGTATTGACTTGATGGTCTGGTGGTTATCGAACAACAAATCTGAGCTTTCCATCTCGGCACACGTTGACAGGCCTCTGACTTGAAGCCAAGCAACTGAAAACCATTAGCAATTCCCTGCAGGTTAACTGAAGTCGTCAGTGTGTAGCTGGTGGACAGCAGCAGTGCAGCAGGGAACCATTCCTACCACTGCTGGCAGGGCTGGGGCCAAGTCCAAATGAAATAAACAAACCTGCGTGTTAATGTACATTCCGCACTGGCACAGCACAAAGAGACTCGTCACGGTGAGATGACTCCTGAAGAAAGGGAAACAAAGTGAGACTGACAGCAATGCAGTAAATACCAAAGCAATGTGATGCACTATTTTTACAGCTTGTAATAGTCAGAATACATTAGAGAACGATGAGCACATTCGTAACTACTCTCCCCATGCCACTCAACTGGTTTTGAGTTTGGTTACCTTTATTGTATGGGATTGCTATTCTGCACGTATTTTTTTATTCCCAAAACAACTCCCCCGGGCCAAAGGTGATCCTCCAGCCCAAGCATCCTTTAACACCTCTTCACAGGTTTTTCAGTGGCCACCCCCCACAGTGAGTCAGCAGGGAGGTGGGTGTTCTCTTAACCCCTACTGGAGTACGATCAGGCAGAGGAGTGATGCGACAGGCACAGCGGGGCCAAAGCATGCCAGCACCATCACTCTACTGACCACCTTTTCTCAACAGGGGTTTCCTCCTCACAGATAGGGACAGCCAGGGCCTAAGTATGTGCATGCCACTGCAAGCCAAGTGGGGGTGACACCATCTATCCCATGCTTGGTGCAACTTGCTCACGCTTCCTTCATTGGGACAAGGGGGGGGCAGTAATAGAGCAGGCAACTCATCTCCTCCCTCTCTGAAGGCTGAAGACAACCGCCTTAAGCCTCCTGCCAACCTGCAATGATGTCCCAGGCTCAGGGCTCCAACCTAAGTCACTGGTAAGGCGAGCAGTTCCCCACTGCTCTACTGGGCCTGATACTGCACATAGTTCAAATTTTACAATGTATTTACCCAGGACAGCCCTAGTACTGGGATGCAATATCTTATTTTCAGTGTGGCTTGGCTTTCACCCATTTTTGCTGCTGGGTGGCTGTAACCCTGGATGCACACAAGAAGGGTAAGCGATTTGTTCAGGGTCACACAGTAAGTGGCTCTGGTGGGGTTTGAACCTGTGATCTCCTGGTTCCCAAGCCTGTGTCCTAACCTCTAAACCAAAAGTGCCGCCAAATCTGGGCTGGCAGTATAGCCTAGAGGTTAGTGTAACGAGCTGTGAACGAGCTTGGTACATCCAGCAGCAGACCAGACCTGGGTTTGATTCTTACAACCTTTACTTGTTTACTGTGTGACTCTCAGCAAGTCACTTAACCGCCCAGTGCTCACAGGTCGCCCCTGAAAACAGACACTTGTGTCTAGTGGGCCTTACCTGGTTACCAAAGACTAAAATGAATGACATTAAGGACAGCATCGGACACAATCTTCCAGGTAGTGAGTACTGCCAGGAGAGCACAGCTCATATTCATGTTTGGTGAAATGCAGCAAAAAAACTCTGAAACATTAGTAAAGAGTATTTTTAAGTATTGCACTTGTGGGTTTTGAATGCCACCAAAATATTTCACTGGCCCCATACTAGGACATCTGCAGCATTTTGAAATGTGGCCGATTTTGTTCATTTTTTTTTGTTGCCGTAGTTTTGCTCATTTAAACAAAATAGGAAATAATAATAAAAACATTTAAATGCCAATTAAAAAAATATTAGGGAAGAAAAGGAACGTTGCCAGCACATTATTATCTGGAGACTTCAAAGCTTTGAAGCTGCCAGACAGTTCATGTTCATGGGCAATATGAAGGTAGTCACTCACTAGCAAAGATTAGAGCGTTCAGATGCAAGATCGGGTTTCTTAGACACCCGTTAAGTACAGCTGTGCTTTTGCCATGGTAAACTCTAGAGAAAAATCGTGGTTTTGTCCTGGTCAAAATGGCAGAAGTCATGGAAATCACAGCAACATTTATGAAAAGTTTGTGTTACCCAAACTACTTCTGCTTTTATTTTTTAATTTTTTTTTTTTACATTATAAACCATGATGTTATTCTTAGTCAGCCAATCAGAATTGTTTATTTCTAAACATTCCAAATACTCTCATGTGTGCCAATATATCCCCCGGAGCCACCTGTTGCAGGGCAAGACTGGTTTTATGGGCATTCGTAGTATATTTCACTGAGCTGTTCTGACAAGTGATGAATGCAACTGAAACCACACATATCCTGAATGAGTGGTGACAGGGAACATACTAATATATTATAGTTCAGGATTTTTAATTAAAAAAAAGTACTTTTAAATAAAAAAAAAAATGACCAGCTTGTCCAGGTTCCATGTCAACTCATCGCAAAATATTTCAACGCATACAATTACCGCGCGTCAATATCAGTGCATGTAAATTCATCGTTACACCAATTCATCAACTAGCCATCTCATCACAAAAACCTGCAAGTCACTAATTCGCCGCATAGCAACAAAAAATTTGAGGGTCTAGTATACTATTTTTAAGCAGTTATCCTTAGTAAGAGACTCTTTAAGAAGACTTAGATAAAAAAAAAGTTACACCACCGTAAAAATATGGAACAATGCACCACTGTTTAGTAAACTTTCCTGCAGAATGCTCGGTCAAGGATCTCCTGCTAAATGTCATCAGCTGCAGGTCCACATCATGCCCACTCCCACTGTAGCGCTGGCCATTAGATTGCTTGAAATCTCCGATCCTCCCTGCATTCCTCTAAATCTTCATACTGACCACGGCTAATAGCTGAACCAATGACATTGCTAGTGGCTTCTTTATTAGACCAGCGCTGGCATGCTCACACAGCCCATCTGGAAAACAGCCATTCTTCTCCCTTAGGCTCACTATTAAAAGTCATGATCACTCAACCAGATGCAATGATAACTGGCATCTATGTACGGTGGCTTGCAATGAACAAGTTCACTTACAAACAAAGCCTAAATAAAGAAGGAAATTAAATGACACAAACACATGCAAGGAACCCAGTACTGCTGGGAAACGTTAGAGAGGGGTCAAAGTGATGCATTTCAACAACGCAGCCCGAATTGATTTGGTATCGGAAACCAGCTCTGCCAGAATAGCCTTTACTGAGCAAACTCCAGGATGCCAGGAATATTATGCTAAAGTCAAGCCTGTTATTATTCTCAGTCTGCAAAAAGCTAAAATAATGTAAATTGCATTGTAATAGCCGATTTCTTAGCTGAGCTGACACTTGCGATGATTGGTCTGTTGAACTGATGTCTGATGCGCTGAGCTGACACTTGCGATGATTTACCAATTACGCTGAATTTTAATTTGCTATTTCATCTGCGCTGTAATGCGTGTGCTGTTTTGTTTGCGATGAATTGACGTGATACCGCTTGTCCATCAATCAATTGTCCATTGCCCTGCACATGTGGTACTCTTAACATAAGAGCTTCTTGTGCAAAAACAAATGGAGCGCTGCAATTGGTTAAGAGCATCACATGATGCTCCTTTGACCTGTAATGACCACAAGAGAGAGAGTCTCTGCTAACAAGTCCACAGTTCTGAAGTTCTAAGTTCAGTTGGCATAGTCCATCTTACACACTGGGATTTCTCCAATTCTCTGCAAAGTAAACATATTGATTTCAGATTTAAATTCCACTTTTAAAACTAGAAACTTGGATTAATATGTGCAGTTCCTGTGTCTAATGGTTATGAGAGTTTTTTCTCAAGTCTTCGTGTGCCAGAACCACTCAGGATTTGCTTCACAGTTTTCTCACCCAAAGACCTCAAGAATGTGGTGCGTGTGTCTGTGTGTGTTCTTCTTACTTCCCAGGTGCCCTGACCAGGACCTCCTTCAGTCTCTGCCAGTGCCCTTTACCCATCAATGGAGCTCTTCTTGGCCAGTTTCTTCAAGACCTAGGGGACCTACGACCACCACAGAGTTCCTCTGCCAATTACCCTGACCTCAAGGCAGTTCTGCCTTCTGCTTCACAGCAGTTCCCTCGCATGATCCAGCCACCACGGTGGAGATCCCCCTGGGCCATCCCCAAGACAGACAGGAACCCAAGCTGGACATGGGGGGGGGGGGCACGATCAGAAGGTCACACATTTACCTTTAAAGGTCCCTTCCACGGAAAGAGTGCAAGCACCTTCAGGTGCTGGCATGCATGTGTCACTAATGCATACACTCTCCCTGCCCACTGCAGTCTGCAAGCTCTCCACTGCACCGCTACCTGTAGTCACCTAGGTGGCAGTGGAGCAGCGAGTCATGCTAGCCTCCCTCTGCTGGCCCTTTGATAATCCGGGGTTTAGGTATTAGTCCAGTCGCCAGCATCATGAGAGGCAGCCCCATCAGTACACCACCGAGCCACCCAAAGAATGTACTCAAAGAGAGAACTGCTGTACATATAACATATACCAGCACATCAGTCTGGTGGTAGGTGGAAGCACACTGTTCTGCCAAATGAGATACCAACATTCACAGACAAGCCACGGAATCTAAAATGGGCTGGCAGGGCACCAAGAGTGTCCTGCATTTGTCATGGCAAATGCAAAAAAACTAACTATGGTGTTTTCATGGTAAATGTTACCCGCTAGGCCTATCCAGTCTGCCCATTTTCCCGGCCTACTGTAAAAGCCACAGACCCTACTTGATCTCCAGCTTTACCACCTCGTTCATACTGCTGGGGTTCCCCTACGCCCGTCCCATGTATGTTTGAATTCCCCCACTGTTTGCCCCACCACCTCCGCTGGGAGTCTATTCTATGCATCCATTTCCCTTTCCGTGAAGTAATATTTCCTCACACTACCTCTTAGTCTACCCCCCTTCCAACCTCATGTCATGCCCCCTCATTCCTGAATATCTCCTTTTCTGAAAGATGCTAGCCTCTGGTACCCTATTTATGCCTTTTAGATATTTGTAAGTTTCTATCATATCTCCCCAGTCTCTCCTCTAGAGTATACATATTGAGGTCTCCCAGTATGTCCTCATAGGACTTTTGCTGCAGGCCCTGCACCATCTTTGTTGCCCTTCTTTGAACTGTCTTCACCCTGTCTATATCCTTACGGAGATGCAGCCCCCAGAACTGGACACAGCATTCCAAAGGAGGCACCACCACCTCCTTTCTTCTGCTACTGATATTTCTCCCTGTGCACCCCAACATCCCACTGGTTCTACCCACAGCCTTGTCGCATTGTTTGGCCATCTTAAGGTCATCAGATAGGATTACCCCCCCCAAATCCCTTTCCTGTTTAGTGACCATCAGTATTCTCCCCCTCCCAATGTAATCCTCCCCGGGTTCTTGCGCCCCAAATGCACGATTTTGCAATTTGTTGCACTGAATCTCAGCTGCAACACTAGATGATTCTTCCAGTTTTCCTAGGTCCCTCCTCATTTTTTCCATCCCTCCCGGCGTGTCCACCCTGTTGCAGAGCTTGGTGTCTTCTGCAAAGAGGCGCACCTTCCCTTCTAGCCCCTCCACAATGTCACCTATAAAGACACTAAAAAAGGACTGGCCCCAGGACGGATCCCTGTGGCACCCCACTGGTCACCCTCCTTTTCTCAGATTGAGCTCCATTTATCACAACCCTCTGTCTTCTATCACTCAACCAGTTCCTAACCCAGTTTACCACCTCGACCCACTCCCAGGCTGCCCAGCTTGTTCACCAGTCTTCTATGTGGTACAGAATCAAAGGCCTTACTGAAATCCACGTAGGCCACATCCACCACTCCCCCCGATCCACTACCCCAGTCACCCAAAAAAATCAATTGGATTTGTTTGACATGACCTTCCCGCTGTGAATCCATGCTGTCTTGGATCCTGTGCTCCACTGGATTCAAGGTGCTCCACAATCCTTTCTTTAAGTAGCGATTCCATAATTTTTCCCACTATTGAGGAGAGACTGACTGATCTATAGTTTCCAGCCTCCTCCCTACTCCCACTTTTGTGACAAGGAACTACATCTGCCTTCCTCCAGTCCTCCAGAACCACTTCCATATCGAATGACTCACTGAACAGGGCTGCCAGTGGTGCTGCCAGCACATCCAGTAGTTCCCTTAATATTCTAGGATGTATCCTATCCGGTCCCATTGTCTTGTCAACTTTCAGTTTTGTTAGTTCTTTTAGGACTCTCATCTGTAAATGGACTGGTGTCCACCTCCCTCCCATATTTGTTTATGTTGCCTAACTGTGGATCCTCACCTTCTCTTCTCCTTCTGTGGAAAAAAAAAAAAAAAAAAAAAACAGAACAAAAATATTTTTTCAGTATTGATGCTTTTTCCAGGTCCCCTTCCACACACTTCCCCTTCTTCCTCTTTTGGTCTTACTATCCCACCCCTGGTTTTTCTCCTTTCACTAATGTACCTATAAAAAAGTCTTGTCCCCTTTTCTTACCTCCTGTGCTATTTTTTCCTCTGTTTGTGCCTTTGGTTTCCTGACTGCTTTCCCTGCCTCCCTCTGTTTATCCAGGTACACTACCCTGTCCTCCTCCCGCTGTGTTTCCTTGCATCTCCTGAAAGCCACCTTTTTCGACCTCACCACCCCCCCCCCGGCCACTTCCTTTGAGAACAATAGTGGTTTTCTTTCTCTTGCCCTTGCCCTTGTTTACTCGCCTAATGCAAAGGTTTGACACCTCCACTATGGCTCCTTTCAGATGGGCCCACTGCTCCTCCACTCCACCCCATTTGTCGCTCCCTGCCAGGACATGCCTGAGACATATCCCCATCTTAGTAAAGCCTGCCCTCCTGAAATCCAGGACCCTCACCTTTGTGTTGCTTGACTCTGCCACTGTACTCCTACTGAACCACACTGGGCAATGATCACTGGATCCTAGGTGTTCACCAACCCAGGCTTCCTCAGTTTTGTCTTCATTGGTGAATACAAGGTCCAAAATTGCACCCTCCCTAGTGGGCTTTAGCACTAGCTTCTAGAGGCCTGCCCCTTGCACAGAGTGCAAGATGTCCCTGCTCCTGGCTGAGGCAGCAGATGGGATGCTCCAATCCACATCTGGCAGGTTGAAATCACCTACCAGCAGCACCTCTCCCCTTTAGCTGCTATCGTGTGGATAGATTCCACTTGAACCTTGTCCCTGTCCTACCCCTGTGCTGGAGATCTGTATATCACACCCGTGCGAACAGCAGTGCCACTGCCAGTCTCAAGGGTAACCCACAGTACCTCCACCCCTCCCTCGCATTCCCTGTATCTTAAGTTGTGCTAATACTCTCTCTGACGTAGAGAGCCACCCCCTCCCTTTTTACCTTCCCGGTCTCCCCTAAACAGATTATAACCTGGTATTGCTACATCCCAGTCATGGTCTCCAGTATACCACGTCTCAATAATAGCTACAATGATGTCTAGGTCAGCCTGTGTCATCAAAGCCATCAATTCTGGGATTTTATTCCCTAGGCTGCGGGCATTGGTATATATGGCCTTCCACGTTCTGCCATTTTTCCTTTCTATCACCCCCTCCACTGTCATTTTGCCTCCTCTGTTCTTCCCATTGTCATCCCCCTTCTTCCTGTCCACAGTCCCCCCCAAAATGGGTTTTGTTTCCTCTGGCGATATCACACCTTTACTGCCCTCCATGTTGACTTCACTGTCCTGTGGGGTTGGGCAGCTTGGTTCTCCCTGCATCCTTCTGCCAACCCCGCTTACTAGTTTAAATGCTTGCCAATGAAGCAATCGGTCCCCTCCCTGGACAGGTGTTGGCCATCCCCCTTGTACAGGGTCGCATTCCTCTAGGTGGGTCCCCAGTTCCCAATGAAGCCGATAACTCTTTTCTCTGCACCAGTTCTCCAGCCAAGTGTTGAAGTCCTTTGTGCGGAGGTTCCTAGCCTCCCCTTGCCGTGGACAGGCAGCACCTCTGAGAAGGTCATGGAACTTGCCACCTGTGCAAGGCCCCTCCCCAACTCCCTGAACTCCTCCTGCACCCTTGCGATCCCTGCCTTGTCTCCAGCCAGGTCATGTGTCTGCTGATGAACAATGACATTTAGCTACCCCGTCCTTGCTACTGCCTTAGCGATTCGCAGGATCCTCTCCCAATCCCTCCAAGCTGTGCTACCCAGTAGACAGTTTACCTCCCTTTCCTCCACTGTACCTGTCCCCAAATCCACCTCGGACCATGGAGTCCCCCACTAGAAGCTTCCTCTTCCTTTGCGGTTCTCTTCCACCTGCTTGTGGGGTTCTCTTGTGAAGAACCTGCTCATCCATCAATGTCGCAACTTCGGGTGTCCCCGAAGTTGAGGCAAAATCCTTACTGTTTCTTAAAAATGGAACACATGTAAACAGGAGCTGCTATGAAGACAAACCTATCTATACAGGAGTCCATAATAGACAATTTCATTGTTTTCTTCCCATAACTTCTGAGTTCCACCTAGCATTAAGAAATACCTTATTTCAAAATTTAGTCACATCCACGATCATTGTATCCATGACTTCCATGACAAAAGATACAGGCCTACTCAGAACGTATGCAAGGCAGTTTATTTCTGTATAACATCTTAAAAAACAAATCAAGGATGTGACAATGTTCTGAAAAAACTAAAACAAGCAGCAATAAAAAAAAAAAAAAATCAACTACCACCCCATTATTGCAGCACTGTGTGACCCAACAGACCTACAGCTACAAGACATTCAATTTCACATGCCTTTTTTAGTACCCAAGGAGAATGTGTGTGGAGGATGCGTGGACTAGTGGCTTAATCACAGGCTTGGAGAGTGGGAGACCCAGGTTCCAAATGTAAAAATGGCACTGCGGTGCCTACGCTTCACTTTTCATCTGAATAGAGGGAAAAATTCTGATCCCCAGTGCAGACAATCTGGCACCAGACACAAACACTAAAAAAGTCCACAACCCACACACACAAAACAAGTCCCATACCAGCATGCCAGAGAGGCCAGTCATTTGGCTGGTGGGTGTGGCCAAGCCCACCTCTGGCCTCCTTAGAATCAACTCACTGCCATATTTGGCCAGGAAAGATGCACCAAGCCGAAGCTTGTTTCCAGGTGCATCTTGGGAGCGCAGGGAAGTTAAGTGACTTGCTCATGGTTAGACAGTATGCAAGTTGTGGCTGTGGGATTTAAACCCAATTGTCCAGGTTTGCAGCTCAGTGATCTTAACCACTATGCTATACTGCCTCCCAGTCCCTCGTAATCCACCTTTGCCCATTATTTATTTTATGTATTATAAAATGTCTCTTACACCCCCCCCGGGTTAACTGAGCATGTGCAGATTAATAATATACTGTTGTGACATCATAACTGTGAAGTATAATTGACAATTAAAAACATAATTATCTGCAAATTACTATACAATGAATTTATCTGTACAACTTTCTGGGTTCATCATTGACCCTAACCATATATTATGAAAGCAATAGCCAATGACAGGGTGTGTGTTAAGACAGTGGGTTGTTTTAAGGCACGAGGCAAAGCAGAGTGCCTGCAACCACCTGGGAAGTGTGGTAAGTTCTGCCTTACTGCACAATCTTAAGTGGGCTATGTGACTTCACGGTGCAATGCTAAAGAGTTTGTTTAGTCAGAAGAAAAAAAAAGTCAACAAGCCATTTTAAAAACACACCCCACTAATCTGACTATCCCTCAAATTGTATACATAGTCCTCTTTGACAGCTTCAACCCATGTATACCTATCCTATATTGTATTTAACCAAGTGCATAGTAAGAAAGAAGACATTACAGAAATATTTACCACAGTTCTGTGTGTGGCAAGTCAAATTTCGGTAACATAATGTGATTCACCCAGTCTTTTCATTCCTTGTCTAAGGTGCAAGCAGTACAGTGCAAGCAACCAAGTTGGTCTATGGACTAGGGAACAAGACATACAAGGAGAGGCTGCAGGACTTGAACACGTACAGTTCTGAGAAAAAGAGGGAAAGGGGGCGATGTCATTGAGACATACAAGTACCTGCATGGGATAAACAGGGTGGAACAAAGGAACTTTTTTCCTTGAGCTCAAATACAGGGATGCAAGAGACCTCACTTTAACTTGCAAGGGGAGATCCAAAAGGGATATCCATAAGAACGTTTTCACAGAAAGAGTGGTGGATGAGTGGAGCAAGTTGCTAGAGGAAGAGATACAGGCCAACTCGGTGAGCAGCTTCAAGCAAGGATGGGACAGACTCATGGGATTAGTCAGAAAAAAAGGGGGACAGAAACAAAGGGGAGGGATGGCCACTAGGACGAGAGCAGTTAGGTCGGGAGGGCAGACTGGGGAGGCCGATGGGCCTTTTTCTGCCACGATTGTCTGTGTATCCATGTCTTCCCTCGCCGTTATAAAGTTAAGGAAAAACTTTCCACTAGATGCAAATACCCTTTATTCACTGATGCCTGGTTCTATACTGCGAGTGCCGAGAAAGGTCTTTGACTTGTAACAGAACCAAAATCAACTTGAAATCATTAAAAATCCATAGAAAGGAGCACTTGTGTGTCCGGCTGCTGCTCTGGCTACCAGGTTTCAATCTGAAGTCTGTAAAAACAAATAAGTGGGTCCACTAAATGGCACCAGATCAGTCCATGCACAGGATGTGGTTTCAGCAGTGCCAACCACCTATGTACGTCAGCTCGGAACTTTTGGGAGGTCCAATGGAAAGTTCCATCTTTTTACTGCTTGTTATACTATGCACCTTCCTTGCCAGTTCTGCTGCAACTACCAGCCAACAGGGCTGATTACTTCATTTCAATTTCCATTTCAAAGCAAACCGGAGGCTAGTCAGGAAGCAAGGCTGCCGGCTGGCAACTAGGGAACTGTAACCAGGAGTATAGCTAGGAAAATGTGCACACCTGAACCATCTTTGGTGACTCTCCCCCAAATTGTATACATAGTCCTCTTTGACAACTTCAACCCATGTACACCTACCCTATATTGTATTTAACCAAGTGCATAATAAGAATGAAGAAACTACAGAAATATTTACCACAGTTCTATGGATTAGCATTATCCTTAATTCATACAGAGCAAATGATTCATATTATATCAGCAGGGACGAGAGGAACCAAAAATCAATGGTGAACAAGATCATTATGTCCAAACTCAATTGTCAATGGGGCAATCAAACCGCTAATAATGCAGTGGGTAACAGGCCGCCCAACAGCCAAAAATCAATCGGTCAAATGAGGCAGTCCAACAGCCAAAGTCTATGCTCAATGGGGTCACCCAATAGCCAACACACCCAACCCAAAACAAAAAGGTTAATGGGGGCCACCACAGAGCCAAACATTTATGGTCAACAGGGCTGCCAGACAGCCAAAAATCACTGGCGAAGAGGGCAGCTCAAATGCCAAAAATCAATACGGGACTGCCAAATTGCCAAAACCAATGTTCAACGGGGCTGCCTGAAGGACAAAATATGGTCAACAGGATCACGTGATAGCCAAAAATCAATTGTTTAACAGGGCCATCAAACAGCCAAAAAGAGTCACTGTTGGTTGGGGGAAGAGAATTCAAGCACTCCAAAGCCACTAAAGGTGCAACCGCCACATACTCCCACACTCCACAAAAAGGAAAAAAAGCGAAGACAGCTGCAGTGCAAAGTGTTCTCTACATATCGCCCTACATATTTTATTTATTTGGTTTTACCAGGAAATGGGCTGGATCCGAAGATCCTTTTTGAGCCACACCCTGGGAGAGGGGTACAAAATTCCAACATGTTAAATAAATATATACAATTCAAAATACAAATACAAATATAAACACAATGATTTACATTACTTATGTTCACAGCCAAGCAAGACATGCACAGTAGCAACACAATATTACAAATTCACACATTCAATACTTATCACATTTTCAGCAATGAACTACTTCCTTATTTTAACATCCTTGATAAAATATGGGGCTTCCTATAGGGCATTATGTAGGGGAACACACTGCACAGCATCTGTCCTTTTGGCTTCATAAAAATTAAGCTTTACTCTTACACGTGTATCCTCCGCCCCCCCTCTTTTTTTTCCCCATTGGTAAAGGGGGCTGCCTGATGGCACACTGGAAGCCCTTTAAGTTTTCATGCTGGTGACACAGGTTCAGAGCAGGCACTTGGGCAGCCAGACTGGGAAAACCACTGCATTTATCTGTGTATCCTAGCCGGGGAGGGGAGCGGCATGTTCTGGCTCCACAGCCGCTCCTGCTGGCAAGACATGGAGCATGCCCTCCCAGCAAGAGCACGCTGTGTGCGTCAGAGGCACATGCCACTCTCTCATGCAGGGTGTGCTGCCAGGTAACTGGAGAAAACATGGCGGAAAAAACAGACTGGTGCAGGATGAATGCCAGCCCACTCCCAGGCCCCACACTACAGATTAAGCACCCTCCTCCACTGAATTCAGATCTCCGGAGGGGTAATGGCAACCTGAAGGCTCCAACATAGAGGGTAAGCCATGGGAGACAGACAGAGGTGGGGGGGCTGGAAGGGGGCAGGTTGGCGAGAAGATCCCTGCCCCCCCCCCCAAAAAAAAATCAACTTGTAAGCCACAATGTACAGTACTTGACACTATGCTCCTACATGTTGCTGAGGAGACACCTGGCAAGCGTCAGGGTGGATATGGGGGTGGAACAAAGGCGGTCCTTCATTAAAGAGGGAATAATGGTCACCACAGAACAGTGCGTTAGGCTCAAGAGGAAGAACTCGGGGGACAAAGCACCCAGCTGGTTTAGTACCGAGGTCACCCTGGCAGTAAGGGCCAAGAGTTTAGCCTATAGGAAATTCAGGAGGAGCAAGCCAGAAGAGCACAGGAGGATTGCTTGAAGATGGTTAGCAAAGCAGGTAAGGTAGTCCAGCAGGCTAAGGCTCAGAAGGAACTGCACACAGCTGAGGGAATTATGAAGGGGGAGAAGGCATTTTTTTTTCCTATATAAGTGAGAAAAGGGACAAGAAGGATGGGATTATTAGGCTCAGGAAGGGGTATGGGTGGGTGGAGGAGAATGGGGGAAAGTGAAGGTATTGAATGAGTACATCTGTTCTGTCTTCACCAGGGAGAAAGACGGACTGGTGCCAATATGGTGCAGAAAAGGAGTGGGGCGGCATGGATGTGGTGACAGAGGTGGATAGGGAGAGGACAGGGCTGCTGGCACTGAAGGTGGACGTATTACCAGGCCCAGATGGCACACATCCAAGGATGCTGAGGGAACTGGCAAAGGAGCTTGCAGAGCCACTGGCTGGCCTGTTCAATAGTCCACTGGAGTCAGGCGTGGTACCACAGGACTGAGAATGGCACATGTAATGCCCACCCCTCCATAAAGAGCAGTCCCAAGGATGACCCATGGAATCACAGACTGGTCAGTCTGACCTCAGTCTTGTGCAAACCCATGGAACTTGTACTTAAACTAAGGCTAGTACAGTATCTAGAGGAGCATGGTCTCCAGGGTGCAAGGCAGCACACATTTATGATGGGGCAGGGGGGTGGGTCATGTCAAACAAATCTGAACTTCTTTGACTGGGTCACTAAAACAGTAGACAGGTGCCAAGCGATGGACATCCTTTACCTGAACTTCAGCAAGGCTTTGACACTGTACCCCACAAGAAGTTGATCAGAAAGTTGGTGGATCTTGGGGTTAGGGAAATGCTGACCAGATGGGTGGAGAACTGGCTGAGGAGCAAGACCTAGAAAGTGGTGGTGGTAGTGGTGGTGGGGTGAGGTGAGGTGACTTATCTAGCACCAGGGAGGTCACTAGTAGAGTCCCACAGTGCTCGGTGCTAGGGCCGGTGTTGTTCAGTGTCTTCATTAATGATATTGAGGATGGCATTAAGGGGCAAACTGTGCCTATCTGTGGATGACACCAAGCTGTTCAGTAGAGTGGACACAGCAGAAAGGATACAAGACCTAAAGGAGGAGCTGAAAAAACTAGAGAGGTGGTCCAGATTTGGCAGCTTGGCTTCAATGCAAAGAAATGTACACTGGAACCAAGAACCCCAGGACTGAGTACAACCTGGGAGGGGTCCGGGTAGCTGCATCACAGGAGAAGGATTTTGTAGTGCTTCTCACTAGCAACCTGAAGCATTCCATACAGTGTAGGAAAGCAACAGCAATGGCAAATAAAATGTTGGGCTGCATTGTTGGGGGGAGGGGAATCAGCAGCAGGAGGGAGGTTAGTTATATTGCCCTTGTACAGGTCTTTAGTGAGGCCTCATATGGGGCACAGTGTCCACTACTGGTGCCCATGCCTTAAGAAGGGTCATTAACCTGCTGGAGACAGCCCAAAGGAGGGCAGCAAAGATGACCATGGGCCAGCAGGATAAAACTATCACGAGAGGTTGAGGGTCCTTAACACATTCTCCCTGAAGGGAGAGAGAGAGAAAAAAGAGAGAGAAAGCGCGCAGCGTCTTAGAGAGAGACACACATACACAGACACATGACCGAGACCTTCAAGTGCTTGAAAGGGATAAACAGAGTGGATAAGGAGGGTCTCTAAGCTAAGTGGCAACCAAAACACAGGGGCACACTGTCTTAAGTTGAAGAGGGAGGTTTAGGAGGGAGACTGGGAAGCATTTCTTCACAAAGAGGGTGATGGCCTGTTGGAACACACTGCCAGAAGAGGTGGTTTCATTGAAGTTGGTGGGCAGCTTCAAGAGGCTGGGATAGAGTTAAAGGGGAAGATAAAGGTCAAGGGAGGGGTGGCTGGAAAGGTCGGGCAGGTTTTTTGGTTGGGGGGGGGGGTCAGTAGCTTAAGCCGACGGCCCTGCAATACGAGCAGACTAAATAAACCAAATGGCCTTATTCTGCTACCTTCTTTGTATGTTCATACTACATGAATGGAACAAAAACGTAGCTTCCCACCTTCTACAAATTGGGCAGATTATTCCGCTTTCTGATTCCAACCCATCAATTGCTGCATTCAAACAATCTTCGTCAAACTGCCGGCTCAGCTCATATTCTTCTATGATGGACTGCTCTGTGTAGGAGGGAAAGTTTTGATGATGATAATAATAATAATAATAATAATAATAATAAAAAACTACTTGTAAAGTGCAATTCATAAAATCAAAGCGCTTTAACAATAATGAACTAATAAAACATAAAAACCAGATAAGTTAAGAATTCAATAATAACAGTAAAATCTGAACCAATCAGTTGATGGACAAAGCAAGATTAAATAAATACGTATGTTTTCAAGGCAGATTTAAAGCTCTCCAAGGTCTGGCACTCAAACCCAACGAGGCAGAGAATTCCACAGGGTGGGGGCTGCAAACGAAAACGCACAGGCCCCAGATGTCTGTAACAGAGCCCTGGAAATCTACAGCAATCCCTTGTCGGCAGAGCGAAGCAGTCGGGAGGAGCAGTAAGGGTGAAGAAGCTCTTGCATTCTCACTGTTCGAACACTTACTTGGTGAGGAAGTTCTGGTGAAGAAATCTGCTGCTTGCAGCAGCTCCCTTTAACAAGTGCACAGTGACACCCACTGGCAGTGCTGGGACTCTACCTTCACTTAAAGTGTTAAGACAGAACAAGTGTTGCACAGAGCCTTACATACACACTTATCTCAAGGGTGTCACATGCCAGTGAAGGAGATACCAGTAGTAAAAGGACTTCATGCAACTGCATTACTGCAAAGGACACGTGGTGGTGTGGGTTACCTACTACACTTCTCAGTGTCATGGGATTTTCCTCAATCTGCCCCTTCCATGCTACGTCACCCCACCTCCTTAACTCCCCCTCTAACACACCTACTAGGATCAGTGGCCACCACTTAAGACCTTCCCATGAGCCTCCAGCCCTGCCTCTGGTTTCTCTGCGGCAGATCTGGCAGCAGCCCTGGTACCATGGGGAGGTGTTATATCATACACACATCTAGCTATAGAGGTACAAAGGAGGGAGCCTGTTAGTTTAATGGCTCGAAGTGGGCAGGTAGGCAGCCGGGGTGGGGGGTAGTAATTCTAACCTTTTGTTGCATAGGCCCTCCTAGCACCCAATGAATGAAGTGGAAGCCTCTGCAGCAGACCTCCAATTGGCAAGGGATGGCAGATGCAGCACGGTCACCCATGACATCAATACTATCCCAAATCCTGCTGCAGGAGTCGCTCCATCCCAGATTTCCAACACGACAGAGCAGTGCCCCACCAGTCAGCTCCACTGGGCCAAATGCCACGAGATCTTTAACTTCCACATGGACAACTGAAAATGCAGAAAGGACCTCAGCTTAACATCTCAGCCAAAGGTTTACATCTTTGCCCACTTACCTTGTGCAATGAGCTCCTGCTGAATTTCATCAAGCACTGCCAGTTCATCCTCATCTTTCAGTACATCCAGCATCTAGCAAACATGCAGCAATTAATGAAAATAAGAACATAAGTTTTACTTTTTTTTTTTTTTAATTCAAGTTTATTTAAATTTTAGGCATCTTTACATTTTACATCATCTCGTGTACAGTTATCCATTTTTTTCATTTGTTTACAGACAACAGTCACAGTTAAATCTCTATAATTCCATGTTCTATTTTCTGTTAGTAATCTGATGGGTCAGACAGTATAAAAGCAGCTTCAAAAGATCCAAATCTCATTATCTCCCTCTCTTTTAGAGGTTAGGAGGGAAGAATGTCGGTCCCAGTATTAAGTGTCACTACTGGGTCTGATTTCTGCTAACCTTTCATCCCTTATCTCCCCATCACTCTGTTTTCCCCCTTCCGTGCTCTCTTTCCACATTATCCGTCTTGTCCTTCTGTTTACAAAATCGAAATGTTTTGGCATGGATCTTGTGTGTTAATTCTTTCATATCCTGTGTCTCTAACTACTTCATACCGCTGTTGGATGGTGGGCGAATCGGGTGAGAACCATTGTCTAGTTACAGATTTATGGGCAGCCGCCAGTAAAATGTTCCACAGATATACCTGATCCCCTCTCTTTACCCCCTTGGAGGCCAACCCCAATGTCAGGTGTCAGAGACGAAGCCTCAGCAGGCATGAAAATATTTTCCAGCGCCCTCTTTACCCCCCTGCCAAAACGGAATTAATTTTGGGCATTGCCCCAGTATATGTAGGTGTCCAGCCCATTCTTCCCTATATTTTCTCCAGCAGTCGGTTGTGTCCTGTGTCCCATTTATTCTTACCACCGGGGTAATGAAGAAATACGTTCTTATTTTCCATTCAAACTCTCTCCATTTCTGAGTGTATGTGGTTTTGTGGGCTTGCACAAAGACACTTTCCCACTCCTTTTCTGTGAGTTGGTCCCCTAGTTCCTTCTCCCACCTACTTGAGGGTAATAGCGTGTTCCTTTCCCCTATCCCCGAGTGCCCCCGTAAAGGGCCGAGATGTGTCCTTTTCTTCTTTGGGAGCTCAGAATTTCCTGCATAATGATGTTTATTCCTGAGTGTTTTGTTGCGCTCCCAAACTGTTTTTGTAATTTTTGGATAAGATTTCTAAGCTGGAGGTATCTAAAATGATCGGAGTGTCTCAGTTGGAACTATGTTTTGGTATCTCCGAATTCCCCTACTTCCCCGTCCATTAACTGCCCTAGAGTGTTTAATCCCAATCTGTTCCATCTCTTAAAGGTAAGGTCTTGCTTTGCTGGTGCAAAGTCCTCATCCCACACAAACCATCTCAGTGTCCACAGCTCCCCTATAAGCTTGTGTTTTACCCACATCCTTTTCACCACCCCCAATGCGTTCCTTACCGAGTATAGTGGGTATTTTTTTTTAATCAATTGAACCTGTCCTGTTCCCTCTATGGGGAACTGGGGTCAAAATGCTGGTTATATGCCTTTCTATCTTCCCCTCCCACACCTCTACCAGTATTCTCTAGCCACTCAGTGATTGATCTCCTTCCAAACTTGGCTTATGTGCTTAGCACCAAATCTTTCTCCAAGACCATAGTACTACCTGGCCCCTCACCCCCCAGTTACCTGTCAGTTACTTGCTCCGACAATCTGCTCTTCTGAGCCAGCACTTTAGGCTTCTCAACTTCCTCTCCCCTCGGGTACCCCTTCCTAGCTCATGCTCTTAAAAAAAAAAAAAAAAAAAAAAAAGGTCTGGTGCCCCAGCACTTTCTAGGCTTCTATACCTCCTCACTTACTGGCACTTCTTCTCCATGCCTTTTTCTGCCCTATTTTCCTCCACCGGTCACCATCCTAACATTCGGTATCGTACTACCTTCCCTCCTCCCTCCTCGGTTAGCTTCAGGCTTGTATACTTACAGTATACTGGAGTACAGTTGTCTCAGCCAGCACACTGACCTCTGAAATGTCTATACACTGTAAATATTATGTCTAGTCCTGCTGAGTGTATCACTTAGTCTCTGTAATTCTATGCTATTTTACCCCTTGCCTTTTGTCCAATGTAATTTATGACTATTTGTAACATGGCAATAAAAAGCAAAGACAAAATGAAGCAGTTCCATTTGTTTAAATACACTGTGTGGTACAGCAGCAACCATGGTCTACTACCACAGTAGACTATGCTTGCTGATGTAATACTAGAAGTAATCCACCAAAATAGAAAGCAGTATTCTCCAAAATGCATAAATTAAATAAGGCACAAATTTGATTCCAACCCACCCGCCCAGCTGACATAACTGGACCGTTGCCGTAGAGTGAAAGATTAGTGATACTCACCACAGAAGTGTAATGTTCATTGAAAGTGTAAAACAAAATAAAACATGTTAAATTGTGTTAAAAAATAATGTAGTGGTCGCCTGTGACACAGCATCATCGGTAGATGTTTCCCATGTTGCAATGCAGGAGGAAGGCTACTTAAGTCAACTACACAATGCAACAGGGTTATCGAGGATATTGCGCCGCACCAGACAATTTAATAACAGTACTGTAAGTAAATAAATCTCTCAAAGTACTCTCTGGACAGAAAAATAACTGTTTATCAAATCCATTGTTTTTCCTGCAGGATATCTTTAACACCCATGATATGTGTGACCAAGGTGTTCGAATTTCACTGTACTAGCAAAGACATGTATTTCAATACAATTTATAAGACAATGAAAGAAAAGTTTCAGTCTGTGTCATGATTTTGTAAAACATTGTAACAGCATTATTGTGCCATATAATACCATGTTACAAGTGGATTAAGTCACTTGAAAGATGGTTCTACAGTGGAATTAATCCATGGTTGGGTGGTTGGAGGCACTCTGCCTTTGGCCTCGTGCTCCAACCCCCCCCCCCTTCCCCAAACCATGAATTAATTCCACAGTAGACCCATCCTTTCTCGTGGCTTAATCCCTACATGTTCTGCCCAGGTTCATCTTGAAAATGAGCGTTGCTCAATGACGTTCGCCTGGTAAAATAAAGATTTTGATTAATTGAAGTACCTGTAGCGCTGGGATAGTTGCTCCAGGGGGGTCCCTTCTGGATTTTCCATTTCTATGATTTTCCAGAGTGCCTTGTACTCTGTTACCGACCACAAAAGGGCATTTCTAAGTTGGGCTGCAAGGTAATAGTCTTCTAGGTTTGGCACTGCTCTTCCCCCAAACTTTTTATTGGTTTGCAATGTCAGATTTTTAATTCTTGGCTTTTTGTTGGCCCATATAAATCTCATTATTATTCTTTGTCAGATCTTAAATTGTTCTAGATGTATCTTTATTGGGAGACACTGAAATAGGTACAGGAACCTGAGCAGAACATTCATGGATATCGTTTCTATTCTGGAATACGGCGGTAGGTTCAGGAGTTCCAATTTTTTGATATCTTGATTTATATTCGTGAGGACGGGATCGAAGGTGTTCAGGAATAGGTGATTTAGGTTTTGGGGTATATAGGTACCCAGGTACCTTATTTTTTGGGTGTCCCACCTAAGAGGGGGTAACTGATTTATTTCAGTAGAGGGGGTACAACAAAACTTAAGGAGTTCTGTTTTGTGTTTATTTAAGGCGTATCCCGATGGTCTTCCAAATTTGGCTTGGAGTTCTCATAACTTGGGCAGGGATTCTTCTGGATTTGTTATGTACTGTATGACATTGTCCGCATATAGTGAAATTTTCTGTTCTGTCTCCCCTATTATACACTTTATACCAGGATCTTCCCGGATTGCCTGTGCCAGAGGTTCAATGTATAGGGCAAACAACAGCGGTGACAATGGACAGCCCTGCCCAGTTCCCCTTCCCAAACCAAACCTCTGGGAGATACCTCCATTGATCCTTACATAGGCCTGCAGGGCAGCATATAAGGATTTAATTGTAACTATGAGGACAGTCTGAAAGCCCACTCTTAAAACAGTGAATAAAAAGTTCCAGTCGACCCTATAAAAGGCCTTCTTGATGTCAAGGCCAAGAAGGCAAGCAGGGATACGATGTTTGTTTATGAGGTCCACTATATTTATTGTTCTTCTGACCCCTTTCTGAGCCTGTCACCCCTCAATAAATTCCGTTTGGTCTGGTTTTATAATCTGGCCCAGAAGACGGTTAATTCTGCTCATCAATATGGCTGTGAAGATTTTATAATCTACATTCAGTAGAGATATAGGCAGATAAGAACTACATTCTTTGGGTCCTTCCCTCTTTGGGATCACTGTTATGGTAGTATCATTTCACGATGGGTGGGGGAAAAGACAGGCTCTCCTCTAGCCATATCTAATTATAAACTGTTCCAAATAGTGGCACGGTCTCTGATGCAAATGATTTATAGAATTCCCCACCAAATCCATCCAAACCAGGGCATTTACTTAGAGATTTTTAATGGTGGCTGCTACTTCGTCCTGGAGGATAGGGGCCGTCAGAGCTTGTGTTTGGGTCTCATTGAGTTTGGGTAGTCCCAGACCCTTTAAAAACAGTTGTTTCTTTTACGGGTATCTCCTTTTCTGCCCAGTATAAGGTTTTATAGTACAAGACAAAAGATTCTGATATTTGTTCCCATTTGTGTTTTATTATGCCAGAGTTAGGTTCTCCTATTCCTGTTATGTTGGCCTTAGCTGCCCTCTGTCTCTGGCAATATGCTAATAGCCTAGCTGCTTTGGCCCTCCCTCGCCAACCCCCCCAACCATAGTATGTCTGTTTCAAATAGTTCAGTGCTCTGTTTCTATATCATTTAATTTCTGAATTTTACTTTTATTTTAATTTCAGTATCTCTCTCACTCTACTCCACTGTTTCTTTTGCTGTATTTCCCCGAGACCTAAGTTGCTCCAGAAGGTTCCCCATTTGTTTTTTCCTCTCCCCTTTTCTATAGGTGGCAATGGAAATCAACGTCCCTCTAACCAAGGTTTTCACTGTATCTCACAAAATTTGTGATGTGGTGCCTGGTGTGTCATTTCTTTCTTTCATTCGTTTGATCACTTTTCTTATTTCCTTCTTCATTCTTCAATAAACTCGTACTGAGTTTCCAGTGCGTGGGCTTTCTGGGGAGCTGAAGCTCTACCTCCACAAACAGGAGCAGATGGTCTGACAGTGTTGCTATACCCACCCACACAGAATGGAATAGGGGAACACCTCTACTATACGTAAGGAACATATCTAAATCTAGAGTATATCTTATGTCTAGCCGAGTAGTGGGTGAAATCTTTAGCTGTGGGATATTTTCCCTTCCAAACTTCAACCAGCCAGCAATCCCCCACGAGTCTGATGAACTGTGAAGCAACCCTACACTCTAGGGTAGGATTCCCAGTAGTAGAGTCCAGCCTTCTATTGAGGACCAAGTTCCAGTCTCCTCAGCCACCACCATTCCCCTAGCCTTTTGCGCCACTAACTGCATCAATTCTGAGTAAAAGGCAGCCAGTGAACCTGGGGGAGCACATACATTAACTAGCGTTATAAGTGCTTCCTCTATTTTGCCCATCACTATAAGTTAGCAAGCCCCCGGGTCTCCCACCACCTCCATCTCCTCGAAAGGGAGATTTTCTGAGAGCAGGATAGCTACTCCCCTCTTCCTTCCCTTTTCTAATGATGCCTGATAGAGGACTGGGAAGCCCCTGGTTTTAAGTTTCAAGGCTTCGGCAGGGGAAAGGAGAGTCTCCTGCAAAAAATTAATTTCACATTTCTGATTCTTGAGAAACTTCTGAACTTGCTTTCTTTTAATGGGGTGGTTAATCCCATTAATGTTGTAAGATAGTATTTTAGTTTTAATTGTAGCCATTTTTTTATTATTCTTTTTATCACCCCTACGTGCGCCCGAGCTGCCTCTCCTTCAGGCTTCCAAGGTCCACAGACATTCCCTACTTTCCCCCCTTCCACCACCTTACCTCACATTCGCAGCCGTCCATGGAGTAGCCCTGGTGTAACCATTTCACCAGGTGTGTCCCCACTCCTCCAAGGGGGGAAGGCACTGGCAGGGAGGAAGCACCAGCACACTATTTTCTTTGTGGTCCCAGGAGCTGCTGAGGCATTCTGTGGCTTCTCGGGGATGCCTGGGTCCAGCAGCCGTCATCCGGATAGACTTCCGGCGTGGATTTTATTTTCTTGGTTCCCTCTAGTGCACTGCTTCTGTAGTGCCCCCGGTCTCCGCTGGGGGCCGCTACGTGAGTGAGGCAATCCCTAACCCTCCCCAGGATAGGACAGCAGTCCGTTGGACGCTCAATCCTATCCTCCCCCTGCTGACCCCCGTCGACCCATGTCCGTTCCCAAACCCGGGTCGCCGGCGTGGGAAGAGGTAAGGCGCCAGCGCCTCAACCCTCTATGCCACCGGGCCATTGAAGTAGCCATTTTTAATTGATAGAGATTTCTGGATTTTACTTATGTACTTCCTGGTCCCCCACAGACCATATTTCTTAAACGGTCACCTCCCTTCAGATCCAAGTATCACATTAGTCTGTGTCCAGAATACACAGTTGAAAAGCCTACTTCTGTGCACATGAGAGATGCTACCAATCTCATCTAAGAATCAATTATACCTTTCCTGTAACTGTAACAAGTTTAACATCAACAAATCCTCCAACAGAGGCTTAAATTGCTGTATTTCTAAGAAGTACTTCATATATTCCCCACCAGATGGGAGTTTAATCTTAAACATATTCCATTGTTTTTTCAATTCTTATTATCAAAACCAAACATATAACCAGTAACTGCAAAATTGCTTGGTATTGAAAGACTATCAGAGCCCCTTCACTTAGTTCCCTCATTAGGTGTTTTTGGGAGGCCTCCACCTTAATTACATACTGCTGCATTTCAGATTCCATGCAAGTTTGAGCCTCCCACCCTCCATACTGGGTAGTAAGGGTATGTTGGGCAAACTCCCAACTTATGGATTTCCCACTTCCTTGGTCAGCCTGGATTTTTAAAGCCAAGCCGGTAGTGTCCTATCCAGGACATATAGCCCCTGGTGGCGATAAGGGCAGTGCCATCTGTGGAGGAATTCCCTGGGTCTAAGCCCTCCCCTGTGGATTATTTCCAACGTCAGCAGCTGTAATAGCGGCCAGGTCATAATTGTATATAGGTTCCAGCACTGCCCTTTATTTATATTATACAGCAGAGAGGGAGAGTAAGCTTCGGTTAATATAATTTTCTATGTTTTACTCTAAATATGTGCATCTGCTTTGTTGAATTTACTCGAAGTGGGTGTTTCTCCCAATGCATATTTATTTTGTTTAGCTGGGGCCCATTTATAATTACAGCCCCAAGTCTCCCCCCATTAAACTAGTAAATTCTGTAATCATGTCAGGCTAATCAGTTGCCCCCAAAAAAAAAAAAAACCCCAGGTGAGTCAGAAACAACCTGTTTTGGACAATTATGCTAGCAACTCCCTTCGGTAAGGGGGAAGCAGAGCAACAAAGAAGAGATCAATTGTTAACGGCAGTCCACAATGTCCAAAGACCGTATTCGGAGTCTCTCTTTTAAATCTGCCACTGTATAAAGCATTTTTCTAAGTGTGGAGTTCAGTTCAGGGTTTCCCCCCCCCAAGGCAATTTCAAAATTTCTTTCTAACCCTCCCCCCTGCCATTCCCGCACCCAGTCTCCCCAGTGGTAATTTCCCAAAGATACAAGGTACCTTTCTGGATTTATTGGCAAGACTGTGGGGTTCTCCTGAGGAGGGGGGTTAAAAAACGCTAACTACTACCTCCAATGTCTCTGTGGTCTGTTCAAGGTGCCGGGTCTGAAGCATTGTCCACCGCACCTCTCTGATCTCTGGGGGGACCTCTTCTCTTTCACCATGATGGAGTCGATCTGGACCAACGAGCCATACTGCTGAAGCATGGTGCATATATGTCCGCTTGCAGGGTCATGGAGTGATTTCCCGGAGACTGTCAGGATGTAGAAGATCCTCTGCATGCTACAGTCCAGGCCAAGCGGATCAGCTTTTTCTCCAGTCGCTCCTTCACCCGGTTCAATACAGCTATTCCTATGCTCTCCAGGTACTGTGTTGCCACTACCAAGTCTTCAAATACTTTAGTGTCTGTCTCAATCCTCAACCTCGCTGGGTACAATATCTGGGTCCCCTGGCATGCAACTGCTTCATTATGGGCCAGAGGACCTTTCTTATTTTCTTGAAACAGGGTTGTACAGTTGTTATCGATTGAGATGCGGTGTTCTCCGAACATAAACGCCTTCCTCCTCCAAGCTCTTTTCAGGATTTCCTCCTTGGTGTTCTACGAAGTGAGTTTCGCCATGAATGATCTCGGTCTAGCCCCAGGGCCAGTGGGCCACTGCACCAAGGAGCGGTGTGCTCTGTCCATAGACAAGTCGATGTCAAGGGGAAGATTTAATGCCTCTCGGAGCACCTTTTGTAGGAATACGACTGGATCAGAAGCCCCATCCTCGGAGCCCTCAGGTACCCCGTAAACTCTGATATTTTGACGGCAGCTCCTTCCTTCTAGGTCATCCAGCTTATTAGTTAGTTCTCTTTCTCGTGCCAGAAGGAAGAGTAGTCGCCTGTAGTGGCAGTCTGCCTGTTCAGTGACATTTGTCAGGCCCACCTCGATTTGGTCCGCCCGATGTTCTATGTTGTTGTCTCTTCTGAGCTCCATTAGCGTACTATAAAAATATTTTCATTGTTTTAGCCATTTCTGTGATTGAGGCCACCAGTTGTGAACATTCGCGCTCTTTGGCTGGCAACATTTCTGCTCCAGCCTCTTCTCCTGCGACCTCTGACATCAGACTCCCCTTTTCTTGTTGCAAGATGCTGAACAATGGGGTCTGTGGGTTCTTGGTGAGGAGCACCTTCGAACGGGTCGCTTTAGCCGGCGACTGCATTTCTATTTAGGCAACATGCTTTAAGATAGTCTTTAGGGCAATGTGGAGCTCGGAGCTAAGCCGCCATTCAGTTGCTGACGTCAATGGAAGTCCCCAGTTTTATTTTTTTTTTTTTTTTTTATCTTCTATACTGACTCCTTACATCAAGGACAGGAGTGCTGGCTCCTGAACACTGCTCAACAGCAACAGACTTCTGCCTTTCAGGGAAACTGCTACCTTAGCACAAGAACAGGAAAGAAATCTTCGTGCTTATTGGTGCATTTTGTTAATATTAAAACCCAACTCTGAAATTATTGGAAGTCATGTGGAGGACCACTTCCCATTAAAGGCAGAGACTGAGTTCAAACATTTCCTTTTTGGAGGCTGTGGGCCGAGCAGTGAAATCGTGTTTAACTTCAGCTCCTTGGCGGCTTCTTTTACACTTAAAATTATCCGTTTGAGTGATTTACTCTAAGATATATTATCTTTAGCAGCAGAAGTGTTCGGAGTACACCATGGGTAAATCAGCAGGAGCAGGATGGGCGAAAAGATGCCGGCAAGGGGCTAATGGCAGGCCCGAGTACTCGATCCACACAACAGGATATAGCAGAGGGGAAAGGCACAGAGGAGACACTCCAAACTCTGGGTCATAAAATGCATCAGCTTCTCGCCTCCTCTAATTCTGTAAATCAGAACTTGGATTAGCTGGCCGTATAACCTCCGTGGAAAAAGCAGTCAATCAGCTTCAGGGAGAAATGGAGGATGTGCGCGTCACTCTAAAACCTGCAAGTGTGCAATGGCACAGAGAACCAAGGAGGCCCAGAATACGAATAATCATTTAGAAATATTGGAAAATCAGATGCATAGACAGAATGTGAGGTTTGTGGGCTTACCCGGGGGCTCAGAGGGTGACCATGCTATTTTATTTCTTACTGACTGACTCAAGGAGCAGTTTCATTCGAAGGTCCTGGACTTGGCTGTCAACATTGTGAAGGCCTTTAGAATTCAACCTCGCATTAAGACACTGACGGAGGTACCTAAAGTTCTAATGGTGGTGCCGGACAGTGTAGGCACCAGGGACAGACTTTTGAACCTTGCCAAACGGTTTGGCAGTTTGAGTGTGGATGGTGTTATGGTACACGTTTCCTGATATTGCCTATGCTACCACACTACGTCAGAAAAGGTTTGATGGGGATCGTAGCACTTTGCGAGAATTGAACGTCCCGCACAGCATTCAGTTTCCTGCTGAACTTCGCATCATGTACCATAGTAAGAGTTACATCTTTACAGACCCCGTGGGTGCAGAGAAATGGGCATCGAGGATCGTGGCAGTGCAGCGCTTCAGTAGGCAGGAGACAATGGAGGAAGATACTCGAGAAGCTACATCGACTTTGGTCGTCAGTCTCCCAAGCCCTAATTCACTCAGGGACAGTCTCTCTCTCTGTCTCTCTCTCTCTCTCTCTCTCTGTCTCTCTCTGTCTCTCTCTCTCTCTCTCTCTCTCTCTCTCTCTCTCTCTCTCTCTCTCTCTCTGGTATCTTGCATCTGCTTTGAGTATTTCACACTTACCTAATACTCTCTAATGCTTGTTGAGGTTAAGTTTATTAGATTTATTATCACAGAGTCAGAATGGTAAGTGCATATAGCTCTTTTGTTGGGATCAGCCTTTGTCTAACACCAAGTTGTGAATAGCAGCTACCTGTAGTACGTTTTCTCATTAACAGCAGACAGTCTGTCCTATTCCATTCTGATATGATCATTGATTTTCATTGTTCAAGTATTAAATATATAAAATTGTTTACCTATATCTTAAAGGTGTAACTGTACCTTAAATTCATTTGTCTCTAATACTAGCCTGAGGAGGTGGGGGGTGATAAACAGGGCTTGATTTTTTCCCCACTGTTAAAGTTAACATCTTGAAAATGCATGGCACCTATAGCCCATTTGGGCACAGGGGATTTTTGGACACATTTATGGACTGCCTTATCTTGGACGTGTTTGCCCTGCGCTCTTGGGCTACAGTTCTACAATTTTGGACTTGTCAGTTGATAATTTAACATTTATTTAGGTGTGACCTCCATAATACACAGTGTATAAACAAGGGATGCTTCATTATCCTGAATAAGTTGGGAGCCATTTCCTCTTGACTGATGTATTAACAATTGTTCCTTGTGTGGACACATCTGTATTTGTTGCATTTTTCATATAAAATGAATAAAATATAAACAAAAAAAAAAATAATTTCCTTTGCAACACAATCCTGTTTTTTTTTTTTTCTTTTCTTAGTCTATCTCCCACTTCCGAGCAGCCCCCACCTTGCCGGTCACCCCAGCCCCATCAACCCAACTTCTCCCAGAATTTTCCTGTTGCGTCCTCCCCCGAGGCTACTCCCCCCACAGAGTTTCCCAATCCCCGCAGTGAACACGAATTCAGTTTAGCGGCTCACTGGGGTCATGGATTGTGGGGTCCGCAGGTGACCGGAGTCATCCTGATGGCCAGAATTTATTTGTTTTCTCCCCTTTGGAGCAGTGTACATGCAATGTTGTCATGACACAAGTCACACATTCCTGCGCAGTGTGCACACATGCTTGTGGTCCAGAACTACTTTCATTTAACCTGTGCTAGGGGCCAGGCTCCGTGACATCCCTTCACCAAAAGGAGGAGAGCAGTGCTATGGATGCTTGATCCTTCCCATACCCCTTCCCCCGACCGACCCTCTGACACCCTGTGTTTGTTCCCAAATTCAGGTCATCAGCACTGCAAGCAGTAGGACTACTGCTGTTCTGGCTGGCTGGATGGTTGAATCCAGGTTTTTTGGTGGTCAGAGATCTATGTAATTGCATTTTCGACTTCAAAGCCAAGTATCTTAATACCCCAACAGTCATTCTGAGTCAAAATAAATTTTTTTCCAGATGGTCCTGTTCGAGAGGGAACGGATTGTAAATTGTGCCCGATTCACCAGTCACCCCCCCTGCGCTCAGACGATTTTATGATGTCTAAGCAGGGACAGTCTGGGGGCACGCCCTACAGAAATCTATGGGGGACATTTTCAATACAGGTTAATTTTTTTGAAAAGTTTCACCAGGAAAGGCATACCGAGCTAAAAATAGCTCGTTTCCAGATGTGTCCTGGGGAAGGGGAAATGAGTAAGGATAGGTTTCATGCATCAGGCGCTATCCGTAGACCTGGCTAAGGCATTTGATTCTGTTGCCCATCCTCTGCTCCTTGTTAAGTTGGGGTGTTTTGGGCTCTCAATACCAGCAGTGGACTGGTTCTGTTCCTACCCGTCTGGTTGTAGTCAGCCTGTCCAAGTCGGGGAATCCTTATTGGCTCCCCTCCCCATAACCTCCAGAGTGCCTCAATGCGTAATTCTGGGCCCCATCCACTTCTGTTTTTCAGAATGACCTCCCCTCAGCCTGCATCTCTACTAATATTCATATGCACACGGATGAGAGTCCTTTATACCTCCGAAACATCTATCCTGTCGGAACAGTCCCTACAGCGTGACTTTGATAACATACAGCACTGCTTCTGCACCAACCAGTTCTTGCTGAATGCCAAATAAACTGCTTCCATGACCATGCTGTTTGGGTTACACCTTCAGCTTAGTAGACTTGGCCAGACCCTCCTCCCCTATCTTCCCTAGGCCTGACTGCACACCCCTTGAGTCAGTTTCCTGTTTTGAGTACCCTGGGGCGTGGCTTGACCGTCATCTTGACTTTTCAGTCCACCTGGATTTCATCCTCAAAATTACTCTCCTAAGTAGGTGACCTTTACATGAATAAATCCTGCCTGCCACTTACAGTTTGGCGGAGACTGTCCTTAAAACTATTCTCCCGCTGTCAGAGTTAGTGGATGTGGTCTATGGTGGTGCCTTCAAATCTACCCTAGCCAGATAGGATCCTATCTTTTATTGCTTTTGTTGGTTTGCTTCCGACTCTCCCCCTCTTATTAACTACTGTTTCTGTATCAAATCCTCATCCTTGTGTTCTATCTTCTCTGTGCTTATGCCACTGCTCCTTTCTTCTAAGTACTGGTTTGCATTCCCTCCCTCCTACCTGTCTGACTCTCTTTCCCCCTCTGCTCCCTCCTCATACTCCCTTTGCTCTTCTAACACTCAGTTCCTTTAGGCCCTGCCCACACTAGCAAATATTTTCCCATATTTTAAACCATGTTAGTACAGTTTAAAAAGCATTGCGTCCAGAACAGTCCAAGTTCAAAAACCTTGTTAAAACCCTCTGCGGAGCAGGTTTTAGCACGTTTTTTGACCAACACGGTTGCCTTAAACCGTGTTGACCGCAGTATGGATGTGATCCATGCTTAACATGGTTTACAGAAAGCGGCCACACTGCACTCTATTTTGGGCAGTCTGGGAAACACTGCACTCACAATGAGCTCCCAAACCAAACTGTTTCACTGCACTTCAGATCGGCTGCGCCCGACAGAGTATCCTCGTATGCATTACGGCACCCGCAATGCTTTGCAGTACTACCATGGTCATGTCTGGGAAGTTGAACAGACAAGCAAAGAAATTAAAACGTTTTTAAAAATGTTTTGTAAAACTGATGCCGATGGGGACGGAGCCTTAATGTCCCTCATTGCTCTACCTCAATTGGTCAGTCTGCTTTATCAGTACGGCTGCCTTCTCTCTCCCATCCTCCCTTAGGCTTGCTCCCTCCTACTCTATCCTTATGCCGCTAATGAGATCTAATTTCTCTTTTGCATGGTCTTGTCCTCACCCTCTGGTACCTGATCCAGCCTCTTCTCTGCTTTCATCACCCCCAGTGATACAAAGTGCATGAAGCAGTCTTGTAGTAAGTTTCATATTTCCTGCAGTCACCGGTTTGGGATTTTGCTTTATTTCTGTTTTCTACCCACGCTTTTGAGGAGTCGTGTTTTATTGCAACTTACTATGCTGTTTGAATTGTTGCCCTACTACTATGGAGCAGTAAGCTTGTTATTACTTTTGACTGTCTCTAGTATTGTGTTGCTCCCATGTCAATTACTGTATTACTGTTCTCTCCTGTTCCCCTTCCTTCTGTCGTGCCTGGAAACGAGCCTTGGCTCAGTGCGCCTTTCCTGGTCACCAATTTTTTTTAAAAAAAATATATAAAAAATATTTCTTGGGGTGCTCACCTCCTGCCTCGCAATAGCCCTCTCAGATAAAAAGGCAAGCAGAGACATCTTAAATATTTCTCTAGTAGGATGCTAGGAAATTGCTCTCTTGGGCCTGCCCCTATTTCTCATTAATATGTTCCTACCATATTCTTCTGATAACAATACTCATGCCATTGAACAGCAATCTTGTAAACTATCACTTAAGACTGTACACGGTCAAAAATCTTTTACCTTTAATACTGTCAAGTTTGGGAAGTCTCTGCGCTTATTGTTGCAATGCAGTGCACAAGTGAATTTTAAGCATTTATTTATTTTTGTATTTTTTTAAAAGTTCCATGTCAAGATAGTGATTACAAGCTCCACGTGGGGGAAAAGCGCGCCATCCACGCAGTCCAAACAAGCGTGATCCAAAACTGTGCAGATCTAAATAAACCTTTGGGCTTTCTCTGTGTGCTTAGATGACAAATGTGGCTTTCGGCCACACTGTATCAGCAGTGCGATCTTGACATGGTACCTTGTTAAAACTGTAGCTTAATTCGACTCAGAGGCATCGTTGCTTTAACATCCGTTATTGCAATGCACTGTTTTGTATCCATTCTTATGTTTTTTATACTTCTATGTTTACTGTGCTTCTATTGTTTTCCAGGTCACTCTTGTAAACAGGCAGGTTTCTGTTCGACAGTCACCCTGATTTTTAAATGAAAAAAATAAAAAAAAAAATAAAGAGAGGTCCCGTAAGACATCAGCTCCTATGATATAGTGCGGTCTGCAGCACACCTTCTCCCTGCTGCAAACTGACAAAAAACAGCACGACTTGAATATCAGCTTAAAGTAGTAATGCATGTTAGCGGTTAACATTATGACTTGCACTTTTTTATTCTAATTTTACATTGCTCTTTACCTCATGTCTTGTACAATACCATTTTTCCAGATTTTCAGTCCGCTTTAACATTTTTTTATTTTTAAGATTTCAGATGTAAAAAAAAATTAATAAATAAAAGTAGCGCTCCTTTAAATAGGTCTTCCATCTGGTTTTTATCTGTATTTTCAGCTGTTGTTGCAGTACACATATTATTCCATAAAGTCAGGGAGCATAGTCTGTTGCATGTCAGTTTGCAGCAGTCGCAAGAAAAGTGCTATTAAAACAACTGGTATTCAAAAACAAGAGAATACTAATAACAAGCATTTGTCAATGCCGAACATTCGTCGTGTGTACTGGTGCCATTGGGTGAGGAGGGGGATTTGGATATGAACTCTTGAATTGCAGCCCACAATTTTGACGGCAGCTCCGGGATCTAAACAGAACGTGGGTGTGGGGAGGATAGCAGCAGTGGGAGGGAGTGATTTGCTAGTGGGGGGTGGGCTCAAACGGGAAGACAGGAGCAGTGGGCAGGCTCAGTGCGTTCACACGGTAAGTGCTACCATAGCGCTACGGCAGTGCGAATGCGCAACCAGGAAGTCAACACAACACAGCAAAGGACCGAGCCGCGCCACTATTGGTGCGGCTCTGCCCTTTGAAATGCTGGCCAACTCCACCCCAACAGGAAAGGACTCATCAGCCTGCCACTTGCTACGGAGCTCTCTATTGGGCGCACTCTCCTCACACCCCTGTACAGCTCCCCTCACGTCAATGAGTTTGTCTGCGCGCCACGACAAATTCAAAAGCTTGGACTGAGCCACACTAGAAGGACAGCTCCATCTACTGTTTCAAATGGGGAAAAGTACTTACAAAACCTAACAAAAGTTGGCTACAGCCAACGATGGCTGTCTGTTCAACAGCTTGATGTGTAAGGTTCAGCTGCCACTTGTCTGTTATTTGATTAGTTTTACTGTAAATTTAACTATAAAAAGTGTAGTCAAATTGTTACTACTGCTCCACAGACTGCAGATGAAACTGCAAGGTTTAAGTTTTGTCATTTGGCTATAGCTAGATGACCACCAGAATACTATTGGGTTTTTAGATTCCAGCTGAAGCACAGACGGTTTTATTTTCTTTGTTGTATTACTTTTGACGTATTTGTGGTAAGTACTGCCAATTTTCAGCACTAAAGCAGTATGTATTTTTTTTTATTTACACACCAGTTTAAAAAACACACACAGCAAAATAATACATCAAAGATACAGGAGACAGACACACCCACACAGTGACACTCCTGGACCCCAGAGTGGCACACTCACAGACATGCCACACCCCCAGAAGGTAACACACAGACTTTGGGAGTGACATATAGGCATCCTGAGAATTACAAAAACACAGGCCCCCCCCCCACTCCGGTCAGACAAACAGAGACCCCCAGAGAACAAACAAAAGCAAACTGTGCTCAATGTCAATATTAGAAACCTAGAAAACGTACTTTATGAAATCAATAAAGCTAAAACCAGCAAACAAACAGTACTCGGCATGAGAACAAAGCTTCAGCACTTCAGGAAGCACTGCCTCGAGAGGCCAGTATTCACCATTTGAATACCCTTCACAGCGCATCATGTAACATACAAATCAGTGACATTCACATATTGTTTAAAGTGACAAATGCATTTAACAACAGCTACTCCACCCAGAGTCCCCTGTGCGGCACTATACCATAGAAACTGAAATGTAGCACCACAAATCATTTCGGGAATAATGGCAACTGTGGCACTGGACAGGCTAATAAATTTAAAAGCAATCCACACATGTTCACATTGCATACTAGAGACCAGATGCAAGGAAAATGAATTACTCACACATACAGAAATTGGGAGGGGGCATGGACCGCCAGACTGACAAACATGTGCCCTGGAGACACACACACACACACACACACACACACACACACACAGTGACACAATCACACTGTACCCCCACCAGATAAATTTGGAGCAGTCTTGTATTCAGTGGCAAGCACACCTTCCTCTCAACCCCCCCCCCCCATATCAGATGACTCTGCAGTCTCAACTCATCTTTCCACCTGTCAGCCTTCCCTTCTCTAGGCTAAACATACATTCTGGCTTCTCCCCTCCCCTCCCCCAATCACACACAGTTTGGCTGTGCCCCTCCCCAATATCGCATACACTGCAGTGCATCGCAATGATGCTCAGGCTCTATTACCAGCAGAGTGTGTACATTCAGGCACCAGCACAACATTCTTGTTCTCCATGAGCCACAGTCTTTCACCACCAAATACAGGCACGATTACACCCCTCCCCACACAGTCTGGCACAGCCGCAAATACTGTCAGGCTCCATTACCACCGGGCACTCCTCATCCCCACACACACACACGGCAAAGAGCACCAAACTCATGTTGGAGTAACGTATAAATAAATGTGAACTAAAAAAAAGTGCTGTTGACGATTTTTTTTATTTATTTATTTTTTTTACTTGCTTCTTTCACTTCACTTGTTTAATTTTTATATTTTGTATAAACTATCTTTTACTTTTGGCCTTTTAGATTGCAGTTTTTCTATTATCAGGCAAGTTCCCAGTTATACAAATACTGACCAGAGTTGAGGTCAGTGTAAAATCACAGCCCAGACTCGGGATGTTCTATTGACAGTCACTTGTTATGTTGACCGAAAAAAAATCTGGTCAATGTTTGTTTTAACTTTAAAACTTTGTGGGATGACTCTTGTCTAGGCCTACAGTGGCACACTGGCAGTAAAATACCTGCTGCTCTGTTTTTCTGCTCCTTCTCCTCCTCATCCCCCTACAGTGAGGGCAGTGACATCTGGACAGGACCCACATCTCTTTGCAACCTGCCATCAGCCTCTGAGTCAGACTCCAATGTCGAGTCACATTACTATAGGTGGTTGGCACCCTCAAGTTTGTGTCTTCATGCCCTGAAGCTTTTGCTCCATTTGCCTGTGTCTCGCTCACTGCTCCCTCCCTCCCTCCCTGCCATCTTACACCTACTTCTTGTCAGATGGGAAACTGGGATTTGGCCCCATAATGGCTGTCAGTATTTCCCTTCAGTCACCTCCACTACCGACTGCTGCCTTGATGGAGTATGTGCGCGTGAGAGTAGTGGGCAATAGTTTTCTAACTACTTCCTGTTACTAGGTACTACTGATCACTGTTTGGGAGGAGAGCGGTCAATAATACAGAGCTTACTAATGTCATGTGATGGCCAGTTGACCAATCACTTGTCAGGATTCCCATGCAAGGTTTAATAAAAGACATTACAGATCTGTAGTGCAGAATTTCATGGGAGACACTTTGTACGAGGCCATCTGCTCTCGACTGCTGTAAAGTTAAAAGAATAAAGGTACGAATTTTCTGTTTACTGTAAGTCACCCATGAAACTGTGCACAAAAACTTTGTATAATAATGTCTTGTATAAACGTGCCCTGTAACAGAGAAGTGCATAGCTAAATTCTGATAGCCTAGTATAGAAAAATGTCCCAAAACATAGCAGGCACTGGGATTTCACCACAGGAATGAATAAATATTAGCAAGCCTTGTGAAAAATATGAACTGCACCAAGGGAATCCAATATAGCGATACCAAACACTGATAGCTTCTTAATCTTCATTACTGTAAAGTAGCAAACAAATTATTTTTAAAATAAGAGTTCCTGTCATTTGTTTCCATACCCAGTTTCAGCACTGCTGCTGCTGTTCTACATAGGTTTAGACAGCTTGTTAAGCATCCTATGAGCTAATTTTGATTTGAAACTTGTCTGAAGCTATACCCGTAAAATAGTTACAAAATGCATCAAGGAAAAAAAAAAAAAAAAAGTGCCGTACTGTTACAGGTTTAAAAAATTCCATGCAGGTTATAAGTGTGGTGTGCCCTCCTGTCTGTGCCCTGGCCATCTGTGCAGCTAACCAAGGGCATTCAGGAGCAGTCGCTGATTGTGGCCCATTTGTAACTTCACCCTCTACTGAGGGGTGGGGGGGTCAGGAGCAGCCACCGACTGTGGCCATTTGTGACTCTTTTCTCTGCCAAAGGGAACCCAGAAGCAGCAGTCGTTCCTGGCCCATTTGTGACTTTCTCTCTCTACCAAGGAGGAACACAGAAGCAGCTGCCAATCATGGCCCATTTGTGATCCAGAAGCAATTGCCAATACCAGCCCATTTAGAAATGAGATTTTAATAAATCAAACTGATTGCTCGACTAACAGGGTCCCTGTTAGTCGAGCAGTTGCTTTGATTTATTACAATCTCCTAGCTGATGACCTACATAGCTTTAATCCTAACTTATATACTGCTTAACCCCAGCCCCCAGTTCCCCTCCCCAGCTCCTGAGGTGTCACTTCAAATCTCAGGTCTTCATACCACCTCATTAGTCTCTCCTGCCCCATTATAGCCCTTATTCCCCCGACCACTTTTTCTCTATCACTCCTTCCCATTTATTTTTCGACAATGCCTCCGCTGCATCTTCATCCTCTTCCTCTCATCCTGTTTCTCTGCCACCCGGGCTGACCCTACCCATTCCTTGTGGGCACGTGTCCTAGCTGTGTTCACCATTTTACTATAGCTGCCTCTGTTAACTACCTACACTTCTCCTCTACACCTTACTCTTCCTATAATTGACCCCTTTCAACAGCACTGTTGTACATGCATTGACTACTGTTGTTTCACTGTTGCTTCCTTGTTGTTTGTTATTTTCTGACGTGGAACCTTTGTAAAAGAGCCTTGGCTCAAAGGTACTTGTAATCCTAGAATAAACAAACAATCTCTTCACTAAATGTTAATATAATGTACAGAAAACTCACCCCATTGAAATCAATGGAGCATGCAGACGTGGTGTTCGTTTTATGACATTACAAAATGGAGCTGCGTGTGCCTGCGTGGGGGCCTGTTAGCAGCTTCAGAAAGTGGTTCTGTTTTTGGCCGTGGTGGCTGGGGAGAATATTACGAGGGTTATAACTTTCAAAAATAGCAGAAATAAAACAGAATTATGTATAGCCAGCAACATAAAAACATAGACTTTGACAGCAGATAAGGACTGCTTGGCCCACCTAGTCTGCCCATTTCCCTACCTAGAGGATAAGCTGCAGATCCTAGTTAACCAACAGCCTATTTCTTCCTACCCCCTGTCACAAACCCAATCAGCAGGTCAGGCCCTCTACTCCAAAAGTGCCAACCAGTGGCAATGTTTTCTCTTCACTAGTAAACCCTTGTAAAGTGATGTATTTATTGGGTATAAGCTAGCCAGGCTGTACCAGATCCCCCTTTACCAAGGTCAAGGATGCCCCTGTGTCCCTTAACCCTTGCATCTGTACACCATTCACCATGACTGGGTGCATGTGTTCCCTCATGCTCACTGGCATGCTTCCAGGGACAAGCAAATGATCTACTTCTTTTCTACCACCCTGTTGTGTATTACTTGCCTTTTTTGGAACACTGTCTGGCAATATGCCCAGTTTCTTTACACAACCAACAGTCATTTCTTCTCTCAGAGAAATATTTTCTCTGAAACCTGGGGCTAACTGATTTCAGTGGAGGCAGGAAGGGTTTTAGCTGCCCTGAAGGCGGCGCTTTTCCCTTTCTGCGCTGCCACGCCCGCCCAATTCGCTCTCAGAGCAGGTCTGCTCTTGGCATAGCTGTCAGAGAGTTCAGCAGCCTCTTGCACTGTTTTGGGATCTCCATCCTCTAGCCAGGTTTTTAGCTCTGCAGGGCAAGCCCAATAAAACTGTTTTAATAAAATTACATTTTCAATTTTAAATCAACAGAGTTTACCTCAATTCCTTCCCACCAATGTTTTAAAAAATGGACGTTGTTTCGTGGCTAGCTCCTCGTAGCTCGTATCAGGGCTTCTCCTGAGCTTATGGAATTTAGCTCTGTATGCTTCAGCAGTTAAAAAAAAGTTTGAATTAACAGTGCAGCTTTTAGTTTGCTGTAATTATTACTGTCTTCATTGTCAATTTGACCCAATGCATCCTGAGCTTTCCTAGTAAGTAGTGGGGATAGCTGGAAGCTCCAGGACTCTCTAGGAATTTTAGCCTGAATACAAACTTTTCCAAAAGAGTTTAAAAAGGCATCCATATCCTCCCCCTCTTTAAATTCAGCTATTAATTTGGAGTTCAATTTGTAACCCAGTCCTGCAGTCCCAGTTAAACCCAAGCCACTTACCTGCTCTGGTGCCGCTGGTTGGAGTCGTAGCTTCTCCAGTTCGTGTTGCCTCTGGCGCTCCTCTCTCTTCTCCTCTGCAGCTCAATGGCGCTCACACTCCTCACGGTCTGCCTCCCTCTGTTGTTGCTCTGCCTCACGGTCCGCCTCTCGCTTCTCTCATGCTCTTTCTCCTGGAACTCCAGCTCCATCCTGCGCAACTCAATTTGCAGTCCGAGTACCTCTGGATTCAGGATACTGGTGACATTCCCCTGTTGCTGTGGCCCTTCACTGACAGTAGCCCTGCCGTCCTCCTCACCGGATCTGGACACAGCACTGACTGCTAGTCCTGCCACACTAGAGGTCTGGTCCCTTTCAGTCACGGTCTGCGACTTGCTGCTCTGGGTATCTGCTACCATCAGGGCCTCTATGAGGTTCTGCTTTTTGGCTGTAACCTCGAACGGGACTCCTCTGTCCCGGCACAACTGCTTCAAGTAATCTATAGTGTGCCTGCTGTAGTCGGAAGCCATTTTCTTCCCTGACTACAGCTACTTTGACTTGCACTTTAGGGAAAAAACAAAAATAAAACAGGTAGGAACTTGACTGTTCGCCAAGTGATATATAGTTCTGTTTCCTTTTTAAAATAAAAACTCTTGTCTTTTTCTTTCTTTGCAAGAGAGCTTACAGTCTCAACTGACACAGAACAATAAAGCTTGTGATACCAAAATTATGCCACTGCTGCCAACCAATCTGTCACAAACCAACTCCGCAGGTCAGGCCCTCTACTCCCAAAGTGCCTACCTCTGAGTGCAGTCTTGTGAACAGTTTAACAGAACAAGGTAACCCTCTTGTCGGTTTTGTGAGATCAGATCAACCTTTGGTCTCAAGTTTTTGAGAGATTCAAACTGTGAACCTCTTGCTAGTGTATCCAATGCACAGGCTCAGATATTTCTGTCTTTGGGGGGCCGGATATCTTTGCCTACGGGCATCTAACCAGGTATACAGAGATGAAACCTTAAAAACTTTAATAAAAACCTCAGATTTAAAATGCTTCTCTTTCCAGTTTGGTATCACCATTCAAGCTTATGCCTATTGTCTGCTATAAGCATATACACTTTTCTTACAAATAAAGGAAATTCAAAGAAACCAAATATGCTCAGAAACAAACTTTACTAAAATAGATAAAAATATGTAAAACACAAAATACAGAACTGTTATATCACAAGACGTACAAATCTTTTAAAAGAACAATAATTAAACAGTGCAAATTCCTACTTACAGTACTTAGATTTGACCCTCTTTCTAAATACCCGTTTACAGTGCTCACCGATGTTTCTTTGTCAGAGTCCAGATAAAAGTGTGTCTGAAGTAAAACAGAATATTCCTTAAGCAGACTATTTGCCAACCCCCTTTTTGTGTGATAATCACCTAGCTCCTCCTGTCAGAATATACATAAAAAAAAAAATATATATATATATATATATATATATATATATACACACACACACACACACACACACACACACACACACACACACACACATATTTTTATACAAAAACAGGTCGTCTTTTCAACAATTTAATTTTGCAACCCTCAGCATGACTCATGTCTTTCAAATGACACTTCTTTGATCTATTGATCAGTTTCCTCTTCCACACAGGCATCAGCATTTATGATTCTCGCACCAGACTACCAAACCTAGTTTCTTCCTTTGGAACGTCATAAAAGGGATGCTGATCTCCCCTTCAGCAGCCAAAGCTATAATTAACTTAGAAAAGTCTGTAATAAGCTTCTGACCTGCCATGTAACACAGTGTCTCTAAAACCTGTACGTGTGTGTGATCTCACATGCTGGTTCAGCATTTTCTCATGGCTTTCATCTTTGGCTGAAACCTGGAGGGCGAGTCCTCCTAGAGGCATCAGATTTTCAGCAGAGAGTCAGTAATACATTTGTATTTAAAAAAAAAAAACAATTTGTATACAGCACTCAGAACTGGCTGTCCATGTGTCACCCCTCCCCAAGAATTGCCTTATGTCTGTCCCATGCATCCTTGAATTCTCCCACAGTTTTAGACCCCACAACCTCCTCAGGGAAGCTTTTCCATGCATCCACCACCCTCTCCGTGGAAAAAATACTTCATCACATTGCCCCGAGCCATCCCCCCTCTATCTTCAATTTGTGTCCCCTTGTTCTTGCACATCACTTTTTCTGAAAGATGCTATCCTCTTGGACTTTGCCGATTCCACAGAGGTACAGGGGGTACTCTGGGACAGGGGAGCTATACAATTTTTTTGGGGTGCGTGAACTAGAAACCTGCTCTTTAAACTGTGACAGTCTTTAGTTTTTAACCTATGTTTACACATTTATTTTATCTACTTCTGTCCTACACCATGCCCACCAGCACCCATGAACAAACACCCAGCAAAAATACAAAGGAGCCAGAGGGCTTGCAAGGCGCATGGACATATATCCATATAGCAACAGCAGCACCAGATCGAGGGGTGATGGAGCAGCGTGGTGGCTCCAGCTGGGGGCAAATTTTCTTTCTTACCTTTTGAAACAGAAACTCGATTGCTAATCGGTTCCAAGGTATTGGAAGGGAGAGGTAATCTGAGAAGAAGGAGGTAGTAGCACCATGCATCATAGAGGGGTTGCAGTCCTGGAGCTGGGCAAGCAGCGGGCCAGAATGACTGCTTAGGGATGTGATGCAGCAGGAGAACAGGGAATGGAGGGTTGGTGGGTGGCAGAGTGAAGGAGAGGGTGGTGTTTATTACGTGGCCCAATGTAACATGTGGCTTGGGCAATTTTCGAAGTTAGCTGTGAAGTCAATATGTAAGAGTTAATTTAAATGTAAACTACATATAAATCTGATTTTTTTTGTTGTTGTTGGGGATGGGCTGTGTCTGTAGCCTAGAGGTGGCCAGGGTGACAACTGTTGTTGCCGACGACTATTGTGGTTACTGCGTGAGGCATTAAAGTAGTCCTCAGAGAGCAACTGTGTAGCAATGTGGGTAAAATGCCTTTTCCGGATTTCCATTGCCTCATTTATAGTAACTGCAGGAAGTCTGTCCAGAATATTTCAGGCAGCCTTAAAAAGAACATCATACAAGACAGGAAACAAATGTCAATCTAAAAAATTTAAAAAAAAATAAAACATATTTACAGAAGCATAGATAACAAGTTTCACTGCTAATATGCACTGCTTTTTTTTTTTTTTTTTTAATAATTCTTTTTCTCTCCTTCCAGTCAGCCATCTGGCGAGTGCCCAAGCCTTGTCACCCTGCAGTCCACCAGGACTTACTGCTACCATCTTCCCCAGGGCTCACCTCCCCTGACAGAGTTGGCAGGGTTCCACACACCCCCACTGTGTAACGGATCCAGCTCTGGCTGCGTGGTCAGGTGCACAGCCTGCGGACGCTTGGTACTATCCTGCCTCCGGCCTTCCCTCCTTGTACTGTCCCATGGGAGGCATGGCGTACAGTGACCTAACGATGCCCATCCGACGTGCATCGTCTGCTGCGTCCTCCCCACGTGCTGGGCCGCCTTTCCTCCAGCTTCCACTAGGGGCCAGGCCAGCACCGGGCTCTACCCACCCCCAGAAGAGGAGAGCAGTTCTACGGGCACGTGATCTTTCTCCCCCGGCTGGCCCTCCGACATCCCAAGTTCACTTCTGAACCCGGGTCGTCATCCTCACGAGTGGTAGTGCTACTGCTGTGCTGATGGGCCGGCTCCACCGCTGCTTTTTAACTTCTTTTAACAGGCAGACCAAAAATCCAAATGCTTACCTCTTGTTGCTCTCCTTTCCCTCCCTCCCTCCCAAATCCATTTCTACAGCATTCTGAGAACTGACCTGCAGAGGGCAGTCCTGCTTCCACAGCGATGGCAGGCCTCTATCCATTGACTGTAAAGCCTTCCATTCTTCTTCCATGACCTCCTGGACCATGAAGGAGCCATTCGCTCCTCGGCTGTGTAGATGCTCCCCCACCTGGCGGTACCTCTCCAGGAGTTTTTAGCGACTTTTCTTTAGCCTCTCCACACAGCGCTAGGAAAAAGCGAGGATAGCCAAATCAATAAAGCACAAAACAGATTACTGCAGTTCAGTAACACCATCAACAGTACAGGATGCGTGTGGATTTTCATAGACAATGAAAACACTGAATATAGTGTATGGTAAAATGTTATAGTGTATGGTGGAATGTTGTTCTCACCTCAAATTCCACCTTAGTGAAAAGCTGTTCACCAGTCAGCAAAATGAATGGAACGCTGTACTGACCGTACGTGCAGAACAGCGTTCCAGTCATTTAGATTTGAAAACTCGAGCTGTGGGTTGAAATAATGAACAGAATGCCTGAAAAACTAATGCAGTGGTTTTCTGAAAGGGCACTGTTCGTTTTAATGCAGGATCAACCAGATACTGCACTTTACTTACAGTTCTCTCTGCTTCAGGACAGTTATTTTCCTCACTAAGTGAGACGTCTGGCCACCATGTTTTTTTTTTTCCAAATCCCGCCCACAGTAGGGCAGCAATCAATGGGCATGTGCGCTGCTACGTTAGGGACGCCCAGTCCCTAGCAACCACCCAACTCCATCTCCTAGCGAGGGGAGACGCCAATTTCTTTATCCATGATTTAAACACAGTCTGGAAGCCTAACTTTTTTTTTTTTAAATAATTCGAGGGGCACCATACACTATAAAAAATACGGATGGGTAACCCATGCAGGCCGTGTGTGTTCTGACCTGAGATCCGATTCCCAAGGACCTATTGAGTCATTTCTGAGGTCACAAGGAATCAGGCCCCTGTGTGGCAGAATACACTGGTTCAGCATGGTTACCCATCCTGTATTCTCTATGTTATGGATAGAAATCCATAACTGGAATGGAGTTATGCTGCAGTGGCTAGGTCATCACAACTGTTATGCTGCACTAGCTACGTAGCTACAGTAGCATAACGTAGAACACACACGTTCATGCACATTTGGACAAGGGTTGCCAGACAGGAACTGGCTGTGGCGGTAAGAACAGTATTGCAGGAGAGCGGCGCCGATGAAATCAACAACTATTAAGGACTTAGCAAGAAAAACTACCTCCCCCCCCCCGTAGTGATAGCAGCCCTTACACTATAAAAGACAATGTATGGGCCACTAGCCACAACAAGCATGTGTAGTCATCTTGCGGTTGTCATGGTAACCAAAACCTCTTGAGCTGTGCTCTCAAGGTTTAAACGGTCACCACAGCTGACCGCTCAATGACTACACATGCTTGTTATGGATAATGGCCTATACATTATCCTCTATACTCGCGTTATCTCAGTTGTCTTAATAGCTGGTGGTCTGAAATCTGGCAGGTACACAGTGCATAACAGTCTTTCTAAACAGACCAAACTGGTTCAGCGGGTTTGTTTTTGTGTTCAATTACACACTAAGTTGAACACTACAAATTTCTCATGTATAATGCGCTTCCGTAGGGTTGAAATTCCTGTACCATAACTGTCCTAGGGCAGATATATTTCTGTGGGCAAGTACTGTCCCAGCAAGTCCCACAAGGTACAGCGGCAGCAGGGAATAGCGTAGAGTGACAGGAAGAAGCACAGTCAAAGTCAATCCTGGGAAGTTCTCCCCACCACAGAAAGTCAGCAGAAGTCCTGCCCTATGTGATAGCAAGAAACTCTATTAACATGAAGGACCCATACATTGAGATTGTGAGCCTTGCCACTGCAATCTCAATGGACACCCCCACACACGTCCCACCTCCTCATCTCACTCACCAAAGTACTGGTGACCTTTTAAAACAGAACACCTATTTTTTTTCTTTATAGCATTTATGTAGCAGTCCAATGATTGTATCTAGGTTTTTTTTTGTTTGTTTTTTTTTTTTTAAACAATTTATTTCTCATGTCCCAGTGTTCGTCAGTGTTGCCCCTTCAGCCCTGCTTCTCCCAGCCCAATTCCCAGATGTCTCCCACTTAGTAGGCTCAATGATTTGCAGTTTTCAAAAATGGCCAATTCCATTTGGTCAATCTTAAAATCCATTTTTCCAGTTGTTTTCATCCCAAGCAGTAGCTTAATATCTAGGGGTTTTATTTTTAGCATTCATCAACTGTTAGAGGGGGCCCCCACCTATATTCCTACCAGGAAGGGGCAGGAACCAGCACACCTGACAAGGAGGCTCTGGCCACCATGCATGAGAAAAGAAGGGTGGAAACCTCAGAGGAGGAAGGGCTATGGTCAAGGGTTAAAACTAATTTATTTCATCCACTAGCTGTCAGGGCTAGTGACTGGGAAAATCTACCATCCCACAGGCTTTTCACAAGTTCAACACAAGTCTGTTGGTGAGCAGGGATGCAACATGCTCTGGTGGAAAGTAAAAGGTTTCCACAGAAATAAGACTTTCTACTTCAAGTCCAGCCTTGGGGGAGACAGTCACTTTAAGATCCAGGCTGTACCAGAAATACAGACTTTTCCTAAACGTGTCTGTATGTGGGTCTGTGTCTCGACTCCCACTCTGTGCATTCTTCTACTTAATCTACAGTTTCTCTTGGCTATAGAGAATCTGCTTGTTCTTTCCCCCACTCCCTGCATGGTCAAACACACCTCCAGCCACCTTCCAATCCCAGCATGCACAAAACTGTCCCCTTCCAGCCCCACATCTTACATTTCTGCCCCTCCTTGTCCAAGTTTTCAGATTTCAGTCCCTTCCTTGCCACAGACCTCCCACCTCTGCCCCAGTTCTGACATTACTTCCCACTTCTCTGCCCAAACCAGTTTAAGGGGGATGGCCTACATGACAACCCAATGGAGAGTAGGCTATGATACTTTTGTGGGGGGTAAGTTTGCATAATACCTGAAAAAGGCTCTAAACAGAGCCAGCCCAGCCTTTTTCCTGTCACACTAGTGACCTGTGTTCAGGAATGAACCAGGGTTGACCAGAGGCCGGCCAGGTGAGGGACGACTAAGTGTCCCAAGATGCCTCTCCTCCCTTGGGAAGGGGGAATTATGAGTCCCATCACTTGCCTGCCACCTGACAGAAGCTACGTGGTAGTACCGGCAGGACCAGTAGATGAGGAGGACTGGGTGGAGTCAGAGTATCTGCATCACAGGAAGAGGAGAAGGACCTGGGAGTGATGATCACTAGTGACCTGCAGCACAGGCAAACAAAATGCTAGGACGCATATCTAGGGGGATCAGAAGTAAGAAGGAGGAGGTTATACTGCCCTTGTACAGGTCACTGGTAAGGCTGCATCTAGAGTATGGAGCTCAGTACTGGTGCCCACACTTTAAAAAGGACATTAACCTGCTGGAGAAGGTCCAGAGGAGGGCTACAAAGATGATAGCGGGTCACAGCAGGGTAAGGCACATGAGGAGGTTGAGGGCACCGAACATGTACTCCCTGGAAGACGGGGGGGGGGGGAGAGAGAGAGAGAGAGGAGAAAGAAGGACATGACTGGGACCTTCAAGTACTTGAAAGGGATAAATAAGGTTGAAAAGGAGTCTCTCTTTAAGCTGAGTGGCAACCATAACAGGAGGGGACACAGTCTTAAGCTGGAGGGTGGGAGGTTTAGGAGGGCGGCGAACACTGTTAAGGGCCTTTGGCTAACATGTCTCCCTCCTACCCATAACTAACTAATGGAGCTCTACTTGTACACTGGTAATGGTACTGACTACATAATGTAGTTGGATTTAACACTTTCCCTGCCAAAGTTCCCATTCTTGAAAATGTATAATAAGCACTTTGCGTTTTATGCCTGGGTTCCTCTGTAAACCAATTAATATGTATAGCACCAGTTGCTGTAACTGTCTATCTGGACATGTAACTGCCGTTTCTGCTTTGTACCCAGCTATGTGATTTTACTCTCGGTAAAACACTGTATATATTTTCTCCTATTTATCCCTCTCCCTCCCCACCAGGACACATCTGGAAATGAGCTATTACAGCTCTGTATGTCCTTCCTAGTGAAACTTTTTCAAACAAAATAAATAATGTTAACCAAGCTCTGATGCAGCAATCAAGGCAACTATTTTGATGTATTTATAACACTTGCATATTATTTGCTCTTGCCTTGGTATGCACTTATTTGATTGTGTGGGGTATTTAAATGAGACGGTTTCTTTCCCCAGCCACACTTCCTGATGACTGGTCTTTTGACTCGAAGCTCTGGGGCTAGTCAGTGAGTGTTAGCCACCTATTCAGAATTTGTATCCAGAACTTTAGTAAAGTCAAATTCATACTGAACATTTTATTACTTTGTTTCATAAGCTTTTTTGTGTGGGGCTACCTTGTTTGACTTTGTCTTTTGTCACAGGACAGGGGATCCCTGGTCCATCCGGACTTGCAGTCCCTACAACTGCACACATGGCTCGCTTAGGACACAGGCACTGTGCGTTTCTGGGTTTCTCCCGAGGCGGCCGATGTTTTACTGGCTGCTAGAAAGCCTTCCACAAGACACACCTATTCGCTAAAATGGAAGCGTTTCTCCGTATGGGATGCTTCCCGTTAAGCGGGCCCATTTATGTGCCCCCAGTCAATACTGTATTGGCCTACCTCCTTTCTTTGTCAATCTCCGGTTTACAGTACTCCTCCATTAAGGTGCACTTGGCTGCCACTTCTGCATTTCATGTCCCTACTGACAGATGCATGCTGCTGCAACTAAAAATGTCTTGTACCTTCCTTTAGGGTATTTTACACATATGTCCCCCGATTTCTAAACCAGTACTGCCTTGTGAACTTAATTTCATTCTTCAGAAGTTAGCTTTGGCTCCATTTGAGCCTCATGTAACTTGTGAGATGCACTTCCTTTCTTGGAAGGCTCTTTTTCTGGTTGCTATACCTTCTGCCCAAAGGATCTCTGAACTTCGGACGCTCAGGCATGAGTCCCCTCACCTGATTTTTTTTTTTTTTTTTTTTAAACCAAGGACAGGGTGGCCTTGCATACTAATCCATGTTTCTAACCCAAAGTGATTTCTGAGGTCACCCTGAAATCAGACCATAAACCTACCAGTACATCATCCTGAGCATGCCAAAAAGGGGGAGGCACTGCTCCATACGCTTGCTGTACACAGAACTGTCCATCAAGGGCATCTCCTTCATTAGGCCACTCCTTTGGAATGATTTCCAAGCGTACAAAGTTCCCAGGGAGGATGGCAAAGTCCGAAATGAAATCTAGAGAGAAGGCCTTGCAGAACAGCAAGGCCAAAGCCAGCATGTCTGCGTGAGATGATGTCTAGACTGTAGTTCTTCGTGAAAGTATGTACAGTGCTCCGTGTAGCAGCAGCACAAATGCCAGCTGCCGAAACATTCTGAAAACGGGCAACACAAGTGGCCATACCACGTGCAGAGTGACCATGTACAGCATCAGGAAGTCCCTTACTGTACTACTTCCTATAACAGAATTCAGTGTAGTGAGCCAGCCATTTGGACAGACATAGCTTAGTGACAGGTACGCCCTTTCTTTCAGGGGTGAATGAGACAAAAAGCTGAGAGGACTTTCTGAAGTCCTTAGTACTCTCTAGATAGAAACGCAGTGTTACTCACCATAACAGCAGACCTTTGAGAGAATCTTCACAGCTCACTCGCCCTTCTTCCCCATCTGAGATTTAGGCTGGCAGGTTTGTCCACTGCATTTTATGGAGGTGTACATAAGTGACTTTTATATATACACACTACAGTTCCAGTTTCACATTTCTCCTTGTGTGCTCGGTACTGGTTTTGATCTTGGTTCCTCATTGTAAGAGGCCCTCTGAGCTAATCTCTGGTGGGAAACTAAGGAGCAAGAGGACCTCCCACACTGTATAGGTGCCAACTCTGTAAGTCATCATGGGCAGCCTGCAGCTGGCAAGTTTCTGAGTGGTCCTCAGGCCAGCGGCTTACAGTTCCAAATGTGGACTAATGGAGAAGATTCTCTAGAAGATCTATTGTCATGGTAAATGAGCATTCTATCTGGAACCTCTCGAGAGGTGGTCAAGGGTGTGGGAACTAAAATTTAACAAGAAAAAGTACAAGGTAATGCATATAGAGGGTGAAGAACCCAAGAATGAAGTATATGATGTACTAGGTGGTAGTAACAGCACATCAGAGAAGAGGAACCCTAGAGTGATAATAGGGAACATGAAGGCAATGGAAAAATGCAGTAGGGCTTTGGCAAGGCAAATCAACTGGGGGAGGGGGTTTGCACAGGGAAAGGATCTAATAGAACAAAATGAGAGAGGTAATACAGCCCCTGTACAGATTCCTGGTTCACAAGCAACTGTGAAGATTCAATAGCCTGCAGTGCATGATAAGAGTTTATATGATCTTTTGTTTGTTGGTCCCACTGTCCTTCATGGGTTATGTACAGTCACAGAGGATTGTACTCAGCCCCTGGAGAAAAGCAGACCCAGAAAACATGTGATTGGAGATTATAAAAGCTCTAACATGCACTGCAAGCTACTGAATCTCTCACTGCTGCCTACTGCTCCATCAGCTGCAGGGTATTCTGGGATTTGTAGTAGAAGATCTCAATCTAAAAGTAAGCAAAATTAGTTCGATACAATCTGCTGTACTGGCTGTAATACAGTAAACAGTAAGAGAACCAAAATATTTCCACACACAAAGTGCACATTGGGTCCAAGTGATGACTATTCCCCTCCAAGTACCTCTGCAGAAAACACAAGGTCGACAATAGCAAACTGGGTGGTAGTGGAGAACATTGGACCACCACAACTAGTGTAGCATTAAGCTATTGTGAATACGTTGCATTCTTGCTGTGCTGTACTGTGCCTGCGCTAGGCTACTTTTGTTGTGCATTTGGTGTTGACTTAGGTTGCCAGTTTGTTTGATTGGGGGGGGCTCCACCCCACACACCCTTGTCTTGACACATTAGGGATGTGAGGGGCTTTTCCACCCCTTGTCTTTTAACAAGGGTGTGGGGGCCAGCCCCCAAATTCAAATAAGCTAATAAAACTAACCAAAACACGTAACTAGTCTGTAAAATATAACTGCAAGGCAGACCTGTGTGTCAAGGTGTTGTGCCACAACATACATCGATGCGCTAGGCTAATGGCGTGGGTCCACAGTGGTCTGATGTCCTCCGCTATCGCCTGGCGGTTCACAATGAATCTTAACATGAAGGTAACTTCCTGAGCGGGGTGTTAAGAAGGCTGTCAGGAAGTTCCGTTACAGAAAGACTGGTGGTGGAGTGGAACAAGCAAGCTTATGAAGAAAGTCACTGGGGAAGAAAATAGCCCCACCGGCCTCTCACCGGGGGGGGGGGCAGGTTGCCGACGGCCCCCAAGAGGGTGGGGCAAGGAGGGCCGCCCACCAACAAGGAGGAGGCGGCACCCCCGAGCAAAGAGCCCAATCCGAGGATATCCTCGGAGAGGGCTGGACCAGACCCTCCCTACAGGGAGGGGCACAGCGGGTCCTCTTAAGGAGCTGTCCCAGGGGATCTCGCCCTCCTGGAACAGCTCCTCAACAAAGATTTTAGTTTCCCTGCTCCGTGTCAGTTTCGTGCTGGTTTTTCGGTTTGCCGCGGTTTTAACCATTTTCCGTTTAATTCGCTTTTTTTCCCCTCGGATCTTAAGGTAAGTGTGTTTTCCTTTGTTTTTCCAGTTTTCTCCGGGTGCCGGACGGGCTGGGGGGGTTTGGCGGGGTTATTGTCCTCGCCTGGTGTCTGTCCCTGCCTCTCCTGGTTCGCCCCCTCCTCCCGGGCCCTCGGTCCCTTTTTGGTAGGAGACTCTTTTGTCGTTCTCGCCAGGCATAGCGGGAGGGAGCTCCCTCTGCTGCGTGCTAGCTTTTCGGGTTTCCCTCAAAACACTATTGCTCCTTTTTCAGCTTTTTGTATTTTGCCGGTCAGCGTGAGAGTGCACCTCGCTTGCATTCCCTGCCAGTGTTGCACGTGCTGTTGCGGCCCCCCCCCCTTGCTTCCTCTTGGGGTGCATCTGGCGGGCAGTTTGAGCCTAAAATGCCAAATAATCCCTTTTAGCTCCAGCTGGAGGTTCTGCCCGGGCTCCTTTCCCCGCACCCCTATTTCTGTCCAGTTTTCTGTTTGGCCCTTGTCCCGGCCTGGCGGCTTTTGCTGCTAATATCCTCGTCCCCCATTTTGTTTGCCTCGTGGCCCCCTTTTTGTTTGGCATGTTGCCCTTGTTCTCCCCACTTTCCCCAGGCTCTTTGCGCCCGAATTATGCAGTCTGATGGGCTTTCCTTTTCGGATCCCGTCCTCTAGAGCGCGTCCCTGTGGACTTTGCCGCTGGCCCTCGGGTGCCGCTCGCCTCCCGCCTTTTGGCGTGGCTTCCCTGCTGCCCCGGGCTTCTCCGCTACCCTAGCCAGGCCGTTGGATCGGTGTCCGGACTGCTTCCACGGCGGGCTGGTCTCCTGGTTTCCTTTTTCCTGGCACTCTATCTGCTTTCCCTCCCCCTTTTTCCCGCGTCCGAGCCTCGATTGTCCCCGTGGCTGCTGCCTGGGTTTCCTTGAAATCCCCGTCAGATTTGCTGGTCCACTGCTCCCACCCCGTGAAACTCCACCCCTCCTGTAGTGCCTCTCCGTTCGCATCGCATTAGCCCTGTTTCCCTCGCAGTCGCCTGGCATTTTGGCCCCTTTGCTCGGCCCGTTTTCCAGGCTCAGTCTTCCTCTTCCCATAACCCAACAGTGTCCCTGGGCTTTGTCTGTGGCCTTTCTTTTTCGGGGGCTTCGAGGAGGCGGCGCAGTGTAAGCTCTTTGGGTAGCGGGGGTGAGGGAGGCCTGCAGGGGTTTGGGTTCAGTTTCGAGGCGGCTCTTTGGGCGCTCCTGGGGGGGGAGTCGGTGGGTTGTTCGTAGCTGTTTGGGGTTTCTCGGCCTTCTGTGGCCGTCCGAGCACTTTTCTGCGGCAGTAATTAGAAAAAAAAAATTTTGCCTAGCTGTTTTCCGCAGTTCGGTCTTTCATGCATTGTTCTTTGTTGGGTTGGGCAGGAATGTTGGCGGGCCTGGGATGGGGGTTGCTTATGGTGCCTTTTTTTTTTTGTTTGTTTGTTTTGCTTTCCATGGGTGTCCCCCTGCAGAGCCCCTGGCCTGGGGCGTCCCCCTGCTCTGCAGCCTGCCCCTTGTCCCCAGAGTCTGGGTACAGGAAGTAGGAGAGAGGTAGTAGGAAAAGGGATAGGTTCAGGGGACAGGTAGGGGAGGTAGAACTAAGGTAGGAAAGAAATTAATCTCTGTTTCTGCCTCCCTCAGGCTGCCCACTTGTAGGCTTGCCGCTCGGTTGCCCCTGTTTATTTGGGCCAGGTCACCCTCCTTTGCTTCTGTCTCTTCCCAGACCCCCCCTTGTTCCGCCTCTTGTTGGCGGTTGTGTTTCGGTCCTGTTTTTGGGTGCATGCTCAGGGGGTTGGGTGGGCTGCTGAGTTCCTGGGGATTCAGGGCTGTGCCTGTGAGCATGGCCGCCGCTGTTATCTGTGAGGCACGGGGTGTGGTGCTGTGTAGTGGGGGGGGAGGGGCTGTGTTCTGTGTAAGCGGTGCGTCCTGTGTGGGGCTCGTTTTTGGTGCGTTGCTCCGGCTGGCCGTCCTGCGCTACTTTGTGGATAGCGGACCCCCGAGTGCAGTTATCTCTGCCTCGAGTTTCTGGCTGCGGACTGGTTGGGGTCTGCAGGGTTGCTGCGGAGCATGTGGGAGTGAGCTGCGTGGTGCCCTCGGGGTGGGAGTCAGGTTTGGTGCATGGGGGGTGAGTCGCCAGGCTGTGGATTTTGGAGTTGTGTGCAGTGGTGGGGTGCAATTTTGTGAGAATTCTTGGTCGGCTAAATAATTTTTTTTTTTTTTTTGCCAAATGCGAATTTTCCTCAGTCCCTTTCAACATGGTTTGGTTACTACTAAGGGGCTGGGATACAGCAACAAGATAGGCTAATGACAATACAGACTGACTAGGAGAGGGCACTCAGTTAAGAGGATATAAGGTTAGAGTGTTAACATAAAAAAGTCAAGATAAAGGTGTAATAACTAATGTTCTGTCTCATAGGTATCTCATCGCTGAACGCTGCTTTGCCCCTTAATATCAATAGCCAAAATGTCCGAAAAACAGAATAACCAGATTCTAGACAACCAGGCCCCCCAAATCTCCACGCAGGCACAGGGCACCGGTCAAGACCTAATGGTGCCGGGAAGCCAGACACAAGATGTGGTACAGGCTATCCCAGTGCAAGGGCAAGACCAAGCCTTCCGCGAGGCCCTGCAACACCTTAAGGACATTGGGGGATCTGATTGGCTGTCAACCATGTCCAGGTTGGAACCAGAAATACTAGTAGCCCGTCAAGCCGGGCAACAGAAAAAGATGTCAGACCCTCCTAACATTCCAGAACACAGGCCGCAGGAGCCAGTGGAAGATGAGGGTCAGCAGCCTAGGCGTAGCCAGCCATCGGCCCGATGGTTGGAATACATGGCCCAGAAAAAATCTGTGGCTAAAAAGGGGCAGGGCAGGCAAAGTAAGCGTAAGTCTTCACCGATGGCAGAGGCTGAAAAAAAGTGGACGGAGAACAAACGGAACAGGCGGAGGGGAACGCATCCGGGGCCCAACCAAGAGAGGAAAACGAAGAGGTGGAACAAGTAACGGTGGCCCAGCCACAGAGGGGTGAGTATGAGGGAGATCAGGCCAGCGATGTATCAATAGATTTAGTGTGGTCTGATCTGATAGTGCGGGAGAACTATACAGTGACAGCACAGAAAGGCTGCCATTGGAATTGACAACAGAAAAAGCAAAGCATAAGAAAGGGATAAAGAACCTTAACGACATGGTCAAGGCCAAAAAGATAAGAGAACGTAACCGGAAGAGGGCAGGGCGCAAGGGGGACAGGATGGGAAGACATGGCCAAAAAACAATCGGTAAGGAATCAATAGGGGAAAAAAAGGGGTAAAAAGGTAAGCAACCAGTCAGGACACCAGGTGGCTCCAGGTTTCAATCCCGGGCCGGTGATACCAGGGCATCAAACATGGCAACATAACCCCTTCATGTGGCCAGTTATGTATGGGGCATCGGGCAATATGCCCATCACTTGGCCAGCAGTGACCCCTTGGGGCCCCTTACCTCCTGGTTTCACAACAACCCTGCAGGGTGGAATGCCCCCCACCATGGTGGGGCCGCGGGCATTTCCAGCTAATGAACCTGGTGAGGGTACCTCCCTGGGCACAGCCGGGGCTGCTGGGTCAAGAGAGGATTATGGCTTAGGGACACATCACTGGACCGAATCTGCAATGACAGGAACTAATGCAGCGCGAGTAAGTCAAAAAGGCGTACAACAAAACACCATGGTGTTTGAGCCTAGTTGAGCCAGCCTCACTCCATGTTCTTCCAAAGCGATAGGGAGAAGGGGTAATGCACAAAGGGCAGCGGTTCAGGTATGGACAGGGGTTGGGACTCCCACATTACAACACCTCCCATCTAACAAGGAAAACAGGACACGAAGCTCACAAGATCAAGAGACGGTAGCCTCCAGAATGGTTAACACTCAAAATACTGCCATGGGGGATGAGTCAACCAGCGCAGTATCGGGATCCTAGAGCGTTGGGCATATGCTGGGGTGGAAGACCCATTGGGGGATCACTTATCCGACACTGTCCGGAAAAAATCTGGAAGGAATTCATAGACATGTTCTCACTATTGCATAGGAAATCCTGGAGGTGAGCGGCGAGAAAGGATATAAACAAGAGGCCACGGCGACCAAAGGTACCTTTCACATTTGAGAATGGGCAGCCGCCTTTGACATATTTGATCAGTTTATGGGATGAAACACCCTGATAAACTAATTGCTCTTTTAAAGTACAGGGATACCATCAAGTTTGCACATCTCTCATTTGATGGATATGCATGGTTAAAATCGATGAGCAATTTGTCTAAAACTTTCTAGACAACCCAATCTCAAATGGGAAAACACACACATAGACCTGTGGGTTCGCTATATGGCGTGGCCAGTAGCGTTGTGACATATACGGATAGTGGTCATGTTATTGCAAGGCAAAAGGGTGTAGAACACAGGAAAGAGCAGAGGAAAGGGGCAGGGAAGAAGGCCTGTTATGACTACAATAAAGGAAAATGTTTTCGTTCCTTTTTGTGAAATGCAGGCATATCTGCAAGTCATGCGGAGGAGAGCACAGGTTCTCTGAATGTACCGACAGCCCTCAAGACATCAAACATCGAGGAGCAAGCAGCGAAAAAGATAAGGGGTCCGAAATTTGGCTAACTCACGGTACGTTTGGACGGATGGCCCCTAGCTCGACTGCTACCCACATAAATCAGCAGCAAAATATATACCATGATGGTTTCAAGTATGGTTTTAGGATACCATACAAGGGTCCAAGGGTAGAAACCACAGCACGCAATCTCAAGTCTGCAATTTTGCTTCCCAACATCCTGGAGAGTAAAATTGCCAAAGAATTGGAGGCAGGCAGGGTGGCGGGACCATTTGACTACCCCCCGTGCACAACCTCAGAGCATCCCCCTTGGGGCTAGTTCCCAAGAAAAAAGCTGGGGAATACAGGCTTATTCATCACCTGTCCTACCGAAGGCAATTGGTAAATGACTTCATCAACCCGGATGATTGCACAGTGCAATATACAATGTTTGATGTGGCTCTAAGCCACATACAACAGGTAGGCCAAGGGGCAATGATGGCAAAGAGAGACATCAAATCCGCTTTCCGTCTGCTTCCAGTACATCCAAGTGACCATGATTTACTGGGTTTCAAACTGGGAGGTCGATGGTATATGGACAAAGCTATGCCCATGGGATGCTCAGTCAGCTGCTCAGCCTTCGAAGCATTCGCAACCTTTTTGGAGTGGGCCACTAGAGAACACACAAAAAAAACATACATGTAGTCCATTATCTTGACGATTTCCTATTTATGGGTCCCAAGGGGGGGAAAACACATGTGGTGAGGCGCTGCAAGGCTTCACCTCATTGATGGGGTATTATGGTGTCCCGCTCGCCAGGGAAAAAACTGAGTGCCCGGCTACCTGTCTCTCATACCTGGGCATAGAAATAGATTCCGAGGCTATGGTTTCCCGGCTACCTCAAGACAAGGTGGCACTTTTGAGAAAAATGTTGGGTGACATGGGAAAAGCAAAGAAGGTGACCCTACAACAGCTACAATCTGTTATAGGCCACTTGAATTTTGCATGCCGTGCAATTCGCCCAGGCGGCCTGCCTGCAAAATTCCTTAGGCGGATGGCGTCAGTCACGGGGGGGCTCTAAAACCATTTCATCACATCAGACTAACGAGGGTATAAAAGCAGACCTACAGGTTTGGGAACTCTTCTAAAAGATTTTAATGGTATCACCATCTGGCAGACACCAGCAGACCAATTCTCGGACCTGCACATGGTGACCGATGCTTCAGGGGGCATTGGTTTTGGGGCATTCTGGCAGGGGGCATGGTTTGCGGGACACTGGCCACAGGAATGGGTGTTGAAGGGACTCACAAAGAATATCACCCTTCTGGAACTGTTCCCTATCATGGTAGCCGTAAGGGTGTGGGGACACAAACTTCAGAATAAGAAAGTGCTGTTTCACACAGACAACAGGGCAGCAGTGGACATATTGAACTAGCAGACATCTCGTTCGGAAGAGGTGATGAAGGTCTTGTGGGTCTTTGTGTTATGCTGCTTACGGTACAACATCTCTTTTAAGGCACGTCATTTGCCAGGAAAAGAAAATGTTATAGCTGATGCCCTGTCTCGATTTCAGCTCGAGCACTTCAGGCAGTTAGCCCCGTGGGTGGACCAATTCCCCACAAAAATACCGGAAGCAGTCTGGACACTTGGGAACCAAGATTGCAGCAACTGGTACAACTCGCTGTGGCCCCCGACATGGAGGAAGTATGTAGGTAGCTATGAATCTTTCCAGCAATTTTGTGGTCACGAGGTAAGCGTGGAATTACACAATACCCAGAGACAAGTTCAAAGCTACATCCTACATTTAGAAAGCCGGGGAAAATCCCCAGCATACATACGCCTCCAACTAGCAGGCATTGCCTTTCTTCGGAAATATGAAGGTTTCCCCGACCCAACCAACAATTTCATTACAAAGAAAATGGTACAGGGCATGTCTAGACTTGCGGGAAAAAAGGTGGACACAAGGAAGCCCATAGGATTACCTGATTTGTCCAACCTCCTGAAAGCACTGGCGGTCACTTGCAGCTCTGGCTATGAAACCAAGCTTTTCCGGGCCCTATACACGTGTGCATTTTTTGGGGCCTTCCGGGTGTCTGAATTGGTACCACAGTCCAACTCACTGAGTCAGAACACCAATCTCCAGTGGAGTGATTTCGTCATATGGCAAGATAGACTGTGTCTTCAGCTGCGAAAATCAAAACTAACCAGTCTGACCCCCTGCTATAATTACGCTGTTTCAGGCCCACCAGGGAATATCTGCCCATGGCTGGCAATGAAGGAGTATCGGCAGGTAGCCCAACAGGAACAGGGCATTTGTTTGTGCATGGGGACGGAAAGCTGTTACAAGGCGACAGTTCCACGTCTGTCCTAAGAAAAGGTTTATGGATGGCGGGAAAAAGCCAACCTCATACAACACACATTCGGTCAGAACTGGAGCAGCCACCAGAGCAGCCAGGTGTGGGTTAAAGAGGAGCAGATAAAAGGGTGGAAGGTGGGCTTCAAAAGCATACATAGGGTACATTAGGCCTCAGCAGAATCCAACAGGAAGTGACGTTGCAGAACCCAGCACAAGTGGCAATTGAAGTACAGATTGGGAGATTACTCACATGTTTCTATCTTTGTATTACAGGTACGTCTACAGCAAACCCTCAGATATGGATTGTGGGTCATTCGCACGTAAGGGAGGCGTACACGAGGGCGAAAAAACGCCCTTACACCAGACAGCTTGGCATCCCAAGGAGTCAAGCTGCAATAAAATGGGCAGGAAAGGGGGATGAAGTGGGGGGCATTATGCAGGACTATTGTTACATTGGGTCTACATAGGCAACCACCGGTAGTGCTGGTTATCCACCTGGGAGGGAACGACTTGGTCACCCTTGGGGCACCCAGATTAATTGGGGATATTAAAAGGGGTTTGTCCCACTTAAAGCAGATGTTGTCTTGCACCATTCTAGCATGGACTAGAATAATACCACGCCAAGCGCTGGCGTGAGGCAGCAGACCGGACCATGGACAAGGCTCGGAGGTCGGTGAATAGGGAGGTGTCCCATTGCTGGCTTCATGGGAGTGGAGGTAATCAGGCATTTCCTGATCACAAAATCTGATAAGGGCCTATATAGCGGGATGGGGTTCATTTATCTGATACTGGGAATGACATCTTCAACAATACACACGATTTCTGTGAAACAGTACTGTTTGGAAAAAGCAAGATCCCTTGGGCATTAGTGGGAGATGCGTGTTGTACCGTAATAGTGGCGTTAATTCACGGCTGACCCTGGTTAAGATGGACATAAGAGCTGCGATTGGGTGTCAAGGGGACAGACACGACCCTAGGGCGGGTATGCCCTGGAAGATCTGGAGATGAAGGCACCCAGGCTGGGGCGTACGTGCAGCTGGGATCCAAGACTCAGAGATGGGGGTGCGGCCCTGATGGGCATGCTCCTCGTCAAGGGTCTAGGAACCCCTAAATTCAGGTGGGGAGAAACTGTCTTATGGAAAGGCACGCCCTCAACGTGGTCTGTTGACTAAAGGGCCAGAGTTCCCCTCAAACAAGCAGATGAAGGAGCCGGGGTTTCAGCAATACATGAATTAGGGCTGCCCAAGGGGTCTTGCGAGATGGGATATGTAATATATATACATTTTTACATACGTACATGATATTCTTGTAAAGTGCATACATTGTAAATTTGTAATGTACATAGTAGGTTTATAAATGTATGTCCCACGTAATGTATACAACTTTTGATCAAGTAAAAAGAGCTGCAGCCTTTTTTTATACCAAAACAGTGTGGTGTGTTTTTTGGTTGAATTGGGGGTCCACTTTGGGCAACAGTGCGAGGGGTTCAAAAGTGGACAGGACAGAATAGCGTGCAAGCAGAAGCCTGGGGAGGGAAAGGTAGTGAGTGATGACTAAGGCACAGGCACAAAATTAGACAGGTTCGAGCAGACTGAAAAATCAGCTAGGCCTTTATTCAGCCAACAATTTTAATGCTGTGTATGGCGTGATGGCAGAGATGGGACAGACTGAATGTAGGTTTAGTTAAAAAGGGGGCAGTGACAAAGGTGGGATTGTCACTAGGGAAAGGCAGAATAGCTCAGTTAGGTCAGCAGACGGGATAAACCAGAAGTCTTTTTTTCTGCCGTCAGCGTCTAGGTATAAAAGATCGTGAACCTTTTCCTCATACACTTAAAGTCCTATGCAACATGACGTTTTCAGCGATCTGTTTTATACGCACAATGTCAAAACTATAAACATGACAAAACCACCAGCTACATCTGCGGTAAATATTAAGAATATTGGGAGTGCGAGGAGTCTAGAATGTTGTGCACAGCTAATAAATAGAATGTTTACCCATTCCCAATTATAAACAAACTCCAAGTGAACGATATAGCACAGAAAGCGGAAACAGGTCCGCAGGAAAGCAGAAGCTGCAAAAACGGTTTCATTTGTACCTTTCTGTACGTCTCCTTCCAGGGAGGAGTGGTTCCTTTGTACAGAGAACGATGTCTCCACTGCGCGTCCATTGTGCTACAAAAACAAATGTTACAATAAAAGCTCCAGCTGTGCAGTAAGAAACCACGAAAAGTCCACACTTCTAGCTTACAATCCACACACTACAGAGCTACATCGCGTTTCCTTTAACCTTTCCCAGGCCGCTAAGCGGCAACGAGTATGCCCCGGTGCATGCTGGGAGTTGTAGTCTGTCACAGCTTTGAGGCAGTAAGGTCTTACACAATAGCGGACATCACTGGCAGCCACGCCTCTCAACATCTTGCCTCATGAATCAGGGACAAGGCTTAAAAAAAAAAATCAGGGTCAAAGACCCCAAATCAGGGACACATCTTAAAAATTGGTACTATTCACTCAGAAAGCTCATAAAATAAAGGGATATGTGTTAAGATACATTTTCTGAAGAAGAACAAGTTTATAACTTTAATGTTTGGCATTATTTTGTGATTTTAGTCCCACGGTTCTGTCACAAAAACACAAATTTTATGAGGGACAGAGGAAAATTTTGAGGCAAAATCAGGGACAGTTGAGAGGTATGCTGGCAGCAAAGCAAGTGTGTGCTATGCATTCTGGCCAGTTGCTCGCTCTGTAATTTTAAAAGTCAGTGTGAGGTGTTGAGAGGTATGAAGAAAGGTGTTCTGCATAGGGCAAGTTAGTGGGTTGTCTGGCAAGCTTCTGAATAAATTGGTATTTATTTCGGGTTGCCCCATTGCGGTTGAGTTACTGATTTGCAACCCTTACCATATGTCCACTGCAATCCCTAGAAACCCCCTAATAACGAGTTTTTTTTTTTTGTCAGGGTTTACCTATACATAATTTAGATTGTGGATGAACCTCGCTACCCACTATGATGCTACTGAAATGATGTTTTGCACACACACACACCCCTTCCCCCACCGCCCAGACTCTTGCAACCACCAGCGTCACTGGTTATTTTGGTTATTGTTTTGTCTACCAGGCATTCTTTTTTTGGGGGATTTGCATCTGGATACAGTAGCACCGTTGAGGGAATCACCAAGTTTCCAAGGGGATGCTGAAGGAACCCAACAGAAGCTGAGCTGTTACACTATACAGTTAGGGGAACAATCTTTCAAAGTTGTGATTTGTACAATTCAATGATCAGGCATTTATTAAAATGTGGTGTATAATCTACAGGATATGTAGCCCTACATATAAATTTACATTTGTGCCTCTTGTGCAGTAGTTTGCAGGGGTAGGTTAGAAAACAAGGGAAAAGAAGGGTTGCATGAGGAAGGATTGGTAGTTGGGATAAATAAGGTAGAGACCTTGTTATGGGAAAAGGCGTTTTCTACTTTATTCTGATTTTATATTGTTGTATCTGAATATATGTTTGTATTTGATTTTATACTGAATTTATTTGAATATGCTTTTATGTCTGTTCTTGCTGTGCAGTGCCTTGAGATTTTGAAAAGCGCTCAACTAAATAAATTTTATTATTATTATTATTATTTGAGGGGGGGCTAGAGGAGAGGAGACAGGATGCAAAAGTGTGGGGAGTTCCAAGAGGTGAAGTGAGGATGGGTTCATGACAACAGCACTGTTTCTGGAGATGGGAGAACATGGCCTGTTTGAAGGTCAGCAGATCTCTTAACATGCATTGTCAGGATACAAGTCACAGCTGATTGGGGCAGCAGCAAGTGCAAATGCTTTTCTACCTATGTGTTTTAAAGGGTCTGGGGATGTGCAGTATACGTTTGACCTGTGACATAATCTGTTGACTCAGGACTATTTTAGTGAGGGGGTTGCGAAGGTAGTCAGATTAGAAACTGGAAACATTTGTACAGCAACAAGGCCTAATTTCTATGTTTCTAATTAAGTTTGCAGTGAGTGTCTGGGGATAGTAGTCAAATGCTTGAATACAGCATAACAGTGAAACCTCAGCCCATACCGTCTTACAATGTCTCCAAGGGGTAGCATATACACTGCAAACAACATGGGGGACAACACCGAACCCTGAGGAACCCCACAAGACAGAGGGAAAGAGTCGGAAGAAAAAAATCCCAGACACAACTCTCTGTGTTCTACCAGTTAGGAAAGATGTAAACCATCTGAGCACTACTCGACGGGCCACAGATGGACCTCAGGCACTCGAGCAGCACCCCACGGTCTACAGTGTCAAAGGCTGAAGAGAGATCAAGGAGTACCAGAATGGAACAGTTTCTCCAATCTCTCGCCATCAGGAGATCATTGAGCACCCAAACCAGAGCAGTCTCAGTACTATGCCTCTTACAAAAACCAGACTGGAGAGGTTTGTAGACATTATGGGTGGTCAAATGGTTCTCCAGTTGAATTGCAGCTACTTTCTCAATAACCTTTCCTATAAAGGGAAGGTTCGAGATAGACACAGATTTAGACACAGTTCAGCTTGTATTTCACATTGTTTCTGCATTACTCTTCCCCATTATTTATTACTGAGTGCATTTGCATGAAAATAGGATCTTTGCTCCTGAAGAGTTCATTGTTCATCTATTCCTGTTGCTTTCTTCCTACCTGAGGTCATAGGAAACTGTTGTGACATCACAGTTACTCCCATGGCAACAGATTGTGATGTCACAACAGAGGACTATGACTTGAATTAAGGAGTAAGCTGTAGATGCAGATAGACACTAAGGGATGATGATTGTGTATTCATGCACATTTCCTCAGAAATAAATAACAGAGAGGAGAAATATATAAAATATATATGGAATGCAAATTGTATTGTACCTAAATATTATGTTTTTCAAAGTTATTTTTGAGGTGTCAACAGCTCTTTAAATTAGATACGGAGAATAGAAGGGAAATTACATTGCAACAAGTGTCCCAACTCCTGACACTGGCCAAGTCTTTTCTTTCACATTATGGTGGGAAATAATTGGAATAAAATGTATTGACAGTGTCACTTTTATCCTTGACTTGCAGCTGTGTACATAATAATATTGTCTATTTTTGCTTTTAAATGTTTTGTATTTAGCATTTAATTTTGTATTGCAACATTAATTGTATTCCTTCTGTTGTAACTCTTAGATCCAGACATGGCTGAAAACGGACAATTTGGATACAGTCCGCCTTCCTGGTAAAACCGAAATAAATAAAACCTCTGGCACAGACATATCTTGTGCTGTTGCCCCATAATAACACTGGCTGGCGGGAGGACAGTTGCCGGAAACCTGGTACTTACACTGGCACAGGGGTATAGCCAGATAATAAAAATGTGTACACCACGATCATGCTTGTCGCCCCATAACAAAAAAATGTCAGTACACCATGGCAATGTTTGTTGCCTCCTTCCTTGCACTGGTTAATGCAGTTGCCATGCATTGCTCCCTCAGACACCCACAAACCACAACGGTGCCCGTTAGGCTGTATGGTCCCTGGGATGCAAAGCCAGTCTAAGTGGCCAACCCTTCCAGCTTTGACGCCAAAGGATGAAAGTACAGAAAGGATCAGCTGGTTCTCTGTTGTGTTGCATTGAACAATAGCAGTAGTGCAGAGCATACCTCTCAACCTCCTGCCTCATAAATCAGGGACAAGGCTTAAAAAAAATCAGGGACAAAGGACCAGAATCAGGGACACATCTTCAAAATTGGAGATATCCACTCAGGAAGCAGGCAGAATAAGGTGCCTAGTGTAAAATGCATTTTCTAAGGAAGAACAAGTCTGTAACTTTAATGTTTGACATTATTTTGTGCTTACAACTCCCATTATTTGGTCATGGAAACAATTTTTAGGAGGGACAGAGTCTAATTTTGAGGCCAAATCAGGGACTTCCCTGAAAATCAGGGACAGTTGAGAGGTATGGTGCAGAGCCTTGTTGTTGCCCCTTACCATGGAGTACGCCTTCCTACAAGGCTACAACCATGCACTCGTACGTTGGCACTTGGTTCTGGTGGCATACCAGTGTTTCCGGCACGTCGGCAATGCGTGCCGGTACGGGAAAGGAATGGCTACTGTCTTTTTTTCCAAACTACATCTTATCCATTTGGAACCCAAAATAAAAATATGAGCGTCATTCACTCACTACCAATTAGGAAAACGGAGGGGACCCATGCCGAAATGTTACTTAGCGACAGCAGTTACAAAACGCAGCCGGTTATTTTTTATGATTGGCTCGCCGGGCCACTGCCAGGGAACGTAAATCGTGATTGGCTGACACCGTTGTGACGTGCTTCCGAATTACAATAGGCGGCCACGGGGCAAAGATGGCGGTGGTGAATAGTGATCAGTGGCGGAATATACTCGGTAAACATGAACTGTTCACAAGGCTCCGGGAGGGTGCCAATTCCGAAACACCAAGCTCCGCCCGGGCGCTGAACAAAAACCTCTTCTTTAGCCTGGACGGGGATTTTTTCGCTTGGGACGGGAAGACCAGTGCCTTGTACACCACCAGCCTCCGGCATCTGAATGCTGACAACCCCTCACTCACACTCTTCCAGGTACGTCAGCTGCTTCAGCCAGAGACCCGCACCCGGGCCAGGTTGCCAGCGTATCTCTCAGCTGTCCCTGATTTTGAGAGACATTCCACATTTTATCCCCTTAACATTGCTCGATCCCTCTTGGGGGAAAATGTGCTGCCCACACAGAGAATGTGCTGTACATTGAGACTTTAAAGCGTACATTTATGATACTCTGAGACACAAAAAACACTTTGTACAGGTAAAGAGAATTGTTTCCACCGTGTTTTGGAGCTTGTAGCTCCCTCATTTTGAGTGACCGTGACCCTCATTTCCGTGAAAAAAGGTTGAGAGGCATGCTGCCACCGGTCCTGATCTGACCGGGACAGCCCTGGTTTGGGTTACGGCAAACTGACAAATAGTAAAAAGGGAAGATGACGTCCTAATCTGCGAATAGAGAAGACCACAGTAAATGTCTTACTTTTTAGTGCATAACAAATGAATTAACGGGTGTAATATAGTACCGCTGTAGGGAGACCTTATGAATTAGTAGGTTTGCACAGACTTCTGCGTCCCCCATCCACACTGCCCACTAAGCTGTGCGGCTGGACATGATGGTGGACCTTATGGCCCTACCGACCTTAAATGAAAATGCTACTGTTGCAAAGAGGCAGAGACTTAAAATAACAAATTAAACCACGACTAAAAAAGTTATTTAATGTAAAGCAGCTGGGGTTCAATGACAAGAAATGCAGGGTGCTGCACTCTGGGGCAAAGACTCCAAGGAGAAACTACCAGCTGTGGGGAGTGCAGCTAGCCCAGACCGAGGAGGAGAAAGACCTGGGGGTGGTCATTACGGGATCAATGAACAACTCTGCACAGTGTAGGAAGGCAGCAGCAAGGGCCAACAAAATGCTGGGTTGTTTGGCAAGGAGTATAACCTCAGGGAGGGGGGAGGTGATTCTGTTGTATAGATCACTAATTAGACTTCACTTGGAGTACTGTGTGCGATACTGGTGCCAGTACCTGCAGAGGGACATTAAATTACTGGGTGCAGTGCAGAGCAACAAAGATGATCCAGGGTCTGGGGACTTACCATACGAAAGTAGGTTGAGGGAGTTGAACATGTACTCACTGGAGGAGGGGAGGAACGGGGGGGCATGAACAAGATCTTCAAGTACATGAGAGGAATAAGCAAGACTGGTACGGAAGGGCTATTCAAAATAAGAGTAGGTAAGGACACTAGAGGCCATGATATGAGATTAGAGGGTGGAAGGTTCAGGAGGGAAATGAGAAGACAATTTTTAACAGAGAGGGTGGTGGCTGAGTGGAACGTGTTACCAGCAGAGGTGGTAGCCTGTGGAACAGTGGGCTGCTTCAGGAAGGGCTGGGGCTGGTTAAGAGGGAGGGTCAAGGGAGGGGGGGTAAGGAGGGAGCGGCAGCTGCAGAATAGGGCTGCTAGCTGCATAATCGAGCAGACTCGATAGACCAAATGGCCTATTTCTGCTGGCATCTTTCATATGTTTGTAAAGAGTTAAAATAAAGCAAGATTTGGCTGGAGTCAATAGGCTGGTCTTGCTTTTTCATATTTTTATCTTTATTTTTGCAGCAGGCAAATACTGTCTCACCAGTCTCACTAGTTTAACTGTAGTTAAATAAATGAGGACCACATTAACTGCCAGTTTTATAGATTTTTTTTTTTTTTTGGTGTACAGTGCCTACAGGGATGGCTTTTAACACAGTGGCACTGCTTTTCAGTAATGTTCTGTACACTGTATACAGTGGTTCAAGTCCACCCAACACCCAGCAGTTAGTTTTTATCCCCCAAGCACCAAACTCATTTTTATAGCCTGTTTATGTTTTTTAATTCTGTGATGGTCGGTGTTGGACACCAGACCCATCAGGTGGGATGGGGCAGATTTTTGAAATTTACTGATGGGCCAGGTTGGGCATCAGACCTCTCTGGTAGCTTGGGAGAGGGAGACTGGAAAGCTGGGTTGGGCTTGGGATTTGTTAAGGGGATGGGGACAGATTTTTTAAATTCCCTGTAAGTCTGGATTTGGCCTTGGACTCATGAGGTAGTTGGCCCCCTTTTCTCTAGTGAATTTTGTTAAGCATTGAACACATCAGCTAGTTGGAGGGTGCATGACATTTTTTTTTTTTTTTTTTTATTCCATGATGAAGTGGGTTGGCACTGGACCCATCAGGTAGTTTGTGGCGGGGGAAGCAGATTTTGTTTTGTTCCCTGATGGACTAGGTTGGGTGCCAGACCATTCTACTGCGCAGCAGGCTGCATGGGCCGTGCATGGCAGCGGCAGGAGCAGCAGTAGCCCCAAGCCTCTGGTGCAGGGCTTGAGCCCCTCACTGTGACCTGAGTGAGGCCAGGTTGGGCACTGGACTTGTCAAGTTATTGGGGGAGTTTTTTTTTTTTTTTTAATTTTTTATTCCCTGATTAGCTGGGTTGGAACTAGATATGTCAGGTTGTTGGTGAGGACGGCTTTTTTTTTTTTTTTAATACAAGTATTTATGTTCTTTCCAAGCGGGCGCAGCTGCCCGTCAAGCCAACTCTACTACTGACTGTCGGCTTGGGATCTTGTGACACCTGCGTGTCCCATCAGATCCCCTGGAGCTGTCCGGAGGCTTCATCTTGCTCCGGGCTCCGACCATGTTTCTTGACTTTCTCCCGGTTTTTTACCCAGGACCCCAGACAGAGAGGCACATGCATGTGGAGGTGCGCATGCACCCTCTTGCCCTGGTAATGGCCCTGTCCTCCCACCCCACTGGCCTAGCACCCTGTCTCCTTTCGCTTGTGCTGCCCCCTGGCCACCACCGCGAGGTAGCCAAGAGCTGGGGGAAACTCGGATCTCTCCGCGGAGAGGAGAGCTGCCCAACGGCAGCTCAAGCCTACACAGCACCCCCCGTGCTGGCCTCCGGCCCTTGCTCGTTCCCAAACACTGGTTGCTGGCATGTTGAGAGGTAAGGCGTCCAGTGCCTCAAGCCTCTGCGCCACCGGGCCGGCTCCATGGCATATTATTTTATTCCTGACAGGCTGGGTTTCATACCAGACCCATTGGGTAATTTAGGAGCGAAAGACTTGTTTTATTTATTTATTTATTTTTGTAATTACCTGCTGGGCTGGATTGGGTATTGGACCAGCGAGGAAGTTGGAGGGGGACCAGAATTGGACATTTTCAAGAAGTGCCTCCTCCCTCACAGATTACAAAACACAGCAGTTCGTGAGCATGCATAATTTGTACTACACACCAACAAAACTACAGAGAACAGGAAGCATCCCCAAGGCAAGCTGTTATGAGTGTGGACACCTGAAAGGAACGCTACTACATGTCATGTGGGCCTGCCCATTGATAGTCACATTCTGGGACAGCATTTAAAAATGCCTGAATTCACTTCTGGGGCTGAGTGACCTTTTCACACCAGACGTGTGTATCATAGGAAATGTAGGACAGGCAAAAGTGGCAGTGAGTAGGAGACATGCCATACCCCAGTGGCTGCAGTGGCTAAGAAGCAAATATTAAAACTTTGACCAGACAAAAGAGCTCCCATGCAGCAGGAATGGGTAATGGATACCCTAGAAGTGCCCAGATTAGAATGACTGGTGCACAACCTAAGAGGAGCTAGGAATGCATACCTGAGGAAGTTTGGCAGTCTGGAAGCCCTTTTGACAATAGAAGACATGACGACACTACTTTTACCCACCCAAGTGACTTAAACAATTTGCAGTAACCCATGAACAATCTCAGCTTTTTGAAAGATGACCCAGAACCTTAGCTATGCTTACAGAGACTGTGAAAGTTACAGTTGAAATTGAACTGTGAGTTTGTTGACAATTAATATGTAAGCATTAAGCCACGATGGAGGTGTGCTCTAGTGCTGGATTGATGCATGGGGCGGTGCATGCCCGAGGTCCAGGGCCGAGGGCTACCACCCGCCCCCCCAATGCATCAATCCAGCAGTAGAGCACACAGACGGAGTGGCTTAATGCGCTTGTAACAGGGCAGAACAGCGCTCCACAAATTCTAAACCATGCACTGTGACAGCAACAGAAGAGGACGGAGACGGGTGCAACGTTTGAGGTACTTTATTTGAATAACAGAAACTGGTGTACTAGACCTTACATACATACTAGTGTGCTCGACTACGCCTGCTGCTGTACTCGGGCTGAAACAGGGACATAACATTTCAGTGATCTCCTGCACTGTTCCGTGTGGGTGCTGAGCCGTTATCCGTGCTCGGAGGTCTGGATTTCTCATCTCACGGGGTCGGCTCGCGCCGTCCGGCACGCGGGGGATGTCTGGCTTCGCTACTCCCAGGTCCCGCTACCATTCCTGCCCAGGTGGCTTGCATCGCCAGTGCTCTCTGTGCTACGCTGGCCACACTGATCTCCCCTCTCGTCATGTGCAGAACTAGTCGGTGGAGGCGTTTGCGGCGCCGGACCGTAGAAGAAATGAATCGTCCCGTGAACGTCTCGCATCTGATTCCAGGCCACTGCTGGGTCCGGTCCGGAATGGTGAGTGCCTGCGCCTGTGCAGGATTCTAGGGGTGCCATTGGTCGGCCGGATACCGGCTGCTGCTGCTGGGGATGGGGTGGTGCGGTGTTGTCAGCCTGCAGCGTTCCTCTGCCACCTCCGGTGCTGAATTAGTCGTAGTCGGCCATGGCGATGGGTGTCCAGGCTCCCTCTGGCTCCTGTGCTGCGGGCCGTGGCGGTCGGAGCTGCAAGATGCGGTCTGCGAGTGCCCAGGCAAAGGTCTGTTCCCCTCGTCCCTTTCGCTGGTGTCGATGACTGTCGAGCTGGGAGGAGGCGTCCCAGAGAGGATGTGTGACCATCTGTGGCGGTCGCAAACAGCTGGTGACCAATAGTGACGAAGGCTGGACTCGCACTTGTGTCCTGTCACGGACATGATTTTGCGAGATGCCAAGCCAGCGTCCGTCAGCATCTGTACCGCAGTGCTTCTCACGCTGTGATTAGTGTACCTCCGTGAGAGTTCAGCATCGTCTGAGATTTGCGACATCATGTCGCCCAGGTAATTTCTCCCCATGGGCTGCAATGAGTACCAGACTTGCTGGTTGTCTAGGCATTGTTGTGGCAGGCGCAAGGGTTGGAAGTAGAAAGCAGGATTGTCTTCTGGACATCTTTGGATGTAGGTTTTGAACAGAGCTACAGGGCAGGACATGCTGTCAGGCTGGGCATAGAGGACACCACGAAGTGTCTGCTTGTTTGACTCCGTGGGCCTGGCATGATTTTTTGTGGACTCGTTGAAGGCTAGTGACAGAAACTCGTGCCCTGCTGCATCTGTCTCTGACAAAGCAGCCCTGTGTTAGCTGGCACAGCCCCTCACGCCCACTCCGTGCGAGCCCCAATTGCAGCTCAAACACACCAGCCCATATGCTGTTTCGGTATCAAGGGTCTGGCAGTGCCTGATGCGGTACAGGTCTTCCTGGGAGATGCTAGGGAAATGTGATGCCACATCTTTGCCTGCACGGCGATACCTTTTCAGAACTGCTAGAAAGACATCATTAGCAGTTCTGCCGGCGTTCTGTCATAATGTTTATCTCCACCTCCATTCCAGTGATATAGCGGTTCAACCCTGCCCTGATCCCAACCAGAGAGCTGACACTATATTCTTCTCCTCCCTCTGCCCGTGCTGGCGTAGAACTTCCTGAGTGTGTCCGCCAGCTCTGGCACTGGCACAGTAGCAATGTCAGGGTGCATGCCATTCTCCTCAGCCAATCGGAAAAGACGTTGCATGCCCAGGCTGTGTGTCTTCTGGGTATTTTGCTCTACCCTGCTGCGCTCTAGTGCATCGAGCCCCGTGGGTGACAGCTCTTCATGCCTCCGTCTGTGGCTGTCACAATCAGTGCCTCGACGAGCCGTCTTGCCAGGCGGGCTGCCCCACGTACTGCTCTCGCACCTCCCTCTGGTGTCTACAGTGCTGGTGACTGCCTGCGCCTCTGGCTGGCTGCAGAATGCCTCCACTCGTGCGACCTGAGATGCTGGCCTGTGACCAAGGTCGCCTCCTGCCTCTACTGTCTGATCGGCGCACCCTGCTCCCGCTCCTCCGGTATCCGAGTCTGTGGCAGTGTTCCAGTGTTCCACGCCTCTTCCCGCCATGGCCTCACTGTCCCGGCGATGCACGCCCACCCCGCCTTCCGCCCACCACTGATCGTCTACCCACTGGTCCAGTTCTGCAGACCTGAACAGATCAAAACATGGTGCGCTACCTTGCATCCCCTCTCATTGCGCAGACTGCAGCACTCTGCTCACTAGCCGCAGCGGAATCGTTCACCAACCCCCCCCCGGATGTTGTTCAGCTATCCTCTGCTACTGTAGCTCACAGGAGCCTTTCCTGCCGTGGCTCGCACGGAGGGGGCTTGAGGGGCTGCGCCAGCTAACACAGGGCTCCTTTGTCATAGAGACAGATGCAGCAGGGCACGAGTTTCTGTCACTAGCCTTCAACGAGTCCACAAAAAATCATGCCAGGCCCACGGAGTCAAACAAGCAGACACTTCGTGGTGTCCTCTATGCCCAGCCTGACAGCATGTCCTGCCCTGTAGCTCTGTTCAAAACCTACATCCAAAGATGTCCAGAAGACGCTCCTGCTTTCTACCTCCACCCCTTGTGCCTGCCACAACAATGCCTAGACAACCAGCAAGTCTGGTACTCACGGCAGCCCATGGGGAGAAATTACCTGGGCGACATGATGTCGCAAATCTTAGACGACGCTGAACTCTCATGGAGGTACACTAATCACAGCATGAGAAGCACTGCAGTACAGATGCTGACGGACGCTGGCTTGGCATCTCGCGAAATCATGTCCGTGACAGGACACAAGTGCGAGTCCAGCCTTCGTCACTATTGGTCACCAGCTGTTTGCGACCGCCACAGATGGTCACACATCCTCTCTGGGACGCCTCCTCCCAGCTCGACAGTCATCGACACCAGCGAAAGGGACGAGGGGAGCAGACCTTTGCCTGGGCACTCGCAGACCGCATCTTGCAGCTCCGACCGCCACGGCTCGCAGCACAGGAGCCAGAGGGAGCCGGGGGGAGATGGGAGACCCATCACCATGGCCGACTACGACGAATTCAGCACCGGAGGTGGCAGAGGAACGCTGCAGGCTGACAACACCGCACCACCCCATCCCCAGCAGCAGCAGCTGGTATCCAGCCGACCAATGGCACCCCTGGAATCCTGCGCAGGCACTCACCATTCCGAACCGGACCCAGCAGTGGCCTGGAATCGGATTCGAGACGTTCACGGTCCACGGGACGGTTAATTTCTTCTACGGTCCGGCGCCGCAAACGCCTCCACCGACTAGTTCTGCACATGACGAGAGGGGAGATCAGTGTGGCCAGCGTAGCACAGAGAGCACTGGCGACGCAAGCCACCCGGGCAGGAATGGTAGCAGGACCCGAAGTAGCGGCCCGACATCCCCACGACCGATCGCACGCAGCCGACTTCAGTGAGATGAGAAACCAGACTCCGAGCACGGATAACGGCTCAGCACCCACACGAACAGTGCAGAAGATCACTGAAATGTTATTGTCCCTGTTTCAGCCCGAGTACAGCAGCAGAAGTGTAGACACACTAGTATGTATGTAAGGTCTAGTACACCAGTTTCTGTTATTCAAATAAAGTACCTCAAACGTTGCACCGCCTCCATCCTCTTCTGTTGCTGCCATGAGTGCATGGTTTAGAATGTGCAGAGCCGTTGTTCTGCCTAGTTACAGCGATATCTCCGCCGGTGTGCTCTTACCTGCTGATTGATGCATGGGGCGGGTAGTAGCCCTCTGCCTCGGGCACGCACTGCGCCCCCCCCCATGTGTCAATCCAGCATTAGAGCACACCTCCATCGTGGCTTAATGCTTACTTGAAACCCTTTACACTGTGCCCAGAGACGACATTTTAAAATACTGCTAGGTTAACTCCGGGGCAACTTGGTATTTCCCCGTGCTCATGTTTTATTCTCCCTACTGGCTCCCCTTCTTCCTTGTCCCAGCTGATATATCCCCTACCCACTTCCCCAACCCTTTTCTCTTCTCTATTTTAACCTTTCTCCCACACCCCCAAGCAATAATGAAAAGTACTCTGGAAAATTGAGTGTGTCTGCACAAGGACATAGGGAAAACATGTTTCTTTTCCTAACTGAATGTCTTTACTAGGTACAAGTTTATGTATGCCATAGAGAAAAGGAAGTGTTTTTGGGAGGGGGGGGCGCAAAAATTTTTTTTTTTGGTCATGCTGGGTATTGAGTCTGTTATGTTGTTGGGGGAAGGGGACAGATTATTATTATTTATTTATTTTTTTTAATTTTCCTCACAAGCAGGGTTGCATACGACATATCAGGTAGTTTGGAGAGTGTGTTCTTTTTTTTTTATTCACTGATAGGCTGGGTTGGGTATCAGTCTGGTACTGCAGTTGGAGGGAGGAGAGGTGAGAGAGAGAGGCCAGATTTTTTTTTTTTTTTTTTATTTTTTATTATTCTTCTTGTTAGTTGGACACAAGATCTGTCTGGGTTTTTTGGGGGACAGATTTGTTTTAGTCTGGGTTGGGTTGGTAGTGGACCCATCAGGAGATTAGGGCAGATTTTTTTTTCCTTAAATATGTAACTGGCAGGCTGCCGCTGGAACCCATCTGGTAACTGGGGGATCAGATTTTATTTTCATTGTATGGTTAGGTTGTGCACGGATATTTAATTGTAACCCCTTTTTTCCTGTTTATCCCTGTTCTGCCCTGGCAGGTTTCTTCACCCCACTCCATCACCCAGCTTCTCTTGGGACGTGGCTTCCCAAGTCTCCCACGACCTTGGGGGGCGGCGCCATGATGTGGTGGCAGGAAGTCCCTTGACCCTGCCTTCCATAGATCCAGCTTCAGGAGGTGCCTAGGTCACCGTTATTGGTGCTCATCTTGCCAGCCAGGGTTTGTTTCCAATTTTTCTCCCCTTCCTCTTCTGTGCCATGTATGCCCCATAGGGACGTAGCCCCTGACATGAGCGTGCAATGGCACATCCCTCCCAGCATCCCATGTACTCTGCCACTCATACTTCTACCTGCCACCTATGAAGCCCTTGTAATAGACATTACCCTGCCATACTCCATTCCAGTCTTTGTAGCTGGAATCTACTGTCGCCCCGGAATCGAGTCCTCTGTTACTTTCGAACTCATTACCAACATAAACTCCCTCTCACATACTGGTGAGTTATACGTCATGGGCAATGTAAACTTAAACTGGCTTGCCTCTGCCACCTCCAAAATACGCAACAACATTGCTGCCCTCAATCTGTCCCAACTTATCCTTGAACCCACCCGCCTTAATCATAAAACCCTAAACTACTCCCTGATAGACTGGTCTCTCACCTCTCACCCCCACCAAGTCATTAAATTGAGCATCCTTCCAGATGCCCTTAGCGATCATCACCCAATCTATCTAATTAGAAAGATCCATAGACCCAAACCGCCACATGAAATCCTACAGCTCCGCTCTTGCAAGTCCCTTGACCTTAACCCCTTTCTTCATGATATAGCCTCCTCTGATTGGGCCCTGTTAGCCTCTGCCTCTTCCATTGACTGAGCCCTTGCATACTTAAAAGAAAAATTCCTAACAACCTGGAATTCTCTTGCTCCATTGAAATGCATTTGAGTACGTGGAAACCATCATCCCTGGATCACCCCTGATGATCTGATCTGTCTTGGGGGAACGGGACAAAGCTTGGAGTAAACATAAGGTCACTCAGGTCCCAATGTATTATACCAAGTACCGCATGCTAAGAAATGCCTGTACTAAAGCTACCAGACTAGCTAAGTCTGAATATTTTAAATCAACATTCCAAGACAATATTAACACTCCCTCCAAATTCTGAAAATGGTCCATGCCCTCTTCACCCCCCCCCCCGTGCTTAAAGTAAATAACACATTAGTGTCCACCCCCAGCTTAGTGGCCAATTATTTATTTATTTATTTAATATTTTCTTTATTGTGCATAAAGTTATTTGTACATTATATTCAGGGAAGTGTATTGTTCATTTGCACAGCAGTTTTTACATCATTTGCATTCTCTTTGTTTTACATAGCATTTTAGTCTTAAAAATTATTATTGTTGAATTTTGTTTACTGGGTAAGCCCACTGAGACTAGAAGTCCTTTTTTTCAGGGCGACCCCGGGGATACAGATGGTAACCAACTGAAACTAAGCCAGATTAAGCTGTTGGTGGTGTTTCTAGTGAATGGAGGAAATTTGGCCAGGACACCGGGGAAATTTCCCCTACTCTTTTTTTCGAGAAGTGCCATGGGATCTTTAACGTCCACCTGAACAGGCAGACGGGACCTCGGTTTAACGTCTCATCCGAAAGACGGCACCTCAGGAGTGCAGCACCCCCTCATGCTGCACTACAGTGTCAGCATTGGGATATTAACCCAAGTGCTTGATGTGGGAATAGAACCCACAGCCTTCTGATCTCCCGGCCTCAGAGGTGGGTGTGCTACATGCTGAGCCACTGACACTGTAAATAACCAAGCTCGTAACAATAAAACTAAACAGAGGCATCTATCCCTATCTTAGTCTCTCCAGAATCCTTAGCACCATAGGATGATTAGTCCTTTCTTTTTGCAACCTGTCTTTTTTGCTACCCCTTTAATTTTACTCTGGGCCCATTTTCTTTAGGGCCTTTGTATTTCCCTATATGCGTACTCAGTATCTAATGTCTTTTTACTTTTTCTGTGTATTCAGGATTCTAATTCTGTCTGTATTACCCATTTAGTCCATCTCTCTCAGAATTTCTCTGTCCTGTCTCTTATTGAATAGGTTAAGATTTCCATCTCTTGAATATCCCCAACAATTTTCCTCCATTCCTGTAAGCCAGGCGGGGATGGGTTCAGCCACTTTTAGTTATGGCCTTACCAATCGCTGCCACACATACTGCCCATAAGTATCTGGCACTTGTCCCCCTGATTTCTCATGGTGGCAGCCCTAATATCAGGTGTTTTGTATATTCAGTGATGTAGTGATCTGAAAGAGATTCTGAATTGTGCCCTCCACTTTTCTTAAGAATGTTTGTATCTCTGGACAGGAGCAAAATATGTAAGCATTAATCACCTCGACAGGAGGTCATGTCCCAGGAACTAATGCATGGTTGGGGTGCAAGAGGCCACAGGCCGAGGGCTTCCCACCATCCAACCATGCATTAATTCCTGGGAAATGACTTCCTGTCGAGGTGATTAATGCACTTGTAATATGGAAGTGCTACAGAAATTGACTGCCAATATTATTATTTAAAACAGGAACAGAGATGCATTTTTATGCGAGTTACTGTATGGTACTCAGCGCCATATGTTTTCGAATGTCTAAGATCAGTTTATACTGTGGCTGCAGCCTGCTACAAGTTCAACATTTTAGATTGTTGCTCTGTACTGTAATTCAGCCCATGTGTCACTGTCGGGTAAGACGCCGTTTGCGTTGCTGCTCGAAACCGCCTAACTATCATTACGGCTGAGTGAGTGACTGGAAGCTTTCTGTTTGTGTGCTTAGGTAGTGCTGTTCGTGTGGACGGTGTTTGTACTACAAAATGAAGTGGTCATTTCTAGGGAATTAATGACCGCTTCATTTTGTACCACCGGGTGTGTTTCCACCTATCGCTGTGCTGGATTCACGGCACACATTTGCCATGTTACAAATGGGAACGTGTCACCTTCTGCTCCCCACACTCCCTCCAGCAACCTCCTGCCCCCCCTCTACCCCATTGAGCTTGAATGTGTGGGGTTATGAAATATCTCATCCTGACTCTCCATGCAAATTCTCTCCAACCTGGAGAGGAGGTAGTCTGGGTTGAAATTTGCCATATTTTCTCCCATTCCTTTTGGGTCAGGTGAAAACCTGCTTTGTATTTCCATGTTTTAACTATATGTCCCACAGCGTTTTCTCTATTGGATGTAAGGTATCCATATATTCGGGAAATGGTTCCCTTGGATGTTATATTGAGTAATAATTGTTCAGTACTTATTTCACCCTCCCCGGATACCTGTATAGTTTGGGATTTCCTGATCTGCATTTGTGTATGGCCAGTGAGTTAACTTGTATTACACTTCATGTGCCTCTGCCCTCCTTAAGTCCCTCCCCACTAACCCTCCTCCCCCAGCCCACATCTCCCCCACACCCATTCTTCTTCTTCCTCCTCCTCCTCCGCTGTCTCTCCGGGTGAAACACTTACTGCCCTTCTCTCTCTCTCTGAACCCCTCTAAAAGCTCTTTGCCTGACGACCTCGACCCTAAACTTCTTTGCCTATCAGCACCAGCTATTGCCTATCCCCTCTCTGTAATTCTGAGCCTCTCCTTCTCGACCTCATCAGTCCCTTTGTCCTGGAAACATGCAGTTGGCCTCCCTCTCCCAAAGGGTGGGGACTCCTCCTCCCCTAGCAACTATCGCCCAATCTCTCTCCTCCCTTCCCTTGCCAAACTCTAAGAACACCTAGTTCTCTCCCAACTTACCTCCTTCTTCTCCGACTCCTTGTTTTTCACCCCATTCCAATCTGGTTTTCAGAAGAACCACTCCACCACCACCTCCCTTTTCAGGCTCACTGACTCTGTCCTTACCAGACTGGACAAGGGCCTCATCACAAGGTATAAATTAGTGTCTGAGACTTGATTAGCGGCCTTCGGTAATCAAAGTAAAAAATGATTAGCAATTGACCGAAGTTGATTAGCAATTACCAAAAATTGCAACAGCTGGTCAAAGTTTGGTATCTAACACTTTTACAAGGTTATAGATATTATTTGCATCAGTCAAATGAAACCTTTGTTCACAACAGTTCTCAGTGTTTGTAATGTATTTCTCAGTTTGCTGTTTAAAAGTTTTAACAACTTGGCCACTAAAATGTGTTAATTCCACACCCTTGTATGTGACTTGAGCTCATGATCCTGAAAGAACATCAGACCAATTTTTTAAGAGAATGTCAAGTTCACTGCCACCTATGGGACCACTCTGCTTATCACGGTCAAGAGTGTTTCTCAAAGTTTCAACAGAGCTAAGTAGCTCTGGCATTTCATCTACTTCTTTTTGAAGTGCTAGTGAGAACCTGGCAAGTGGCTGAAGCAGCTTTTCAAAATACAAAAGGTGTGCCACCGTTTGGAATTTAGTCATAATTTGCAACACTCCCTTGGCTTTGGCCTAATCATGAGTTGGGTCTGTGGCCATAGATTCTAAGTGGGCACAAACTACGTGGAATGGTTTGGTAACAGCACGGGTGACAAGAAGTTTATGATGCACCCGTCTGCCATGGGCCTTCTTGGGCTTTTCAGCTGACATCTCCTTGGCCTGGATAAGGGACTGTAACTCTGAGTCTCTTAGGACTTTTCTGATAGAGATAAAACAGTTGGGTCAGAAAGTTTGAAACATCGTTGAAATAGACGTTTTGGATTATACCTTTAATGGCCAGTTCTAATCTGTGTGAGAAACAATGACCACCAACTAACCACTGTATGTCTTCCCTTAACAGAGCAGCAAGACACCGTCTTACACCCATGTTGACAGATGTCCCATCAGACCCAAACCCAACCATGTTTTTTATATTAAGGCCAGACTATAAAAATGTCTAAATGGAGATTTTTCAAACCCTCACACGTGCCTTCTGATACAGCGTTCATTCATAAAAACGTAGTCTCCACTTGACCATTGATGGGATTTGCATAAATTACGTAAACCAGTTCCTTTTCAATTACACCACTATCAGTACTACTGCCCATAAGCACTGAAAAATAATTTGCATTTTTGACAGTTGCCAGCAGGTTTTCTTCTGGGTGCTTGCCAATACACATTGCGAGTTCTTTCCCAGTAACAGCATTAATGTATTTATTGCCCACATGAACTCCATGGCGCTTTTCTTGTTCTTCTGTCGCTTCAGACCTTTTGATAGGGATGTCCTCTTTGGCCATTATATACAGGATCTCCTTCAGCCTGCCTAGAATCGTTCTATGCTGTTCCTTTGCATTACTGAAAGCTCTCCCTGCAAATAAATAAGTTTTAAGTCTCGCTTCAAACCCCTAACCCCCCCATTTTAAACTTACCAATTGTTGTATGGCGATATATATCAAGTGGTGACCCTGTTCTACCAAATTTGAAAATGGTAAAAGCTTTCTTGTGCTGCTCTGTCAGAAGATGTTTCCGGATGATGTCAACTTTAAGCTGGGGGCTTGTAATCTCTGCAATTAATGCCTCACTGAAGTTCCTCAACCCACGTAGCTCACCTCTGTACTCACATCACAATTTGCAACTAACACGCACTGCACAGTCTCCCTCACTGCTAAACTGTAGCCAATTTTTTTTCTGGATCATATTTTTGGCATCATCCCTCTGCAGTTGCTAGTTTAACTCCAGCCATGTCGGACTGTCATATTAAAAAGTTTGAAGTTAGCAAAACAAGGTGTCTGGGTGTGCAACTACTGAAAATTAACACATGAAGATGAGGCTTTTCCTGAAAAAAAAGAAAATGGCAGTGAGCAGATGTGTGACCCCCCCCTGGCCCAGTTGATGGCACTTCTCAGACCACACCCTGTTCCTAACTAACTGGGGCAATCCCTCCCATTGTGGCTCAAGGCACGTCTTTTTTTTTTTTGTTTTTGTTTTGGTTTTTTTAGTTCTCTCATGGATCTCTGCAAAGGGCAGGCCAATAGTCATTCTGTGTGTTCCCAAGTTCACTGCAAAGAGCAGGGCACTTTTTCTGGTCCCCTTGGATTCTCTGCAAAGCTGCAGGGCATAACTTAGTCTTTTCTATTTCCATATTGTTCGCTGCAATGCTAGGGCACGTGTCATTGACAACATAAGCTGGTACATAATTCTTAGAAGTGCCTGGTTCCCCTCACCTCTGCAAAGCAAGTCTTTTTTTCCCCAAACGTTCAGTGCAGATGCAGGGCACACAAGCAGGGCTGAGCACATTAAATAAGTTTGTTCCCCCAATCTCTGCAAAAAAGTGCACATAACTTAGTCTCGTTTTCTGTTCCAATAGTGTTCACTGCATGTGGGCACATAACTAGCTGCAGGGCACACAGATCTTGCAAAGCAGGAAACATTAGTCTTATTCTGTTCCCAAAGTTCACTGCATGTGGGCACATAACTAGCTGCAGGGCACACAGATCTCTGCAAAGCAGGGCACATTTTACTTGGTCTCTCTTTCTGTTCCTAAATTCGCTGCAAAGTCAAGAGCAGGGCACATTATTTCTTGGTTACCGAGATCTCAAAGCAGGCAGGGCTGCTTACTTCTTTATCTGTTCCCAAATTGTTCCCAAATGTTCACTGCAAAGATGCAGGGCACACAACATAGTAGCAGGGTACATTAAGTTCTGGTTCCCCCATAATCTGCAAAGCAGGGCACATAGTCTTTATTCTGTTCCCAATGTTCACTGCAATTACATTTACTGTTTGTTCCCAAATTCACTGTAAGCAGGGCACAAACTTAAAGTTCAAGGCAGGGTGACCCTTTCATGCCCTTGTTCTTCCACCATCCACAGTCCAGCTCTAGGCCTTGCCTGTTTGTTGCCATTACGCCGTCTCCCCCCCCCCAATCTGTGCCCTGAAGTCCATGTGCCCCTCTTCCCATCTCCAGCTCCCCGACCAAATGAAAAGTTTTACTTGTTTTGCTGCTTAGCTCCCCGATTCTGCTGCGTTCCTGTTCTCCTCTGAATCTGCCTGTCCCTCTGCCTCACCTCATGATGCAGCCGCCTGCTCTCTGCTCCGTCGTCCAGGTCACCCCATGCCCTCTTGTGCTCTCGACCATGCCTTCTCCCTCTGGCTCCTTCTCTGTGCGGCCACCACTCCTCCCGCCTCCGGCTTGTCTCCAACCACTGACCTGCAAAACAAAAAGACACAATTAGTTAACCGGACGACGGCGGAACGACAATTTTAAAATAAAAAAAAAAAAAATTAAAAAAAAAGTGAAATATGTCACACGAACTCCGCAGGTCAAGGCCACCCGCTAGTCTCCTCGAATGTTCAAACAGCCAGAAAGCTGTTAGAATTCGTACATCTTTAGCTAAAGTTGTTGTACGGCAGTTCAGTGTCAGCACTAGAGGACGTCCTAATTGAAAAGTAAGTGCTGCTTTTGTTTTTCGTTGATCCTGTGTTGCGGGGGTTGGGTGATTGCACTGCCGCCCTCACTGCATATCTGGTTGATCCTGCCGTTTCTGTTGGCTGCGGCTGGTGCACTTCCCACCTCGGGTCAAACCTAGTTTTAGCAGACTTGTAAGGTGCCCATACACTGTAAAAGATGGTGTATGGGCAACAGTGAACAACGACAGTGCCGTTCACGTCTCGAGGTATCATGACACCTTCAAACCTCTCAAGCTTCGCTCTTGAGGTTTCAACGGTTGTCATGACAACCTGTCGAAGTGAACAACACTATTGTTCACTGTTGCCCATAAACTATTCTCTGTGTTGTGTTTTTTTATTTATTTATCTATTGAAATGTTTCACCAGGAAGGCACGCTGAGCAACAAGTCGCTCGTCTCCTAGTGTGACCTGGGGGGAAGGGGTACAATAGGAGTGAGACATTGAACACTCAAGTTATAAGATTAACATTAACATACAGTTGTAAGACAGGTGTTGCAAACAGTGTTACAACAGTGTTGCGCATAATATGTAGAAAGAGTGGACAATAATAAGTGCCGGGTTAATAAGTAAACAAGTGCTTACGTGAAAGAAAAGGGAGAAAGGGAGGGAGGGTGAGGTGGGGAAGAGTCATGTCCCTGGAGACTCCCCAGGATGTGATGAACCCTGCAAGGGACTGGTGGGACTACAGAGAAGGGGATAAGGCAGTGTCCCAGAGAGACCCCTTTAGGATAGTGGGGAAGGGAGTAGATCAGGGATGCAAGCTCTGGGGGGTAGAGAGAGATCCATGGAGAGTATTTGGGGTCTTTTACAGTCTGTGAGAGATCAAGGGAGGCCAGTAAGGGGGAGCAATTTGGGGGAAGGAGGGCTAGAGATTTGGGGGTTGGGGGTGCACAGGGTAAAATGAAGATGAGGGTAGAGAAGTAGGGTTTGTCCAGGGCTCAGAGGAGGGAATTAGGGAGGGACATGGTAGGAGCAGCTAGGTGCAAGGTAATTATTGAGGGCAGAGCTGATGGAGTGGGTGGAGGATGAGTGCCAGATTTGAGGGGGGAGGGAATTCTAAATTTGTGGGAGGCAGTGAGAGTAACCAGATTGGCTGGCTGATTTTTGGTGTATCTGCGGGGTACATCCAGGGTACGGGAGGCAGTTGATCTAAGGGAATGGGAGGGTGGGGGGTGTTTATAAAGGAGGTGGTGAGGTGCTTGGAGGTGAATTTAGCACAGTGGGAGAGTCGCCTGTTTGTAAGAGAGGGGAAGGATAGGGCACGATAAAGATCGCAGTGATGGGTGCGAGGGAGGGCATCCAAAGCAAAGCGGCAGAAGGAATTGAAGAGGGTGTCCAGTCTGGCCAAGGCGGACTTCATGGCAACACCATAGACTATGTTACAGTAGTCAAAAATAGGCAGTATCATCTTCTGAACAAGTTCACGCCTAGCCGTAGGAGGGATTCAGCTACGGTTCCTGAACAGAGCACCAAGCTTAGGGCGCAGTTTTTTCTGGATGGCGTCAATATGTCCAGAGAAGTTAAGGCATTCATACAACCAGACACCTAAGTACTTGAAGGAGGATGTGTCCTCAAGTAAAGTCCCATCAAGGGTGTGGAAAGTGGGTAGGACGGGAAGCCTAGAGTGTCTCTGCCTTGTGCCAGAGGTCATGGAGAGGGTCTTCTTGGCATTGAGGAAAAGTTAATGGTTAGCAAACCAGAGCTGAACCTTGTCAGTCTTGCTGTAAGCTGGTTGTAACCTCATCAGGACATGAGCAAGATGCGTACAGGACTGTATCATCGTCATAGATATGTATAGTGGAGGATGGGGAGCAAACAGGGAAGGTCATTTAAGAAGATGGAGGCAAGCCCAGTGGCGCTGAATGTTGCGCTGGATGCCGCTTCTCGTGCCACGCCAGTGACCCGAGTTCGGGAGCGAGCTCAGGAGCTGGGGTCGGCAGGGGTGGGTCAGGATTGAGCAGCCGTCGGGCAGCTCTCCTCCCCGGGGGGGGGAGAGGGTGAGGGATAGCCCGGTGCGCCAGCGGCTCCAGGTGGAGATTGGGAGTGCTGCAGTGCATTGGGCTACACATAGTCCGCGTGGCTGATGCAGGTAGGGTTGCTGTGCGCCATTGCGTCAGGGATGTTCATGCAAAGGGGGGGGTGGCAGAACAGGGACAGTACCGGCACCTTGGATCAGGCGACGATACCTGTCCTTCATGCCCTACACCGGGTTCCCTCGACTGGCCTTTCAGTTCCCCCACGACCCCTCATCTGTGGCTGGAGACTGCCTTACTAAGAGTGCCCAAAGAGGAGGGGCGACCTACCCCGGATGGGTTAAACTAGGGGTGCTGGCTGCGGAGAGGTGGGGGAGAGAGGAGGCACAGTTCGAGGATTCTCAGGTGGGCAGGACAAGGACAGGATACATGAGAGGACCACCGGGCCATGATGAGAATGAAATAAAGTCAAATAATAAAATAAAAAAAAAAAAAAAAAAGATGGAGAATAGGAGGAGCCCTAATACCGAGCTCTGGGGGACTCCAGTGTTAATCGGGAGGGGAAGTGGCGTCCAAGATCTTAACTGATTGGGTTCTGCCAATAAGGTAGGCCTTGAACCAGTTTGTGGCAGAGGGAGATAGGCCAGCTGCCGGGAGTGAGTCGAGGAGAAGAGAGTGAGAGACAGTGTTGAAGGCCTTGGCGAGGTGGACAAAAATGGCAGTTAATATGGCCATTGTCCATCCCCATTAGGATGGAGTCTGTGAGCCATAGGAGAGAGGTGGTGGTTGAGGGGTTTTTCCTGAAACTAGACTGGAAAGGGTTGAAAAAGGAGGTGTCAGATAGTAAAGAGATGAATTAGGAGAGGACAGTGTGTTCTTGAAGCTTGGCAAGGGTAGGGAGGAGAGAAATGGGGAGATAGTTGCCAGGGGATGAGGGGTCACCCCCTTTGGGTAGAGGGAGGACCACAGCATGTTTTCATGAAGAGGGGACCGAGGCAGTAGAGAATGTGAGATTTAGGATTATTGAGAGGGTGTAGACAATGGCTGTAGCGGACTGGGAGAGGAGTTTTGGGTCAAGGCCATCGGGGAGGTAGCTTTTAGAGGGGTTGATGGTGACGAGAGCACTTAGGGCATCGTTTGGGGTTACAGCAGTGAAAGAAAAGTGAGGGTGGTGGAGGGGCACACGGTGGGGGAGGAGGGATTTCAAGCTCAGTGGCGCTTGGGAGGTATAGTAGTAGTTAAATTCCACAGCTACAGCTGGTGGGTTGGACACTAGTGAGCTATTTACTTTACCCCCTCATCTCGCCCACCGCCCCCGGTACTTAAATAGAGTGTGGACCATCTTCAGAACTTTGAAAGGTAATTTATATTGGTGATGAAGGCAGATTTGAAATATTCGGACTTGGCTAACCTGGTAGCCCTGGTGCAAGCGTTTCTGAGCATGCGGTAGTTTGCAAGGTCACTAGGATGCGGGGTAGCTTTATGACGCTTCCAGGCTCTATGTCTATCCCTGAGGCTGGCCGGAAGTTCAGGGGTTATCCAAGGTAAGTGGTTACCTCTGTCTCTGGTTTGTCTGAGTGGGGCAAAGGCGGTCCAGCTTACAAGAAAGACTTCCTTGAAGTAGGCAAGGGCCTTATCAATTGAGAGAAAGGAGGTTGGGTGGGACCAGTTAGAAGTGGCAGGGTTATTCGAGAGATTCAAGGTCAAGAAACTTGAAAGAGCGTAGATGTATGGTTTTGTGTGGTGATTTAGTTCTGTGGTCTTTCCTAGCTATGAATATTGTAATTGACGTTTGAGGTGCTGTGGGTCAGGGTTACTAGTGAAAATGACAGCATCATCTGCATATAGAAGAATCTTTTGTTGGCAGGCCTGTGGGAGACTGTTGAAGAAGATACTAAATAGAAGTGGTCCTAAAATGGAGCCCTGCGGAACCCCAGATCGGACGAGCTCTGGTCAGAGATTACATTCGATATCTTCACTTGCTGGGAGCGATCAGTTGGGTAACTCTTAATCCAGGGCAGTGTGTCAGAGGAGAGTCCAGTGGAAGACAGTTGACGAAGTAGTAGAGTATAGTGGACGGTATCAAAGGCCTTAGTTAGGTCTATGAAGGCTGCGCCCACTAGTTCGCCATGGTCTAAAGATTTATGTGTGAAACTGGTGAATTCCAGCAGAGCTGTGGTGGTGTTGTGACCCTTGCGGAATCCATGTTATTGAGGGCATTGGATCGCGTATTTCCCAAGGTATTCAACAAGTTGGTCGGCCACAATACGCAAGAGCACCTTAGATAATGGTGGTAGGATAGAAATAGGCCTGTAATTTGCATGTAGGGCTGTATCCCAATTTTTTTGTGTACAAGGATGACGAGCTGATTTCCGGATATGAAGGAACTGTGCCAATTGAAGTGAGAGGTTGAGAATCTTTGTGAGCGGTTCCAGAAGTTTGTCTAGGGTTAAGGCAATGATTTTAAGATCCAGCGAGTCCCCGCTAAATCTTAGGGTTTGGTTGGACCAGCACCTCCGCTTCTCTGGCCACGTCAACGTTATTCTGCAAAAACTGTGCCCCAAGCTTGGTCCCCTATACAGGAACCATAGTTGCATCCCTCCTATGGCGTGACGTGAACTGGTCCAGAAGATGATACGCTCCATTTTCAACTACTGTGATATAGTCTATGGTGCTGCTCCCAAATTCTCCCTGACCAGATTGGACGCTCGCTTTAACTCCTTCTGTCGTTTCGCCCTTGATGCCCCATCTCGTACTCATCATTGTGACCTCTGCCATGCCCTGTCCTTTCCCCCGCTTGCAAACAGGCGTATCGCTCATTGTACCAAATTCACTTCTAAATTTTGGCTTGGGGAACTCCCCACCTACTTCTCATGCTCCATCTCTACCCCTCCCCCTCTATCAGATCCGCTGATCCTCGCACCTTGCTAGTCCCCTGCCGTTCCACTCTCATTGGACAGACTGATTTCTCCCATCGCTTCCCAAAACTCTGAACTTTCTCCCCCCCATATGGCTCTCCTCCTCCTCCCCTTGCATCTACTTTACATAACTATCTCTTCTCTAGCTGTCTGCTTTAATCCTCTTTAAGCTCCCTTCCATTCAGCCCGTTTCCTCAGCTTGTTACCCACCCCACCCATAAAACTCCCCTTATCTATACCCTGTCTCACTACTGCCTCCCACCTCTATCTTCAATTACTAATTATCCATGCCAATGATCTTCTCTCTTGCAGGGTTCTCAGTGTCCTGGAGGTGCTAGTTCTAGCATGTTTTTCCTTCCTTTCTCCCCCACACCTACCTATCTTCCATACCTACTATTCACCTGCCTCCCTCCCTCCTCCTCTCATCCAATTGTCTGCGCCTGGTTCTTTTCAACATCCTGGAGGGGATAGATCTAGGCACGAAATTCTCGTCTCTCCCTTTCCTCCACCTCTCATGTCTCCCCCACTTTGTACGCCATTGCACTTAATAGGGATGGGGCAGGCTATTTAAGTCCTGAGCTAAATTTTTGATTACCAGAGCTGTTGCCTCACCTCGCCCTAGACCGGCTCTAAATTGCCTCTCAGCTGGGCTAAGTAACCATTCAGGTACTAGTCCAGGTCCCCTCTGCCTACATGCTTCTCCTATATAGCCCCCCAGTTCCCTCTTACTCCTCCCTCCATTAGTACTTTAATTGTTTATTTGTTTAAATGTACTGTATACCAGTTCTTAATCATAACGCCAATCCAACAGTGTGTTGATGACCTTGTTGTTCTATTCTCTGTACATATTCCCCCATGGATGTTAATTGTAACTGTATGTATAATCACTGTTTTCACCCTCTTGTACCCCCGCCAGGTCGCACCGGGAGATGAACAACTTGTTGTTCAGTGTGCCTTCCTGGTGAAACATTTCAATAAATAAATACTTCCACAGGTGGCAGTTGTGCAGCAGGATGTGGCACCCTCCCCGGAGGAAAGCATCCCTTGGGATTCTTTAATCCCCCGGCAGGCCCTCTGACTCTGGCTTCTTCCTTAACCCAGGTCGCCAGCATAGCGGGTGGTAACCCTACAGCTGTGCCAATGGGCCGGCAATCCTATTTATTCTACATTCTCCACATTACTGGTCTGTAATGCCTGTGCCGTATAAAACACTTTGAGATATGAAAGTCATGTTAGCCAAGTGCTATTTTGCAGTTAATCTTCTCTCCTCCCTAATTTGTTTTTGCAGTCTCTGGACAGGCTGCTTGAAAAGACTAGAAACTCGGCTGAAAATTGTCTCAAGGCACTTTAAACGTAGAACTTTTGTTTATGATCAAGTGCGCTCTGGAGTTGACTAAGGGTGCTTATAGTAGGTTGCCAACCGAAACGGGTCCCCAAAAAAAAAGGACACAAGCACTCACAGAGAGTATGCCTTACTGCAGATTTATCCCAGTGATGCGAGAAGAGCAAGCATGGCAAAAATGCCAACTCGCAACCCCATCTCGGCCGACCATTAAGTCTTCAGGGCCAGTTGCCTACATATTCTTCTGTTAATTTTAGAGTTCGATTATAACAGATCAAGGCCACCACTCGATGGCGGCATTGATTTGTTATAGTCAGAACTCTAAATTGTAATAAAATGCATTTTAAAACTGTCCCCATGTTCTTCATTTACTGACATCACAAAACCTGCGGGGGCATGTCTCGGGCATATGGAAGCTGCACCTTTTTGACTTTCAGCTCCACAGAGCCATATACGATCTTGTGGATTTTTCAAACCTGGCAAAAATAAATGGAAATTTAAACTGTAGACAGCTTGGGGCCAAGTAAGCTTTCTCGTTCAACAGAGGAGGTGGAGGGGATGGCATGTGGATGGTTCGGTAAGGCACAGAGAAAAGAGGAGAACTGTCAGCTGTAATGGACGTGGTACAGCAGTGTCCTTGGGGCATAATGTGGAGGGCGGGGCTGCCTGGTGTTCAGGTACCTGGGACAGCTGAGAGCAGAGGTAAACCTGTTTAGATGGAGATTGGAAGGGAAGGGGATTGGTTGGGGGAGCATAAATGGAAAGAGGGGGTGACGGGGGTAGCACAAATAGGATTGGGGGCGATTTGGGCCTGCCATTGGTAAGCTAGATGGCACTAGTAGAGGGGAGCCGTGGAGATGGAGGGAGGTGGACACCCACAGGCCAAATGGCACAGAAAGTGAACACTGGTAAGTTGGTAGGGAGGGATCAAAGGAAGACAGAATAACCTGTATTCAGTAGCTACGGTGAGACAAGGGAGAGGAAAAAAAGAGGCTCCCCAGGAGTTGGGTGCATTAAGGAGAACAGATTGAGGCACTGGTGGGTTTAGTGGATGAAGAGAAACAAGAGGTGTAGGGGGTTACAAGAAACCTGGCGGAGGAAGCCATACATAATAAACCAGGAAGGGGGAAGCCGAAAGGGGGGAGAGAATGGAAATGAAGGACAGAAGGGGGAGTGGTACAGGGGACTAGCGAGGCTGAAGGTGAAGCAGAGGAAGGGAGCGTGGAGGAAGGGCTGCAGGAAGGAGTGGGGTACAGGAGGCAGTGAGGAAAGATCACTGTGGGGGAGGTCAATGGAGGAAAGTATAGAAAAGGCAGGGATATTTATTTGGTTTTTGGTAATGGGTAAGTACACTAGACAGCAATGTGCCTATTTTCAGATACGACCTGGGAGATTACATTTCACAAGATCAAGAACAAATTACGTTTCACATTAACATTTCCATGAGCAGATTATAGTTCATGAAAACGCAGCATAGCAAATAACAGTACATTACAAACAAGTGGGAACAGGTGATTATACAGTCAGCTCTGATTATACAAACAGATTTACGACAGCTATAAGAAGAAACTTCAAAACAGGGGTTTACACTGAGTAGACAATAAGGGACACCCAGAGGGCATCCAAGTACAACAGGATTATTCTTACAGACAGTAGGGCAGTGAGTGTCAGTGGGTGTACAGTCTCGTTATACCGGATTCTACATAGATAAGTTAATTCCAACCGTGGTACTTAATTACAATCAATAGAGTATTGGTGGCAATATACCAATTATTATGAAATGGGTAGAGAGAATGCTGAATTCTGATTGGCCGAGAGCTGCTTTCAGCTGGGCCATTATCCCAACACAATGGCCCAGCTGAAGGTATTATGTTTAAAAATGCATAAAATTTACTAAAATTACCCATTCCGTAAGTGCAATAAGGCACTCGGTGGTGGTTATAGTGGGCTAACTGCCCTTCTTGGTGGCGGAAGCCCTCTGCTATGCCTCATGCTTCAAACCACCCCAAGGTGGGCCGTTATCCCACCATAACACTCCCCCGTCATGCCTTATTGCTGAAGTAGAGTATCAACAGTGTAGTACGTAAGGGTTGGGACTGTGGAACCTTCATGTCAGGAGGGGGTGAGGTGATCGTGCAGCCACGCTTAGTCAGATTTGGGAGTCTAGTGGTCATGGGGGTTGGAAGCACTTACAGGTTGTGGATTGGAAGTGATAGGCTTTAAGGGCTGATTTTGAAGGACAAGGTGGAGCGCGTATTGTTTGGGGAAGAGAGTTCCAGAGTCCAGTTGCAAAAGCTGAAAAGGCTTGTTCACCCATTTTGGTAGCAGACCTGGGCATGGCAAGTTGGGTGGGATTGTGAGATCTGATGGAGTAGGTAGCACTGGCACTAGGAGGGGGTGGGATGGCTGACAGGAGAGGGGGACTGTAGTTGCTTATGTATGAAGCAGCCTAGAGTGAAGGATCGCGATGCTGAGGTGGATAGCCATCCTAGAGAGTGGTAGAGTGAACAGTGGTGAGAGAGGTGAGAGGGTGAAAGGGTGCAGTGGCAAATGTTATTAATGATGTCCCACTTGTGCAAGGAACCTGAGGGGGCGTTATAGATGAGTAGGGACCCATATTGTAGGCAGGAGGGGAGTAAGCCCTGGGCAATGTTCTTCCAGGTAGGGGGTGTGAGAAGATGCTTAAGGCAGTAGACCATCCCAGTACGAGTGTTTGTGGCTTTACATTGGTTTGTGACATGGAGGTGGAAATCTAGGCTAGAGTCTAAGGTGATGCTTAGGTATCTGAATTTCTGAACTGAGTAGAGATGGGGAAGGTAGCTCACCAGGAGCAGACAGGGAGGCAAAAGAATAGAGCGGCAGGGGAAGAAAGGTTGATGGTCTTCAATGACTCAGTCATTAAAAGGATACACTGGGTAAGAAAGTGGGATTCACAGCAGAGAAGAATGGTCATCTGTGTTCCCGGGATGGAGGCAGGGAAGGCAGGGTCTAGGATCCTACAGGCAGCAAAGGAGGTAGGGATAGACCACACCTACATCTGGGGATGAATGATTTGGTGGGTAATGAGGTGGGGGTGGTCCAGCAGAGGGCAAAGAATTGGCAGAGGGCTGTAAGATAGTAGCAAGCGCTCTAGCATTCTCCAAACTCCTTCCGGTCCCCTGTACTAGCACAGGGAGAAAGAGGATTAAGGAATTTTAATGCATGGGTGCAAAAATGGTGCAAGACAGAGGGATTTGCACGCCTAGGAGGATGGTGAAACAGGTGGTTAGATGAAGGGCACTATGCTAAGGATAGGCTACATTTAAATGACGAAGGGTCAAAAGTCCTAAGGGAAAAATTGAGAGCGTACATGGACAGTGTACTAATAACTGCTAAGGGGAGTATGAGGCTAGGAAGGACAAGGCGATAGGAGAGCAAAGGGAAAACCTAGCTGGCACATCCTTGCAAATGGGAAAGGGGACAAATAAGGGGGGTAGTACTAAAGGTGGGATATGGAGGGCCATGTGTGCGAATGCCTGCAGCTTGGGTAACAAATTCGCAGACCTAGAGGCTACCATAGCGGAGGGGGAACTGGATTTAGTGGCTGTCTCAGAAACCTGATGCAGGGAGCACCAGGACTGGGATTTAGTCATTCCAGGGTTTTAATCTGTTTCGTAGAGATGTGGTAGGTAAAAAGGGGAAGGGGTAGCTCCTTATGTGAGAGATTGCATAAAGGCTTACAAAATGCCGGGGAGTCGTGTGGGGTGTGTGTGTGTGGGGGAGTGTGTGTAGGCACTGTGGGTAGCTGTGGAAAAGAGGACGGTATCAATTTTACAACTGGGGATAGTATACACACCTCCAGCACGGGGGGAGGAACTGGACAGGGAGCTGCTACTGGACATTCAAAAGATAGCTGACAAAGGTGAGTTGTTGCTGATGGGAGACTTCAGTCTTCCAGATGTTGATTGGAGCCACCCTACTACGACAACCTCAAGTAGTAGGGACTTCCTAGACTCACTGCAGAGGGCATGCCTCAGGCAGCTTGTGGAGGAACCTACTAGAGAGGGTGCGGTGTTGAACCTAATACTAACAGATGGGGACAGTGTTGATCAAGTGGAGGTGTTTGACCACCTGGGACCCAACGATCACAATATGGTTAGAGTCAACATTAAAACTGGGTCAGAGCCAAGTTGCACAAAGACTAGGGTCCTTGACTTCCGGAGGGCTGACTTTGTGAAGATGAGGATGTGCCTGAGGGACGCCCTAGCAGAGATGGGGGATCTAAGGCGGGTGGAGCAGCAGTGGATAATGATGAGGCAGGCAGTAGATAGGGCTACGAAGTTATGTGTTAGACTGATTAGCAAACATAGGAGGAGGAGACCAGCCTGGTTCATCAGGGAGGTAGAAACTCGGGTAAGGGCTAGGAGACTGGCCTTGCGCTACAAGAGATCTCAGAAGGAGGAGGACAGGGCACATTACCTGGTGAAGCAGAAGGAGGCAGGGAGGGCAATTAAAAGGGCAAAGATGTTGAAAGAACTTATCCAGGACAATAAAAGACAGAGATAAAGCATTTTTTAGGTACATAGGAGAACGGAAGAAAACAAAGGAAGGGATAATCGGGATGGGGTGGACCCTGTGGAGGACAAACGCTGGAAGGCAGATGTGCTCAACAAGTACTTCTGCTCAGTATTCACTGAAGAGGAGAGGGGAAAGGGTCTGGAACTGAAAGACAGGAACATGGTGGGTGGAGAAGTGGACACCTGCCCCTTCTTGGTAGACTGGGTCCTAAAGGAGCTGAATAACCTTAGGGTGGACAAGGTGATGGGACCAGATGGGTTGCATCCAAGGGTGTTAAAAGAGCTCAGGGAGGAGCTGGCATGGCATTGTTCAGCCTGTCATTGGATACTGGGGAGGTACCAAGTGATTGGAAAGAGTGGACGTGGTTCCATTCCACAAAGGTGGTGATAGGGAGGAGGTTGGTAACTACAGGCCAGTTAGCCTGACGTCAGTGGTGGGTAAGATGCTGGAGTCGTTACTGAAGGAGAGAATAATTAGATACCTGGAAACCTCTGGCTTGTTTCACCCAGGGCAGCATTGTTTCACGAGAGGGAGGTCCTGCCAGACCAACCTGATCGAGTTTTTTGACTGGGTGACCAGGGTGGTTGACCAGGGTAGGGCTGTGGGCAGGACCTCTCTGGACTTCAGAAAGGCCTTTGACACCGTCCTTCATAGAAGATTAATAAACAAACTAAGCAGCCTAGGGGTGGGTCTTGAGATAGTAGCATGTGTTGAAAACTTGCCAACTGGCAGGAGTCAAAGATGATGGTAAAAGGAGTACATTTGGGCAAGGGAGTAGTGAAGAGCAGAGTGCCACAGGGTTCAGTGCTGGGACCGGTCTTCCTTGGTGACATTATAGAGGGGCTGAAGGGGAAGGCATGCTTATTCGCAGATTATTCCAAGATATGCAATAGAGTGGATGAGCCAGGGGGATTGAAAAGATGAGGAGGGATCTTAAAAGGTTGGAGGAATTGTCTAAAGTTTTGGCAACTTGGGTTCAGTATGAAAAAGTGCAGGATTATGTACATAGGAATCAGAAACCCAGGGGTGACATATGACCTGGGAAGAGTAAAACTGGCAGTCAGGATTATATAGTCCTTGCTGTCTCCAGTTGAAAAACAGCTGGTTCCACGAACTCCCAGTTTACAAGTCCCCAGTTTTTTTTTTTTTTTTTTTGTTTTTTTTTGTTTTTTTACTCCTCTTGCTCCTCCCGGCCAGTGCCTCCTTCGGGCCCTCAAAGTCCTATCCCGTCTGTCCGCCATCCCCGCGACCTACCCCTACCTCAGATTGCAACCCCTTGGAGGTAGCCCGGCGTAACCCTTTGCCGGGTGGGTCCCCCTCCTCCGAGATGGAAGGCACCGGTGGGGGTCGTCCAACGCATTGTGGCATCGGCTCCAGGTGTTGATGAGGTGGGAGACCGCGGGGCCGTGATGGCAGCGGGGAGACCGGAGAGCCGTCATCTGGCTAGCCAGGGAGCCGTTTTTTCCATTTTCTCCCTGGAGAGTGGCGTACCTGACGTCAAGCGAACACTGGCCGTCCGTCTCCCCTGGAGTTGGAGCCCTGACATTCTGCCACGCTCCGGCCTCCGTCAAGAGGTCAGCAGGTGCCGACTCGCATCCCCACCCTCCCCTGGAGAAGGCGGGCTGTCTCTGGTGCTCCAACCTTCTCCCGGCCCGGCTCTCTGATGACCCGGGTCCGTTCCCGAACCGGGTCGCCCGTCATGGCGGAATCCAGCCGCCGCGCCACGAGCTGCCACAAGTCCCCAGTTTAATAGACCAAGGTGGGGAACAATTTGAGGATCCTGGTCTTGGTGAAGAACCAGAAGAGGATTATGGGGATGATGACTATGATGAGCCTATAGAGCCAGACATCTCCCCTGATCCCCATAATCCTGACTCCCCTAATAAGGGAAATGAAGATTTTTCTTCATACTTTTCTTTTATGAAGCAAGTGGCCCAGTCTCTCGACCTCCCATCTCGGGAATCTCTAGAAGATGAAGAGGAGGAAGACTATAAAGAGATGATGGACGTCTCTACATCAAAATGGCTGCTTCTCCCCTTACACAAATCTTTGAGGAGGCAGACCATGAACATTTTGGAGAACCCCACTCCTGTACCTCCTACTGACAAGAAAGTACTGGGTGGACAAGGCTGGGGCTGAATTTTTGTTTGGTCACCCCAGCCAAGAAGTTGTAGTATAGGCTGCAGCTTGTGACAAAGATGGCATCCCTCTGGCCTCCCACTCTCCTGAAAAAGATTCCAGGAGGACGGATTCAATAGCCAAAAAGATTTATTTAGGTTCCTCCATAGCCATTAGGCATCCTATATGGCATATTTAGCCAGATATCAAAAATCTGTGTGGTCCACTGTACTGGAAATTGCCAAGTCCTTTTCCCCCTCCAGTGGCTGCTGACCTGGAAGAAGCGGCTAAGAGGGGCATTGAAGCATCCAAGACCCAGTTTAGGACGGCAGTGGAGACCAGTGACACTGCATCCAGGCAGATGGCTTCAGCAGTGTCTTTGAGAAGGTTTGCATGGCTTAGAACCACCAATCTCTCACAGGATGCACAAAACAAGGCCTTAGATTTCCTCTGTGACCCTGTGTCTCTGGAGAATGAACAGAGGCATATATGAAAAAAAAAAAAATGGACGATTACAAGTCTGCTTACAAAAGTGCAGCAGTAAAGGAGCGATCTGCCAACCCCCAGAGAAGCCACTCGAGGGGTGGCAGGGGCAGGGCTCCTTACAGGCCTTATTTTCAGCCCCAAGTTTTCCCCCAGTACCAGCTATGGGGATAATTTTTTTTTTTTTTTGGTGGTGTTTCTGGGAGCCCCTCACCTTAACCCTCTGATGTCCCCTCTCCTCGCCAACTGGGTATCAGACCCCCCCCCCACGACTTGCCCCTCGTGGCGGGGGGGGTACTCTTCCACCAGTCCGGATCCAGTTCGGGGGAGGTGCCCTCTTGGCGGCGCTGTGAGGGGGGACCATCGTCGTCTATGATGAGGGCTCCATTTTCTACCTCTTCTCCCCTGCAGAGAGGTGTGCAGGACATAAGCGGAGAGAGCGTGCACGTGCTGTCTCCAGATGTCGGCCCCATCTCTGCCTCATAGTGTTTACAGTATTGGCGCACCTTGCCCCCCGTCGCCGCCCGGTCATTGGGAACCCTCCCGAGAGGAGGCAGTCCCTCAGGCGCTCAGTCCCTCTCCAGCCCTGCCAACCCCCGACGACTTGTGCTTGTTCCCAAACTCTGGTCGTCGGCGTAACACAAGGTAAGGTGACCAGCACCTCAGCCCTCCGTGCCACTGGGCCGGCTAGCCTAGGGGGTACTTTAAGGACAGGAGGGGCACTGGCCGCACTAGCCCCACTGTCCAACCAGTAGCCCAATCAAAACAGACTCCCTGAACAGAATGTCCGGGTCAACTGGCCCACTACTTCCAGGAACGGAAAAACATCACCACAGACAAGTGGGTTCTGGAAGTAATGGGCTAGGGTTTGGTCCTCGGCTTCAAAACCAGACCAAGGCTGAAATCAAGGGCCTTCAAGCCTTCTTCCCCATCAAAAACAACTCTACTGGGAGTGGAAGTTTCATCCTTTCTGCTGCTTCAGGCGGTAGAACTAGAGTCCCTGCCATTCAAAGAGGCAAGGGCCTGTACTCCAGATAATTCCTTACATTAAAGAAAACGGGGGAGTGGCATCCCGTTCTGGACCTCAGATACCTGAACAAGCATCTGATGAAACCAAAATTCCAGATGGTCACTCTGTTTACCATACTGCCTACCCTGAGGCAGGGAGACTGGCTAGCATCCCTGGACCTAAAAGATGCTTGCTTTCACATCCCAATCAGAAGATCTCACAGAAAGTACCTCAGATTCAGGTTGCCATCAGGCCGTTATCAATTCAGAGCAATGCCCTTTGGACTAACGTCTGCTGCAAGGGTATTCAGAAAATGCCTAGCTGTCGTGGGGGCACACCTCAGGCGGCTAGGGGTGTCAGTATTTCCCTATCTAGACGAATGGCTAATTGTAGGCCAATCACAGCAACAAGTAAGAGAGGCTCTATCAGTCACTCAGACCACCCTGTCCTCCCTGAGGTTTTTAGTGAATCAAATGAAGTCTGTCCTAGAACGGTGCAGGTGCTCAAGTTCATAGGGGCAGAATTGGATACAAGGACAGGAATGACCTGTCTTCCTCATGACAGGGTGGACAGCCTGATTCAAATAGCCAGGTCTTTTTCACCACATGTTCCCAGACTAGCAAGGCATTTCCTGCAACTGTTTGGGCACATGGCAGCCTCAACTGTAACCCTCCCAGGAGCCAGGTTTCAGATGAGACATCCAGTTTCATTTAAGGGAGTACTGATCCCAAAAGAAAGACTCTTTATCAAAACTAGTCTCAGTCACAGCCACCCTTATTCAAGCTCTGCAGTGGTGGCAGTTAAGGGAACACCTCAGACAAGGGGTATCTATCCTTCAGCATTCCCCTTCTCTGATACTTACCATAGATGCTTCCCTCCTAGGGTGGGGAGCACATTTGGGAGATAACACTACTCACGCACATGGGGAAAGCAATAATCCCTCTTGCACATCAACCTATTAGAGCTCAGAGCAGTTCTTCTGGCCCTTCAGTCCTTTGCCACTCAGGTGGTAGGCAAGGTGGTGCAGGTCAGAACAGACAGTACCACCACCATGTACTATATAAACAAGCAAGGGGGCACAAGGTCAACCCCTCTCTGCACAGAAGCTATGAAAATTTGGACATTAGCATACTCTCTAAAGGTGTCCCTTTCAGCTGTTCATCTCCCAGGCAAGGGCAGTGTCTTAGTGGATGCCCTCAGCAGGATAAACCAGAATCATCACGAATGGTCCTTGAACAGACAGGTCTTACAGACCATCTTCAGGAAGTGGGGCACCTCAGAAGAGGATCTGTTCGCAGCCCCAGACAATTTCCAGCTCCCACAGTATTGCTGCAGACCCCCCAGCAGGGGCAAAATTCCTCTGGATGCACTTCTGCTAGATTGGACGGGGAAATTCCTGTACGCTTTCCTTCCATTTCCCCTACTGCTGAAAAGTACTGAACAAGCTCAGGCTTCACCCAGCATCAATGATCCTCATTGCCCCAGATTGGGCCAGGCAGCCTTGGTGCTCCATACTCCTATCAGTATCAGTATCGGTAGCCAAGCCAGTCGGTCTTCCCAGGACGTACAATTTACTGACCCAAGGCAGAATCGTGTATCCCAACTTACTACCCCTCAGACTAAAAGCATTGCTCTTGAGGACCTAGAGTATACAGACTTGCATCTTTCAGAAGGTGTTATGGACATACTGAGGGTTTCCAGAAAACCCTCCACAAAGAAAACCTATGCCTCTAAATGGAAAAGGGTTTCTTTTTAGTGCCAGGGCAGATGCCTGGATCACTCTTAAGCTAATATTTCTACTGTCTTAGACTATGTGGCTCACTTGCACTCCACAGGTCTGACTGTTTCCACTCTGAGGGTGCATTTATCAACTGTTTGTTTATTTATCGGCAGGTAAAGCTTCTTCCTCCTCCTTGGCTTCTAAGCCAGTGCTCAAAAAATTCTTTAAACGGTTGCTACATTTACATCCACCCCTCAGGGAACCCACTCCCATGTGGGATCTAAATATTTGCATTGCCCAGCTCATGCAACCTCCATCTGAACCCATGTCATCAGCAGATCTGAAATGTGTGACTTGGAAAACTGTATTTCTGGTTGTCATTACCTCTGCCAGAAGGATCAGTGAACTTCAGGCATTAGCCACAGAACCAGGGTATATTGCAGTTCATAGGGACAAGGTTGTCCTGAGAACTAACGGAAAGTTTTACTTAAGGTGGTATCAGACTTTCATCTTAACCAGTCTGTTACCTTGCCAGTCTTCTTTACAGACCATTCTACTTCAGGTGAATGTAGGTTGCACAGCCTTGATGTAAAAAGGGCAGTCTGCTACTATCTTGACCACACAAAGGGTCACAGACAGAACCAAACGCAGTTCTTCCTTACCTTCGGAGAGGTGGGAAAAGGAAAACCTGCCACAAAACGATTCATTGCCAGGTGGATGGTAACCTGTATCCAGTTCTGCTATAGCAAAGTAGGTCAGGAACCTCCTGCAGGCCTCAGAGCTCACTCCACTAGAGGTACTGCAGCTTCCCTAGCAGGTGCTAGAGATACTCCCCTGGTGGACATCTGTAAAGCTGCCACTTGGAACACAGTCCACACATTCACCAAACATTATTGTTTGGATGTCCAGGCCAGAGGTGATGCCAGGTTTAGCACAGCAGTCCTGCAGAGCCTGTTTCCTAAGTAGGTTATAGGCCCACCTCCAAAGGTACTGCTTGGTAATCTGCATAAGTCAGAATACAGTAAGATTGGGCCGGCCCGGTGGCGCTGAGGGTTGAGGCGCTGGATGCCACACTGGCAACCCGGGTTCGGAAACGAGCCCGGGTCATTGAGGGCTGGCAGGAGAGGACTAGGATCGAACGTCCGTTGACTGCTCTCCTTGTCCTGGGGTGGGTCGGGGAATAACCATCACGCGGCAGCGGCCTCTGGGGACGCCCGGAGGTACTACCAAGAGTGGTGGTAGTTTTTGGGGGGGTGGGGGAGTGCGGCAGATGTTGGCACGCAGTGCCTGATGTCATTGCACATCCACATTCCCGTGGGCGAAAAATCGGAGGAAAAAGGCTGGGCGCAACCGTGCAGCTTGATGGCCGTGCCCTGCGATGCCTGGAGGACTTGCCAGGAGTCCCATCGGGGAGGATCTGGGGCTGTCCTGGCTGGGAGTGGCAGAGGGGGCCCTCCAGCAGGGTAGCATGACGGACGTCCTGGACCCTCCTGGGTGTGGTATGAGCTATCCAGCTCTCTGGGTGGACAGGGCCGGCGGCCGGATACCCCAAGCCGGTCACGCTGCAGAGGAGGTAAAAAGCAGCTGTGGAAAAAAAAAAAGAATACAGTAAGATTTCCTGGGGTTTGAAGAAAAAATTACTCACGTTAGTAATCTTGTTTCTTCTAGGGGGATCTTACTGTATTCTGAGCTCCATCCCTTCCTCCCCTGCTGAAACCTAGGGTCAGTGCATTACAGCTGTGCCAGTTGTTGCAAACCTGGAGAGTATACAGTATACTGTTTTTAATTTTTGGGCATCTGTGACTTGAGTCTTCAAGAATGCCAGGTTTTTGGAGTAATTGAAAGAATGACAATTCCCTAATGTTTATCTCCTGCCATTTCTGGTTCAGGGAGGGTTCTGTGGTTCTTAGTATTATTATTACTGTTATTGTTGTTATCCTTCCATTAGTTGGAAACTGCTTAGTGCATGCTTCATAAGATTCTGATGGTTAGAGGTTGTTTACTGGGGACAGTGGTTGGAAAACTGAGCTTGAGACTAGCATTCCATCATTTGCATAGGTTCTACTAACCATTTCGGCTCCAGGGCAGTCCTATGGTGAGACCATACTGCATAAGTCAGACTACAGTAAGATTCCCTTAGAAGCAACAAGATTACTAAGGTGAGTAATTTTTTCTTTGCACTGAACTTGTCTTTAACTTGGAACCTATGTAAAGAGCTGTTGCTCAAAGGTATCCGAGCTCACAATAAGTAAATAAAATAAAAGTATCTGAAATGTATCAATAAAGAATATTAATGATAAACGACTCGCTAGGCTCCTAAATTTTATTTGTTTAAATGTATTTATAATAAATGGAGACACCATTGAGTTGGGCTCATTTATAATGGGTAGAAACATGTAACCATAGAATTTGTCAGCAGAAAAGGACCGCTGGGCCCAGCTAGCCTGTCTGCTCAAGTGTTCCCTACCTGTGGCACCTTCGTAGACCCTAACTGGTTTCTGGGCCCCCCCGCCCCATATCCCTGTTTCTGTAGCGATATGTCCCTGTGTCTATCCAATTCATGCTTGAAGCCTTCCAGTGGATGATTTCCATGTGTGTCCTAGGAGCACAGGGTGGTTAAGTGTCAGGGTCACACAGTTTGCAAGTGGAAGTCATGGGAATCAATCCCAGCCCTGTTTGATGCACCAAGCTCATTCATTCACAGCTCATTATTAACTTCTAGGCTATACTCCCAATTAAATTAATTGTTTGTGTACCTTGTTTTGCAGACCTTGATGTGCATAAATCCCCCCTTGTTTGATGTTGATCAACTTGTGGTGAGCCCATCACAGCACTACGTAGCTCTTGTAGGCACCAAAGGACTGATGGTATTGGCACTGCCACAGCGTTGGGGAAAGAGATCTGAATTTGAGGGTGGGAAAAGCAAAGTCAATTGCAGGTAAGTGTAAAAGTTGTAATTTTTTTTTTTCATTAAGACCACTACAACCATGCTAGTAGGAGTATGGCCCACAGGAGCTCTGGTGCTGTCCCTGATTTGGTGTGCTATCTCCTGTGGTTCATATGTAGCCTTGGGCCATGTCGGTGCCACCCATTTTCATTGAGATAAAATTTTCTTTCCACCTGTCCCTTGGACAGCCATCCACAAAAAAAAGATTTCTAACCCTGTGCTATACCCTAGTGGTTGTGTCACACATGCCTGGCATGCAGCCTGAATTCAAATTCTGGCAAGGGCTTTGCATTATGTGCTGCCTTCAAAGGCAGTATTCAGGGGATATTGTCATGGCATCATTACCGCCTCACGAGGGTGGATACAGTTCACAGGTGATATATTTTACATGTTATTCTGCAGCTACCCCCCAATATTTTATTTCATTTTCGAAACATGCTTGCCCTGTGTCCCTGTCAACTGGGTTAAGTTGCTGTAATATGGCTACAGGAGTGTGCGAAGGAGATGGTGACATGGGGGAATTTAAAGAAACATGCACCATCCCCTGTAGTGAAGTCTTTTGTTTGAAACGTAGAAGTTGGCAGCAGAAAAGGACCATATGGAAAGATAATCCAATCTGAGTGTCGTCTTTTATTCTAGGACAATTTCAATTGCTGAAAGACTATTCACCAGTTCAACATCCCTAACACTGAGACACGCTGCATGGTACCCAAGCGAATCTGAAGAACCTCATTTAGTCTTACTGACGTCCGATAACATTCTAAGGTAAGTGTGTATGGATTTCATGTCAGAATGCTATTGATGAAAGGAATATATATACTGAAAGGAAGGATTTCGTTTTTTATTTTGTTTTGGTTTTTATGCAGCAAATTAATGGGGGAACTTTGCTCTGGCATCCATCTGTAAGTGTTTTGGTTTAAAATCATTGGAAATCGGCTAGTCCTGTGGTGCAGAGGACTGAAGTGCCGGCGCCTCATCTGGCTTTATGCCAGCAGACGGACTCTGGCTGCTAGGGTTGGTCGGGGTGGAAGAGGATCATGCGTCTGCAGGACTGCTCTCCTTTCCTGGGAGAGGGGGAACCGCCCTATTGCTCAGAGATTCCAGCCACGTGGAGGCATGGTGGTAGGCCAGCAGGAGTGCTGCAGACTTGGGGATTGGCTGGCGGTTGGCACACAGTTTGTGTGTGCCTCCATGCACACCCACAGATGTGTCGCTATGCTGCTGACCAAATGGGAAGAAACGAGAACATCAGCGACTGGTGCATGTTGGGGGGGAATCGAGGAGCAAGCAGGGGCTGAAGAGCTCCACCAGCACCCCAAGGAGAAAAAGCTCTACTGAGAGAAAAAAAAAAAAGGTATACCTTGTATCCGGTCTTATTTTCACTGCCGAGCTGTGTTTTGTAACAAAATACTCTTAATTTAAAAATAAATAATAATAATGCAGACAGAACCACTGAATCGCTGCGTGATTTGTCATTCATAGGTTAGTACTGAGCAGAGGAGACAAAATGTCCATTACGCTTGCATTTACTCATTGAAAATACCTTGTTATTCTGTTGCTAATAAAAATAATATATATAATCCAGTTTAGCCTTAACTTCAGTCATGTTCTTGCTACCCACTACCTCCAATGGCAGTGAATTCCACAATGCCACAACTCTTTGGTTATACTAAAATGCTCTCTTTCTTGAATGGCATCAATCCCCTTTTAGTTGTAAAACATGGGATCTTATATTGTGATGCTGATTTTCAAATTAAAACCCAGGCAATTCCAAAGGTCATGATTAGTTAGAGCACTACACACTAAGCACAAGTCTCCCTGCATTCTACAATATTCCAGAGAAAACATCCCTAAGCTGTATCATATTTCTTCATATGTCAGGCCCTTAAGATCCCTTCTCATCCTGGTTGCCCTTTGCTGTCCCCTCTCGAGAACTCTGGTCTCGGTTTTTGTACCGGCTGCCCAAAACGGGACAGAATACTTCAGGTGCAACCTAACCAAAGAGATATACAGGGGATCCACAACTTCCCTGTTGCTTTCTCAGCCCACACAAGCATGACAATCCGTGGGAAACCAGCTTGATGCCATTTAAGTCTGTACATAGTTTTCCTCTGCTAAAACTGGTAACTTGAGCACCTTGGCACATAAAAACCAATCCTATCACTATAAATGAATATTTTATTATTGTTATAAAAAGAAAAAAATTCAAAGGGCTGAGGTAGACGTAATTAGAGACTGTCGTTGAGGCACAGGTCAGGAAGCCTAGGAAAACCAGGAGCAGTTATACAATTTGCACATAGCGTTTTATCAATAACAGTAAAATAAAAATTGTTCAGTATAACTGTTTACAGAGGCAGTACAAATGGAGAAAACAAAGTCCTTCACAAGTTTGTGTCTCTAGCAAAAATATTGCTGCTCTTTTTATAACCAGACTAAGCATGACAATTCATTTCTACATCCTGAACTCATTAGGGAGACATCCGGGGCTGGATTCGCAAAGGAAGCCGAAATTCCCACAGCTGCGGTAAAATGCTGCACGGCACTGCCGGAAACACAGTTGCACAATTATACGAAAACCGTGGCAGCTGCGGTTCCTGAAAGTGCATAGTGCAGGTGCTCTTTAGTGGCTGGCGAAATTGCGCAACCGCGGATCCGTAGGCTGTGGGTAAGGGCTGAGGAGCAACAGTAGTGACCCCAATCAGCTGGAGCAGCAGTCTAACACAGTATGCCATAGCATCGTAGCTGTAAGCGCGCACACACACACACACACACACACACACACACACACACACACAGACACAGACCAGCAGCAACCAGTTCCCTAACTGGGACCACTGCAGCACCACAGGTACCAGCACTACCATGGCACCACAGTGACCAACTGTCACTGCTGGCCATCCCTCCCTGGGGTGTTCCTGTTGCCTGCAGGGGTAGCACTCACTGCAGGCTGGTCAGGCGCTACTGCCTGTGGGGCTCCGTCGTGGGCTGCATTGGGTCTGGTGGTTGTTGCCTGTTGCCATATCATGGCAATGTGTGCTATTGTTGCAGCAACGTCAGCCACTGCTATACCCACTGGGATGCTACTACCTGTGTCTCACCTCCACCATAATTGATTTCAGTTGTTGGGGCACTACTGCAGTATGCTGAGGAAAAGTTACACCTCACTCCAATGTGTGTAACATTTTTTCTGCAACTGCGGAAAAAAACCTGGCTGAGAATAGCCTTTGAGGGGCTGTGCCTTACTTATCTATCACCTTTTTTTCCTCAGGGACTTCCACAGCTGCACTTTTTTCCACAGTTTGTAGTGTTTTTTTTTTTTCCACAGCTGCAGAGGTTTCTGTGAATAGCACTCAGAGCAATCTCCTCTTTTTTCTGTCGCTGTGGCGGTTTTGGGGACTTGGGGAAGGTTTTACACCTTCAGAAAGCTTTGTGAATCCATCCCCGTTTCTCATAAAATGTATGAGTTCTTGTCAGCTTCATTGCAGAGCAGGCTTGCAATAGAACAGTGACCCAAGCTGGCATCCTGCTGACAGCTCTACAAAAGAGTCTGCAAGCAAACCTGAGAGGAGCTCAAACTGCATCTCATGTTAACCCCCTAAATTCCAAATAGCTTTTTTGCAATCATTTCAATAGTATACCTATATAGTTTCAAACCAAGTGATCCCAGTTTAACATAAAAAATCACACATATTTTTATAACGCAGATATGCAATGGGGAAGAAAAGACAGAAACAGCAAGTGAAGGCAGAGAGACAATGAGAGGCAGAGAATCATGAGACCATCAGAGTGATCAGTTCCTAGGTCTTACAAGAACATTTGGTTGCGCAACCAGACAGATGGGACAGAAAAGGAGATGATAGAACAGATACTTGCATTTAACTCCCTCTGCACAACAAATGGGGCAGGGCCCAATTCAACCCTGTCACACGCCCCTCTCTTTAAGAGGGAACCTGTTTTTGATATATATTTAAAAAAAAAAAAAAAAGGCAGGTTTCCAAAACTTTCTATTAATTTTTCTTCCAACATTACCTTATGACCTTTTACAGTTCTGTGCATATGCATTATCGTTTTTTTTCCAAAACAACCAGTACAGCAAACAGTGAAGTTTAAACTCGCATTTTTTTTTTTTTTTTTTTTAAACCTTCGGAATTCTCAGTTCCTGATCCATATCATGACAGAAAATCAGCAGTGACGTTCTCTTTTCCAGATTAGAACATCACTGGTGGTTTAAATGGTTGTAGTGCCAAGTACCACCCTGTGATTCTGGAATTTTTATTCTGCATTTGGTTAAGCCAACAAAGAGGATTATGATCAGTTATAAGTACAAAGTCAACTCCTAGCAAATAAAACTTAAGGGACTCCATGGCCCACTTTGCTGCAAGGCATTCCCTTTCAGTGATGGAGTACCTTTTCTCTCTGTCGTGCGATTTCCTACTGATATATAGAATAGGATGTTCCTTCCCATCTATATGCTGACTCAAGACTGCACCTAGACCTATCTCTGATGCATCTGTCTGTAACAAAAATTGTTTCTCAAAGTCTGGGCTTCCTAAACCGGGGGCTGAACGTAATGCAACCTTAATGGCCTGAAAAGCTTCATTACACTCTGGGGTCCATTTCACATTATTCGGGAGCCATTTCTTCATGAGTTCAGTGAGGGGGGAATAGCTAGCTGGGCAAAGCTGGGAACAAATCTCCGATAATAACCAGCCAGCCCTAAAAATGACCTGGCCTGTTTCTTTGTTTTAGGGATAAGACTGTTAGCTATAGCTTTTATCTTAGAAATCTGTGGCTTTACGTCTCCATTTTCCAAAACATAGCTCAAATATCTTGTTTCCTGTGTGCTCAGTGCACATTTGGTAGGATTAATTGTCATACCTGCCTTTTTGATAGATTGGATAACTGCTTGTAGGTGTTCCAGGTGGTTTTTCCAATCTGGACTGTACACCATGACATCATCCAGGTAAGCAGCACAATAACCAGTATGAGGGGATAAAATTACATCCATGTAAAGCTGGAATGTAGGGGGGTGCACCATGTAAACCAAACGGCATGATGGTGAACTGATAGAATCCAATAGAAGAGGCAAATGCAGTTTTGTCCATGGATTCTTTAGCTAGGGGAATTTGCCAGTAACCCTTGGTGAGATCAAGGGTACTGATGTACTTAGCACTCCCCAATCTGTCCACCAAATCCTCTATCTTGGGCATAGGATAACTATCCAATTCTGACACTTGATTGTTTCCTAAAATCAAGGCAGATTCTTACACCCCCTTTTTTTTATTTACATTCACCATTGGTGATGACCAAGCACTTCTAGACTTCTAGGATACCCATTCTTTCATTTTTTGTATTTCCTTAACCACGTCTGCTTCTAACTGCTCTGGTAATGTGTATGTCTTTTGTCTGATAGGGCGTGCATTCCCTGTCACTATTACGTGCTCAGCCCCTTTTGCTTGGCCTGGCACTGTGGTAAAAGTACTGTTAAATGCCTTTAGCAAGTTATGAATTTCTGCGGTTTGTTCGGAGGTTAAGGAAACATTCACCTTTACAGCATCGGCAGTTACAGTTTGTTCCAGTCTGTCATAAGCTATGTCAATATCTTTTATCAGTTTCTGGTAAAACTAGCAAAGCCTTTGGTGGTTTTTCAACCCATCTCTTCAGGAGGTTAACGTGGTGTACCTTGGTAGGATTTTTCCTATCGGGGATCTCGATTTCATAGTTAACTGTGCCGGTATGTCTAAGCACCTTATAAGGCCCTTGCCACTTCATTAACCGTTTATTTTCTGTAGTGGGTAACAGTAGCAAGACCTTTTCGCCTGGCTCAAAAACTTTTTCTTTTGCCCCATGGTCATAATATGCCTTCTGCAGGTTTTGGGCATCTTCCTGATTTACTATGGGTAGTTTCAATATTTTAGTAGCTTCTTTCTCAGGGCATACACATAAGACGTAATAGATTTTTTTCTGAGTGGGGTTATCTTCCCATGTTTCTTTTATTACATCTAGACAAAGAAGTTTTAAATTGTAGATAATGTTATTCGGTTGTTGTATATATTATGATGTTCTAAACACTTTTTTGTTTTTTAGGTTGTACTGCCTTTATGGATTTTTTGATTAAAACAATGGACAGATATAGTCAAGTTTTTTAGCCTTGCATAAGTGCCTATATAATTCTTCTTTATTATTGGTAGCAGTATACATTCCATTATTGTATTATTTAGAGTATAGGTTATGATACCACTCATGATAAAATTCATACATGTTCAGTGTTCTCCATTCATTGTTTTAGCACGGTGGGCCACCACCCAATTTTTTTTTTTTTTTCCCCACTCAATATTTTTTGACCACCACCCTATATTTCTATCCATTACTGATTGTTTTTATGTAAAATTCTGCAAAAATGTATTTTATTGCCATCCTTTATTGTACTACTACCCATATTTTGATACCAGCTCACTATATTTTACTTCAAATCCACATACGCATATGTACAGTGCATATGGGAGGTCCAGAAAAATAATGCACCTTTTGACCTGATCACCACTGCCACCGCCCTGTATTTCCAGACAGGGGGAACCGTGATGTTTATATGTATTTTACTAAGTAGTGGGCTCTGAACCTGACTTGTACCTGAAATGGGTTTGTGTCGCTTTAAGGATTTATGTAGTTAGGTAATAGGTAACTGCCTTATACGCACACCTTTGAAAAAGCTCAGTGGAGCGAAACATGTCAGGTGGTGCGTAGTTGAGATGACTGTGGAGCGGGTCTAACGTTTTTACGAGTTTGGGGAGCTGTTTGTCTTCTGTACTTTTGTATGGCTATGGATTGAAATTCTGTTTTACTTGATATTTATGGATTAAAACGAAACCTTTTTGGAACAAGCACAATTTCTGTGGTGAGTGACTTCTTCCATATTGAATGACCATTGATGGGACAAACAGATAGTAAATGCTCGATTAGATAGTCTGAGGGTGATAAGGAGAGGTTCTTATGACAGTGACATCTAGTAGTTGGTACAGCTCCTTCAGCAGTGCAGCATCAAAATTACTACCCTGACCAGTAATGATCTTTCAGGTATTCCTACCCTGCTGAAAATTTTGGCAAGCTCTGCTGCCACTTTTCGGGCTGTGACAGTACACATAGGAACTGTCTCTGGATATCGAGTATCACACTCACATACTGTACCACTAAAATTAGTTGATTACCCTTTTTACTTTTGTTTAAAGGGCCAACCACATCGATTGCAATTCTCTCAAAAGGTGCATCTGTCAAGGGTAGGGGCACCAGGGACACCTTGTGTCATACACTTGTCAGTATAGTGCAGTGGGTTAAGTCTGTGAGTTTACAGATCTGGAAACTAGTGTGTGGTGTTTTTTTTTTGTTTGTTTTTTTTTGTGTACTTTAATTTTAAAATTTTCATGAAGTACAGCATACACCATACAGCATATAACAGGTAAGATAGCAGTTGTTATACATCACAGTCAGATACAGGTCAAAAGACACTCAGAATATACAGTATAATTCATTCTGTACTAATGATTAACAACCTCAGTAAGACTAAGGAATTATTCTCTGGCTAGATAATAAATGTAGGACATAGTGCTCTCACCCATCCTGTACCATACAAAACATTTCACCATTATTTCAGCCCCTCGAAAGAGGCAAAAGAAGGGGGTGGGCTGAAGTGTCCTACAAAGGGAGACTAAAGCTAGGATAATACTAGGTTGCCTGGGCTCAGTTAAGTTGTTTAGCACCCCTATCACATATGTCAGACCTGCTAACAGATGGGGAGACAGGTTATTGAAAAAGGAGCTTGCAATTAGTTCACGAATTGAGTGGGGTAATATATATTTTTTTTTTTTTCATTTAGTTGTTTAACCAGGTATAGCACACTAAGCTGAAAGCTTTTTTACATGAGCGACCTGGGAATATATCCCCTACATTTGTTGTAACCCTTAATAGGCAGGAAAGTCGGCAACAACCTTTGAACATACTAGCACCAACATGGCCTAACTAACAGAGATAATAAACTCAAGCAAAGATCAGATCTATAGGAAAAACAGTTACTTGCTTCCCTAAGTAAGTTAGAATTGACGGGTAACATCACATTAAACTGTCTCAAGTTCAATCATTAGTGTCCGATTCAGAACTCCAGTCCAGAGCATCTTTTTTTTGCCGAATTTGACCCTCGATTAATTTGGAAGCCAAGGTGGCAGCAGCATCTGGGTCCATCAGAATATGGGTCTTACCAGAGTATTTAATCTGGAGCCTCGCGGGGAAGAGGAGTTGGGCCTCAGTACCATTTTCCAGAAGGGGTTTCTTCGTTAGTTGCAGCGCCTTCTTCTTGGTCTGTGACTGAAGAAATGTCAGGGAAAAGGTGATCTTGCTGTCTTCCCAGACCAAGTCTCCCCTTTGTCTGGCAGCCCTCAAAGTGGGTTACGGCTTTCAGAATTCGACAGCGTAGCAGTGGCAGTCAATAGATGTGTGCAACCTGGGCCCCTTCTGGAGTGCATGGGAATGGCGAAGGCTCTAGTCACTGTAATCCCCCCCCCCCCCCGAGTCAGCAGACAGTAGTACCAGTTCTGTAAAAATTAGTCTGTTAATCGCCTTTAGGATTTCAGTAGAAGAGGCAAATCGCGGTGGAAAGCCCACTATATGCACATTTGATTGTCTCTGTGCGTTTTCAAGGGCTTCTAATTTAGCCCAGAGAAAGGTCAGGTCTTGCACAAAAGCAGCGTTTTTTGTTTGTTGGTGACCCCATTCGGCTTTGAGTGCTTGAATATCTGTTTGTTACACTCACTTTCTCATCAAGGTCCTTAAATCTGGATTCCACTGCTGCCAGTCTACGGTTGGTTTCTTCGCCATTCTCCTGGATTTTGTGTAGCAATGCCATGATCTGGGGATTAGGAGTTTCACTCGCTCGAAACTCAGACGACACAGAAGGGCCCGGGCCTGTTCATCTCTATGTAGGCATCATGGAGAGAAAGGCTTCAGTATGCTGGCCAACATGTTTATGGTCCTTCTTCGGATTCATTTCATGTTGAGTTGCCCTTTCAGCAAAGGATCTTGCTTTTTTAAATGATCAGCTGTCCTGGGGAAGGTAGAAATTGTGCTTTTAAATCCGATCCCTGCAGGAAATAAAAACTAAGCAGCCGCCATGTTGGGTGCTCAGCAGTGCGCCCCGGAGACTAGGTTTGAATACCACAGCCACCTAGGTGCATACTGTGTGATCCTGAGCAAGTCACTTAACTTCCTTGTGCTCCCAGGTCGCATCTCAAACAAGCTTCAGCTTAGTGTGCTACTCCTGGTTTAAACAATGTGCATTTCTCTTTCCCTTGTCTTTTTTTAGTCACTGGGGCTATCTTCTGACATTCAGCACAGGAACTGCAATAGGTAGCAACATCTTCATGATTCCAGGCCAGTAAAATCTGTACAGCAATCTGGCAAGGGTGCGTTCCCTCCGCGAGCGACCAGCCATGTGCTGTTTGTAACAACTTGGATTTGTACTTCTGTGGTATAACCAGTTGTTCTATCTGTTCCTCTGCCTGAGGTTTAACCCAAACTCTGCATAGTGACCCATTACATTTTTTAAACATTAGCGCACCCTGTTTTTGTTTCACCATCAGCTGCTTAAAATAACCCTGGAGAGAAACATTGTTAGCTTACTGTGAAACAAAATCACAATCAGTTCAGTTTAGTTTCAGTATTTTCATATATTAACCCCTTATGTCAATCAGTCTTTTGTTGCCACTGTTTCTTCATGCCTCTTCTTTCTTTCCTGGACTTTCAGATCTTGGAGCTGTGCTCAGTAAGTCTGAATCAGAATCACCGAAAGGAAGAGTCCCCACCATCTGAGGTTTTCTTTGCCTGTGCTCTTGTAATCGTAGCTGCTGAAACTGCAGTTTTTTACCCCCTTTGCGATTAACTCACCAAGTCCTGGAAAGTCATTGCCAGTAATCACAGGCACAGTTAATTTTGGTACTACCCCCACTTTCATATGGTGCGACACCCCGGTAATATTTGGAGTCACTTGAGTGGTGGGATAGTATTGAGTGTCCTCTTGGATGCAGATGACACCAATACCTGGTCCTTTGGCACAGTGTTTTCTCAGCACTTCAACATGCACTAGAGTCTGTCTGCTTCCCGAATGAATAAGTCCCTTCAAAGTCTTATCTCCCACCTTGACATTTGTTAAGTACTTGCCCCAGTTTGCTAAGGGCAACTAGCTAGTGTAAACAGGCAGACTGGATGGGCCTGGCAGTCTTTATCTGCTGACAGAATCTATGACAAATGCTCCAGTGTTATCCTGCTTACTATGGCAATTCCTTGCAGTATGGCCTGACTTATTACTGTTATAGCAAGAAAGTCTTTGGGTGTAGATTTGTTACCCCCACCAGAGTGCGTATCAGACTTTGAGTTAAATCGGGAAAAAGAGGGTCTTACCGGTGCTTGGCTGTTACCGCGCTGTGGCATCTGTCTGACCATCTGGTAGTCTTTAGCCAAAGAAACTGTCTTTTCTCCACTTTCTGGTTGGTGTTCTTTTACCCAAAGCTGCACGTCTGTAGGCAGGATGTTGATGAACTGCTCCATTGCAAGTATGCCGATCTGTGGGACTGTTTTGCCCTCTGGTTGGAGCCATTTAATAAGGAGTGTCTGAGTCAGGTAAAGGCTTCTCTAGGATTGTCAACTGAGTTGTGCTTCAGAGACTGGAATCGTTGCCTGTAGGTCTCTCCTGAGATGTCCTACCTTTTCAGGATTTCTCTTCACCAGGTCATAGTTTTCTGACTATGCAGTGTCCATGTTGCTGTAGGCAAGTTGGGCTTTACCAGTCAGGTAAAGTCAGATCTTCCTTTTACCATCTTAGGAATATAGCTAGGGTGAAACACCTGGTTCCGAGTGAAGATCTTTCCACTCTGGTCCACTCCTTTGTCACCACCAGTCTTGATTACTGTAACATCCTCTACCTAGGGCTATGGGGGGTTGACATCCATTGCTTGCAGCTAGTGCAGAATGCAATGGCGAGGTTGTTAACTGGAGCCCCTAGATCCAGGCACATAACACCTGTGCTGTGTGAACTGCACTGGCTGCCAGCACAGTGGCGGATAACCTTCAAGGTCGTATTGCTGACCTGCAAAACTCTACATGACCGGGGACTGAAATACCTGCAAGATCTCCTGCTCCTCTACTGCCCTTCCCGCCCACTCCGATCCTCCGACGAGGGATTGCTGGAGATTCCCAGGGTCCATTTGAAGACATCTGGAGGAAGAGCTTTTGCTTTTATGGCTCCGACCCTGTGGATTTCTCTACCTTGTCAGATACGAGATAGCCTGACCATAGAGAGGTTTAAAACAGCTTTAAAGACCCACTTATTTACCCAGACCTTTTCTGGCCTATAATACTAAAAGCCTCTACTAGGCAGTCGCTCATAAGACTTCTGATTTGCAATGGATTTTATGAATATTTTAATTATGTAAGAAGCTGTAATTATGTGTCTGTGTTGTTTTATGTTTTAAATTGTAAGGGCGCCCTGAGATCTGGAAGGGCGCTTTTTAAAAAGGTGGTGGTGGTGGTGATTGATGATTGATGATGATGAAGAAAGATACCAGCCTGATTGCCCACTGCTACTTTGGCCATTGGCAGGCTGCAGAAACCTTTCAAAAGTTATCAGGTATGCTTCAGTACCATCCGAGGGGCACAACTTTGTAAGTTTGATGTCTTTTAAGTTGTTTGTATCTTGTCGCTGTTGTGCCAGATCCTCCAGCTTTGATAGCTTGCAAGGCATCCAGCCATCACTGCTCCTGTCGTTGCATCTCTTCTTTTCTTTGCTTCTCCATCTTTTTGTTATATAGCCCACCATTTGAAAAAGGCAGTCAGGCATTCAGGTTCTGTCATTGTCTGTTCTTTTTCCATGACTGGTGCTGGCTGTACAGTCTCTGCTTGGACTTCTGTCTCTGCTAGTTTGGCTGCCATTCTTCTGGTAATCACTCCTGGACTTGTTGCTGCGGAATCCATACCTTTTTCCTTGTATACTTCCTCATACCAGGTCTAGTACCCATGCACAAAACTCCTGACTTGGGAGTATGCACGGCGTAAATCCCACCTAGTCTGACACCATCTGTTGTCAAGTCGCAGGTCAGGAAGCACAGGAAAGCCAGGAACAGTTATAAAATTTGCAAGTAGCGTAGTATTATCAATAACAGTAAAATAAAAATTGTTCAGTGTAACTATATACAAAGGCAGTACAGAGAAAACAAAGTCCTTTTCTGAGGGTATCTCTAATTCCAAGTTTCAGTCTCTCTAGCAAAAATATTGCTGCTCTTTTTATAAGTCTGCCTGACAATTAACTTCTTCATCCTAAACTTGTTAAGGAAGCCTCCTGTCTCTCGCAAAATGTATCGGAGTTCTTGTCAGTTTCTTTGCAGAGCAGGCTTGCAAATAGAACACGTGTCCCAAGCTGGTCTCCTGCTGACAGCACTGCAAAAGAGTTTGCAAACAAGCCTGAGAGGCGCTCCAATTGCACCTCAGGTTAACCCCCTAAATTCAAAATAGCTTTTTGCAGTCATTTCAGCAGTATAACTATATGCATTTCAAACCAAGGAATCCCAGTTTCACATAAAGATTCACATATATTTTATAACTGCAGATATGCATGGGGGAAGAAAAGACAAACCGCAAGTGAAGGCAGAGAGATAGCGAGAGGTGGAGAATTGCGTGACCATCCGAGTGATCAGTTCCTAGGTCTCACAAGAACATTTGGTTGCGCAACCAGACGGACAAGAGACAGAAAAGGAGAGGATAGAACAGATTCTTGCGTTTAACTCTCTCTGCACAACAAACGGGACATGGCCCCATTCAACCCTGTCTCAAGGATGTCGCGTGGAAGTGCTGCAGCAGTTTATACTCCATTTTTTTTTTTTTTTTTTTTTGCTAGATCCCTTCCCTTGCTATTCTGCCAAATGTATTTATAATTGAGTGTAATTACAATTTTATTGTATTTTACTTTTTATAGTTGGATATTTCCTTATCCCCTCTCCCCCAGGACATGTCTGGAAACTAGCTGTTATTAGCTCAGTGTGTATTTCCTGGTTATTTAAAAAAATAAAGTCCAATACAATGTTCTAAATATGCTTAGCAAATGTTGTACTCTATTGTTATCTTCAGTTTATTGGCAGGAAAATACTTCTTTGAGCATGCTCATTTACAAGGAGGTCCTTCGCAAATAAGTCGTATACATAAGAAAATGTAAAGAAGGCATATACTGTGCATAGTAAATATAGGTAATATTATATAGAATATGTAAAGAAACAGCATTTGTGTACATCTGTATACAGTCAACATTCTATACAAGTGAACTTTCATGCAATAGAACTAAACAGTAATGTATGGTCGAACACATGGCAGTCACAAAACCGGGTTGCAGGATATAGCAAGAGTCAACTGTAAATAGAGAGGTAGTAGACGGAATAGGGCAATGAGGTAGAAAGCAGGTAAGAAGGGAGCAATGCCAAGCTAGGATTCTTCGACTGGCACAGATTTCAACATGGATTCCTTAATAAACATGAACAGAAATCTTCACAGACCATGCAAATGAAAATCTGTCCTCTTTACGTGCTAGAATACGCATGGTGCATGGGATCTTTCATTACACTCTGAAATACAGCGTCGCCTGATAGCTCGGCAGAGGTGCATTGCGCTTCCATGCTGGCGACCTGAGTTTGGGAGCAGACTCTGGGAGAGAGGATCAGTGCAGCCAGGGCTGTGGAGTGCTGCTGAGCCAAGCACGAGCCAGCCCGGGGAGGGAGAAGTCTGAGTTCTGGTGTAGCGGTGGCCCCTCGTGGTGAGTTGCGGAGCCTGCTCTCTCATGAAGGGTGGGTCCGCCCTTAGAGTGCTGCTGTGTCCTAGGCAGTTGGAGACACAGCACGACAGGAGAAGTGGGAGATACTTGAAGGGAGGAGGAAGAAAAATGTGCCTCAAGGCATTGAAATGACTTACTGGCTCCCTCGGGGCCCCACTCTGTACAGATCCCCATTGGCTCAATGATTGAGGGGGAGCGGGTGACTGGATTGGGGGAGTGGCAGGGGCCTGAAGTCGGGAGCAGGTGGTAGTGAGAGGCCATACAGATTTGTGGAAAAAAAAAAACAAAAACTGTTAAATGCAACTTTGATATCGAAACTGGTGGGCATGCTGTTTCTCAGACTTCTTTTTTTTTTTTTTTATCCTTCTCTAGGCTTTACAGTTTAAAAGAGCCCCACTCTCCAGTAAAAGTCCTTTCTGTCTCACAGTCTGAGGAGCAGAGTATGTTGCTTGCACAAGGGTAAGTTTTCACTTCTTTAGTATTGTGATAGTAATGTAATGAAGCAGAGTGTTTTTTTTTTTTTTGGTAATTTAGCTCTTACTATGCTAAGACAGTGACCCCATTCTTCTTGCCATCACAGTCTCTCAGGATCTTCAACTTTTCCCATCTCCACCCCAACTGAAGGCTCCATATCAGGGCTTTCCAGTGGGGGAAGAGACCTCATCGGGTTGTGTTGGGTGGGCCCTGGTAGCAGGTGGCAGCCTTTATTCTATCCCTAGCCTGACGTTTTCCCTGTTCTGTGATTCCCAAGAGCAGTCGGTGTCACGTGGTCTCTTGTGAAACCAGCTGGCACACTCTGTCCCCACCCACTGGTGTTACAAACCAACCAGCAACCACAGCTCACCAGTGGAGGAAGAGGCATGTGTACTGGGCCTTTCTTGGCTGCTGCAGTGATCTCTGTGGGAGTTGCAGGTTGTTACCACTCTTCCCCAAGACAGCGAGCGCTGCTAGCAGCAGTCCTGGCTATGGGCCGCCAAACAAGTGGGGAGCTGATCTCACTCCTGAACACGTTTCCCCTTCAAGCTAACATGACGTGTTTCCTCTGGGTCATCGGGGCGGTGCTATGTGAATCAGTTTGTAATAACTCCCCTGATAGCCTGCTTTATTTCACGGGGCTCTGCTAAACAGTAAAATGTTATTTTAAAAAGCTTGAATAGGGGTTGACTTCTGTGGTGGAATCAGTAGGATGGGTGTCATTTTATAACTGATTTATACTTATTTTTCTGAGGTTAGCTTTGGTCCAGAATGGGTCTTTGGTGTCTGTCTTCAGATGTATGGAGACAGGCTGCAAAGAAGTGTTGAAAGTTTGATTCAGCAGGTGGAATGAAATCCTGAACCGAGCTTCCAAAATTGTGCAGGATGCTCCCACGGCAAATGGTAACGCCCCCAGCTTTCTGTAAGACATTTTTAACAAGCTGTGTACTTGATTATTGGGGAGGGGGAGTGGATTCGTTCAGTGCAAAAGTTGAGCAGCTCAATACTTAAGCATATGACACAGTGGGTTGCATTAATAAGACTGAAGGAGATGCGAAGATGATGTTGGCGATGGCAGTATGTACAGGTACTGCGATTACTAAGTTAAGACAGAAACTACTTTCCTAACTGGAATTCTCTCCCCTTAAACATTCGCTGTGCATCTTCAAAATCCTCCCTACTCTCTCTTCTCCACTCCCACACCTCTCCTTCCTGCCACTGTCCTTAAGCTCCCTGTATCGTCCTATAATCGCTCCCCAATCCCTTATCACAATTCATTACAAGGCATATTCTGCCCTTCCCTCTTGTTCTCCAGGTACCATACTACTGCAGCTGTATATTGCACATTCTGTATATACGTACCTGTACTTGTAAGTACCTAGGTACCTAACTACTGCCACTGTTTATTCCACTTATTGCATATACCTTCCTGTTTCTGCCTATTGTATATACCTTACATGTACATTGTAAGTACCCAGGATCCTAACTGCTGCCATTGTATATTGCTATATACTGCTCATATTGTATATACCTACCTTTCTGTTATCGTTTATTGTATCCGCCTCTTACTCATTTATTCTCAATATTTTACATTTGTGTCAGTGTATATATTTTTAGTATTGTTCTTAAGTATATCCCTCTCCCTTCCCCCAGGACACATCTAGAAATTAGCTATTTGTGCTCAGTATGTTTTTTCCTGGTGTAACACTTTAATAAGTAAGCATTAATCACCGAGACCGGAGTCATTTACCAGGAATTAATGCATGGTTTTTGGGGGGTGGGGGGTGGGTGCACGAGGCCAAAGGCCTCGTGCTTCCCACCACCCAACCATGCATCTGGTAAATGCCTCCTGTTGAGGGGATTAATGCACTTATAACATGGCAAGTGCAAGCTAGGTATGACTTATATATTCTGTACTGTGACACCAATTAAAGATAAGTGTGACAAATAATTCTGTGTTATTAAACATTGCTGAGATGTACAGTTGGAACATGCTGTATGTATCTGTCAGTGTGCATGTGCATGTTCAATAGTTGAGATTCATTTATGATGTGCCTCACAAGCGCCTTTATGTGTGATACAGCTTTATATGTTACATTTACTCACGTAATAGACATACCGATCAAAATATCGCTACTTCTTGTGGGAACTTTCAGTGCTTTCCGTTCCGTACGTATGTCAGATTTCTGTTTTCAGATTTCATTGATGAACGTGCTGCATTGTGGTCCGTGTGCTGTCGTTTGCATAGCACAATAACTAAATAGATATGTAAGTTTTTTTTTTTAACGCTTGAGATGGACACAACTGTCTTTCCATAATTACACTAATCATGCAGACTGCGACGAACTTTGAGATCCCCCCAGTGTCACCTACAATAACTGCCTTTTTTTTTTTTTTTTTTTGTCAACATCCATTGAATGTGTGGGTGAGCGCTTTTAAAAGCTGTGTCCTTTTCTACTTTTGGAAACATTTACCATCTGAAACTGCCATGTACAAACAGAGAGAGAGGCAGTGATTATTCTGCTGTCTCTTTTTGTTTTGTGTTGCTCTCGATCACCATGTTGTGCTCAGATCAGTGTAAGCTGTGTGTGTTAGTAGAAACAACTCGCTAGGAGCTCAGCGCTGTTGCGTCAGTCGCTGCCAATTTCTAATACAGTTCTACGTACAGCACTCTAGTATTAGAGTGCGGTGACAGGTTTAGTAGCTAGTCTGGGTACTGCTCCACCGTGCATATCTAAGGAATTAATGCACAGCTGGAAAGCAGTCATGTGGTTGGGAGAAACGAATCACTTGTCTTGTTTTCTGTCTACTTATTTATGCCATGTTATAAATAAATATAGACTCCAAGCCTTAGAGAGTCCTATTGGGGCTACAGATGTATAAACGGTGAGTCTGACTGAAGGTGTAGAGGAGAGATTATTCTGAACGTTTTGAGAGTTTGACTTCCAGCAGCATTTCAGATGGAAGGCCAGGTCTGGGAGTGTTTTTTGGTACTGCATAGTCCTCCTTTGAAAGCCACAGGGTGGTTTGGATTATGAAAGATGCACAAAAGAAGGCTGCTTCGACCCATGTGGTGCGGGTGCTCATGGCAAAGAGAAATCTTAGTTCCTAGAAACTCAAGCGCCCAACAGTGCGATAAAGGTGCAGACTATGGTCTGCTGCAAAAAACACGTTTATTGTGGAAAGAGATGGTAAATTAAAAAAAAAAAAAAACTGGTGAGACTCCACAGGGTTTGATAGGTGCTTGGTTTTGTGTGTACTTGGATTATAAAAGAACTGCTCGCCTTGTTGTGGCTAAAGAAGGGGATAAGAAGTTGCAGATGTCTCTGAATCGGGACTCGGTGTTGCATCAGGATGATCAGGTCCCACTTTATCCAGACATTATTCTACCCGCTGGCAGAGAAGGGAATGTGGCGTCGTTTTGGCCACTGCTCCTTCAGCTGGAAATCATTCACGCTTTCATTACCAGTGTGGTTAATTGCCATTGGGGGAAATATTTTCCTGTTTAAACCCCATCAAAGCAGGAAAATGTAAATGCAGTGCACTGAAAGTGACTTCTTTAGGGAGGATCCAAGAGATTCCGAAAGTTCGGATGTTTGACAGAAATGTCTTGGGTTTGTGTTACAGTGCTCAGTGGAGCACTTTGCCCAGAAAGAGATGCTCAAGGACAACGGAGAATGATACGAAGCTGGAAGGGGGAGACTTAGAGGGGATGTGAGGAAATACTTGTTTATGGAAAGGCTGGTGGGCATCTGGAACAGCCTCTCAGCAGAGATGGTGGGTACTGAAACTGTAACAGGTTTCAAACACACATGATAGACACAAGGGGACCCTGGTAACAGGGCTGGGGGTGTAAGGTCAGAGAACAATTGGGTTCTACGGTAGCACAGTATGTAGGGACCTTAAGGCAGACTAGGCTGGCCAGAATGTCCATTTCTGACAATAACTTCTATGTTCTATGCTGTTTATGTGGGGGCTCTGATCTGGTGGCTCGTGTTAGTCTGCAGTCCTGTGGCCATTCCTTTACATGAGATGGACAAGTGTTTTTTTTTTTTTTTGTAATTGATGACCAGGAAAGGCACACTGAACATTGATAGTTAGCTTCCAGGTGCCTCCTTAAAGAATTTCAAATACTGTAGTCTGTGTATGGTTCAGACATTGAGTTTTCCATGTTGCTGAAGAATTTGGTAGTGATTGTCCAGTTGCTTTGGCTATTTCTTGGACTTGGTTTTTGTGTTGGGTGGATTACAGCTCCTTTGTAATTGAACTTTTGGTTATGTATTTTTATTAATTCCTCTATTGTAAAAGTTTATTAGTGTTTGTGTTATGGTTTTTGTTTATAGTTTTTGAAGTGTGTTGCATGGTAATAGTTCCTATTTTAAGCATTCAAAAATCTTGTGCCTAACAATTCTGGTAGTTAGTTGTTTACTGTGTTCTTTAAATTACTGTTTTTATCTGCTGCCGTGACCCATATAGGTACTTTGGCCAGATTGTATTTAATTACTGTACATTGAATAGATCAGCCTTCCTATGTATTAATGTATGGTAAGGAGATTTCTTGCAGTATTGTTCGAAAAGTGGTATTTATTAATTATTTTAACATTTTAGTCCTGAAGAGAACATGCTGAACTGTGAACAGCTTGTTTCTAGATGTGTCCTAGGGGAAAGGTACATGGAATTAATGGAACAAAGTACAGAAGTATAGTAATGTAACAGGCAAGATGGTGAGCGGCAGAAATAAACAGGGGTGTTTTGTGCTCACCAGTATAGATACAAGTCGCCGTTACAGTGGACAGGCTTTGCGGCCCAGCAGGCAAGTGGAATTTTAAAGACTTTGGTCATTGCATCAGAAGGCAGGCCATCCTGCAGACAACTGCAGGAGAACAGCGTGCCTTCGTAGGGGAGGATTGGCGGTGGGTTCCAGTGACCCCTGCAGGTGGGCCAGGGTGCTTGCTCCATCTTCAGGGGCATTCTGTACATCTGAGGCTGAAAGGCAGAGCCACGCATGGGAGAGCAGGGAGGCAAGGGGTGAAAAATCAGGGAGAGGCGATTCTTGCCGTCTGTATGACATCAAAATCTGTCTAAACAGGGTATATCCCTGGACAGTGGCAGGGGTGCGGGGATAAAAATCTACATGGGGAGAAAAACATAGATACAAAATAGGTAAATAAACAAGCCCATTTCACGAACCAAGGTTGGATGCTAACTGTGGTGGGAAGCACCCATGGGAAGGCGTGGTCCTTTCCCCGACATGCCTCCTGAAAGACAGCCATGCAGGGGCCTGAACCTGAAATGGGAGGGAATTCAGAGGGAAGGGAGTTTCCTGGAGAATGCAGCTTATCCAGCAGACGGGTGACACCTAGGAGTAAGGCATAAGCAGTGGGTTTGAGTTACAAAAGGTGTAGGCAGAGGAGTTATTTTAAAGTTTCTTTTATAGAAGTTCGCAGTAAAAGGTTTATTTTTATACAGGAAGCCAACATGCACCATCATTAGGTACAAGGGACCTGTTCTCAAGATGATCCTGTATACAGTTATTAAAATACAGCACAGATTAATTGCATCATAATACATGTAGTTTAAATACATCGCAGTGGAACAGTATGTATGTACAGACACAACACAGTCTAAAAAAATATACATTTACAAATTACTATAGGGTATTATTCAAACCCAGTTTTAAGCATTTACCCCTTCCCAGTCTTGGAGAAACATTTACAGCCATCCCATTGCTTGTGTTTTATTATACAGTGGGGTATGAAAATCCTGTAACCTCATCGGTCAAAACACATCACATGACCGTGATAAATCCTCCAGTATACCCACAGTAAAAGTTTTATAGCACTATAAAAACAAAAAAACAAGTTGAACATTGTATAATAGCAATATACCATGACAGAAAGTAGGTATATGGGTGGATTTACCACTTCTGGTGTGGTTAAATCACTCGGCTGTGCCTCGTGACCGAACCACACCAGGTGTGGTAAATCCACCAATATACCCACTCTTTGTCATGGTATATTGCTTAATTCATTTGCTGCATAAAAAGCTTAGGTACCTTAGTTAGTTCTCCCCCCCACAATCAGTATGATTCCAGGCTTTATAGAGCTGATTTAACCAGGTCTGTTCCCCATACTGAATTTATTTTTTTTATTTTGGGGCATATAGAATGTTTTATTCCCGCAGTTCTGAGCCAATGCTTAGGGACCCTTTCTTGTGATTTTTCAATTAAATATTTAGGAGTACCTGAATATAGTACTTTATATACTAGACAAATCCATTTCCTGTCTCGTTTGGTCTCAAAATCTTTCCACCCCAACCTATCATACTTCTCACAGTGGTGGGTAAAAAAAAAGTCACATTTTAATACAAAACGTGCCATTTTATTTTGTAATCTGTTTATTTTTCTTAAATTTGACTTGTTTGTAAGTCCATAAACATGGGCTCCATAATCAACTATTGGCATCAATAGTTGATTAACTGATTCTCTTATTTTATAATTTAGGCAATACTTTGAGTGCCTAAAGGCACCCATTCGTGATTCAATTCAATCAACTATTTTCCCAATATGAAAATCAAAATCTACACTCTGGTCCACCCAAATACCCAGGTATTTGTATTCAGAAACCTGCTCAAGGATTTCACCCTGAGCTGTTCTGATGCAAATCTCCTTACCCTTTTTATGGGCTCATTTAGTCCCATAAATCATAGCTTTGAACTTTTTCTCATTTAACACCAGATGCGAGTTGTAAAACCAGTGGCAAAGGGTAGAAGAATCTTCCTGCAGGCTTCTTTCCATCTCAAATTTATCTATACCTGATGCAGTAAGAATGGTATCGTCCGCATAAAGATGAATTTGAGTATTCCTCAGACAATTGGTAACTGTATTTACATAAATTAGGAATTGAGTCAGCCCCAATAATGACCCCTGAGGCACACCCTCCATTTACAACCTTGTCAGACATAACATTGTCTAATTGTACCTGTTGGGTTCTATTTTGTAAATATAACAGAAACCATTGACAGGTTCCAGTATCAACCCCAATACCCAGTAGTCTGCGGCCCATGATCTCATGGTCCACAGTATCAAATGCCTTTGATAAATCCACGAACACTGCACTCACCTCCCTGCCCTCGTTCAGTGACGTTGAGATTAAATCTACCAGGTTGGCGAGTGCGGCCTCTGAAAGACAAGGAACAGTTGTTCCATTATTGCTGTTGTGGTGACATTAAGATTTATAAAGACAGTGATCACTCCATTTGTATATGTTGCCTTGGTGCAAATCATGATGTTAAATCTTGCTCAGTTTGCCGTAGTGTAACCAGGCAACCAGGAGATGATGTGAGAAAGCTTTAGAGGTTTTTCTGAAGCTTGAAGAGATAAACAGATTGCAGCGAAGGCTGCTTCACTGTCGTCAACTGTTTCAGTTCCCAGTTCATATCATCCTATTGATCCCCACAGATGATGGCAGACATCATTGTGTCATCGAAGAAAAAGGCTAAGTTGTAGAAACCGGTGGAAATACACCGCCATTCTCAAAAGGACAAGTGCTGGAAGGATAGGGCTGCTTCTCAAGACAGTTCCCTTTCACTTATTAGAGGGGTAGGTCTATTGATAAAGATGGGTACCCTGCTCCGGCCTTGTGTCCTGCTGCCCCCACTGTTAGTGAGACACCAAGGCTGGGATCTGGAATCTGCTTGTCTCCCCAGTCAGGGAACTCGTAGCCTATTCAGCCATCAGGCACTGTCCCATTGACTGCTCAACCATCTTTGACCCCTTCAGGGCCCATCAGCACTCTGATGCTGTACCAAATAATGTCAGTTGTTTCACAGCCTGCTACCACCATCGACACCTACTCCACTGGCTAGTCCATTGTTGACATTGCCATCAACGGGACAGTTCTCTGTCCCTGCCTCAGTCCCGGACCCAGAACAGCCACCGTTGATGGGATTCGCATCATCGGCTCCTCCTCATCTGTCTCCTCATCCTGTTGACCCTCTGCCAGTGTTGGTTGACGTTGATGACTAACTGGAATATCATCTAGAATACATAGAGGAGGAGGAGACTATAGGTGAGGGAGAAGAGGTAATTTATGTGATTGGCTCAAGCTCCATTCTATCCTCTTGCTCAGAGGAGAGTATGAAAAACACATACCTGTATCTCCCCCCCCCCCCCCAAAATTCCCTTTGTTCAAGCCTTCCTTAAACAGGTTCAGACTAAACTGACATTCCAAGCTGAAGAGGAAGATTCCTCCAAGCAAAATCTTTGAGTTCTTGGAGGTTTCAGCTTCTCCAGCAATGATTATTACTCCTGTGCATTCTGCAGTTGAGGATGCTACCTTGGTAGTCTTGCACAGCCTGCTCAACTGCTTGCAGTTCCCAGGAACGCTGATAAACACTATCCAGCCCCTACTGCAAAGCCTTATTATTTTTCACAGCCTGAAATGGACTCTGTAGTAACAGTGGTTGTCTTGATAGATCCAAAACTCCAAAGCATACAAGCTCTTTTCCTCCTGACAAGGAGTCTAGGATGCCAGATGTGATGGGGAAGAAAACTTTTGCTTCCGTTTCCCTGGGCCTAAGAAATGGTAGCTATTAAGCATATATGATTAAGTATCAGAATTGCCTTTGAAAGACAGTGGCTACCCTGGATACAATACTGGCTCAGCAAACTATAACTGATGGCCAAGAAGCAGGTAAGAACCTGCTGAGATTGGCCTATGATGCCTCTCATGCTGCTGCCAGGGCTGCTGCCTCCGTCGCTGTGGTTAAGGGTGGCTGGTTTTGCCTCAGATGTGCAAGTCTATGCCAAATGCTCCTTGCAGAGGTAAACGATTGTTTGGAAATGACATTGAAAATGCTGTAAAGGATTTATAGTCTATTAAAATAACTCTTGGGTCCCCTCGTACTTTGAATCCTAAGTCTCGTGGAAGGGGTTGTTGCTCTTCTTGCAGGTCCTGTGCCCGTCCAAGCCATGGCTACTCATAGTGCCCCAGTCGTGGTTCCCAGAGACCTCAGCCTTCCGCTTCCCAAGCTGCAGACTTGCCCTTGAGTACCCATGCCAGACTTACAAAAGGTCAAAACACTACAAGTACACCTGGTGCCTCTGTCTCCTCTCCCCTTCCAGTGGCTTACTGCCTCAGGAAGTTTTGATGGGAGACCGCATCTCCTTCTGTCTTCAAAAGTGGAGGTAGATCACTACCAGTGCTTGGGGACTAGAGGTGGTTCAGCACAAACATACCTAGAATTCCTCATTGTTCTCCAGTTACCCCACTGCTGCCCAGCAGATACCTCTGGGACATCTTGCCTTTTTGCTGGAGGAGATTCAAACCCTCCTCTGCAAGAGGGCTGTGAAATTAGTCCCAGTTTCAGAAATAAACCAAGATTATTACTTCAGGTACTTTTTTTTTTTTTTTGCTTTATCCCCCATCCTGTGTGGCCTGTGATTGTGCCGACCTCCCCCAGCCCCATCCACCCATTTGCAGCGCCACCTCCTGTCTTCCCCATGGCTTACCCCCTGTGGTGGGGTGATGGGGATCCCTCAACCCACTGACACGAATCTGGAGGTGCCTGCAGTGTTACAGGGGCGGCACCTGCAGAGTTTGTCAGTCATCCAACTGCCCAGGCTTTTTCTCCTCCTGTTTTCTCCCGACTCCCCCGCCCCGGAGGCGGAGCTATGTGGCGTTGGCAATGGTCGAGCTGTGTGCACTTCCGCACACAGCACACCGGCCGACTACTCCTCCTCCTCCATCCCACACATATGGGACCCACGTGCTCCAGCACCCAGCCACCGCCAGGTGTCAGAGGTACGCCAGCTTCCGTGCTCCTCCCTTCCCAGGAGAGGAGAACTGTCCTCCGGACACTTGATCCTCTCCCACACCAGCTGACCCCTGGTGACCTGCTTGCACTGCAAACACGGGCCACTGGCATGGCAGGAGGTAAGGCATGATGCCTCATTCCTCCACGACACTGGGCTGGCTACTTCAGGTACTTTCTGGTTCCAGAGTGGACTGGAGATTTAAGGCCTGTACTGAGACCTCTGATAGAATACAAGAAGTTCAGAATGGTCTACCTGCAATCTCTTTTGCCTCTACTCCTGAAAGGGGATTGTCTGGTTTTGCTGGACATGAAGGAACCATACCTTCATGTAAAGATATGCCAGTTGCACAGAAAATACCTGTCTTTCATGCGTCGGGCTTACCCTACCAAGTTCCTGTCTTGCCCTTTGGCTTATATTAACTGTGTGTCTTTACTAAAGTATTTGCCACAGCCTTTGTGGGGAGGGTGTGGATGTCTTCCTTTACATAGATAGTTGACTGCTAAAGGCTCCTTCTTGGGAAGCCATTGTCTACACACTGTTTCGACAGCACATGGATGAGCTGGAATGCCTCACATACAGGTCAGTCCTCCTTCTCCTTCATTCCCTGCTCTAGTGGTCAGACATCTTCAACCTTGAGATGGGGTCCCCTTTCCTCCAGCCATTCCCCCTGCTGGTGATGACCACAAACACCTCAGGTTCTTGCAGGGGTGCTCAGCTAAGCCCCCTCGGAACTCTGGGCCAGTGGAGCCTCCAGATACAGTCCTTCTCAGCAACACTCTGAAGATGAGGGCTGTTCTGTGTGGCCTGCAGACCTTTGCTGCCGTACTTTCAGGGAATCGGCTGTTGATCCGAGCAGACAATGTGTTGGTGATGTCCTACATCTATTGACAGGGCGGAGTCCATTCGTATACTGTCTGCAGAGAGGCAGTGGGAATATGGCACTGGGTGGTGGAATGTGACATATTCCTGTCTGCAGTGTTCCTCCCCGGTACCCTGAGTGCAGTGGTGGATTACCTCAAGTCAGTCCTGTGTGCTCCATCACGAATGTGGACTCTCATACTCTGTTATGGCCAACCTCTTCAAAAAATTGGGTTGTCCGAACAGAGACCTGTGTGTGTCATTGTACAGTGCAAAACTGTCACATTTTTTGCTTGCTCACTCCAGGGCCTGGAGTTTTCTGGCAAGACGCACTGTCCCTCTCTTGGAAAGAGAAGTTTCTGTATGCCTTCCCCATTCCCTCTCATACAGAAGGTTTTGGTAAAACTGCAGGCCGAGCCTGCCTCCCTGATTTTGGTGGCTTCTCACAGGCCCAGACAGTTTGGTTTCCACTTCTCCTCCAGCAATTGGCAGTGGATCCTCCTGTCCCACTCCCCTTGAGAGGTGGACTTCTGACACAGAAGCAGGGTGCTCTAGTGCACCAGATCTGTGATCTCTGCACCTCCACACCTGGCTCCTGAGGACATAGAGCTCTCCCGCTTTGGGGTTGGCTGCAGATGTTCTCTTGGCGGCTAGAAAGCTGTCTACCTGGTACACATCACAAAAATGGAAATGTTTTACAGTGTGGTATACTAGGCATGCCCTGGATCCCTTTGTGTCCAGTTCCTAAAGTGCTAGACTACCTCTTGTCCATTAAGGACTTGGAACTTTGGTATTCCTCTCTAAAGGTCTACATGGCTGTTGTGTTGGCTTTGCATGCCCTGCCAGAGGGCAAGGCTGTGGGTCAGCTGGAGGTTTCCTTTAGATTCCTAAGAGGTGTTCTTTTACACCCCCTGGTCTGAGATCCCATTCCGGTATGGGGCTTTAATTTGGTCCTGGAGACCCTGACTGCATCTCCCTTTGAGCCTGCTACCACTTGTGAGCTGCACTTTCTGTCTTGGAAGACACTGTTCCTAGTGGAAATGATCTCTGCTAGGTGCATTTCTGAGTTACAGGCTTTGGTTGCAGACCCACATTTTCTTATTTTCCACCAGGATTAAGGTTACATTACATACCAATTCTTATTTTGTCTGAAAGAACATACATTAAATCGTACTAAAGACCTTCCTGTTTACTTTTCGTCCCCCTCGGACAGCGGGGAACATCCTTTGCATATGCTGGACATCTGTAGGATGCTGTGTTGGTACTTGGATCATACAAAGGATTGTAGAAAATCCTCTCAACTGTTTATTGCTTTTGCCCCCACCCAAAGAAACAAACAAATGGTGAGCTCACCAATTTCTAAACGGGGTCTGTCCAAATGGGTGGACAGTTTTAGTATGTTCTGTTACCAGAAGTGCAGTAAACAGCATCCTGGTCCTGTTCTTGCTCATTCCACCTGTGGGGCGGCTACCTCTGTGGCTTATTTTCAGAATGCTGCTGAAATGTGTGCGGCTACCACTTGGAGTACTATTCATACAGTCACTAAACACTACAGTCTGGACATAGCCTCTTATACCGGATTTGGCCTCCATGTTCTGCAAGGTCTACTTACCCTGGATCATTAGGTCCTGCAATCCTCCTTCTCTACTTGGTACTGTTTGGCAGTTGTTCCACTGTGTGACTCAATGGAGGGAAGATATCCATGAAGACTATAGAATAGTAACCTACTGTAACAGTAGACCTTCAAGAGAATATCCTCCATTGAACCACAGCTCTCCTTCTGCCCCCCGTCGGGTAATGAGTGACTGGCCTGCTGTTGCAAGTTGGTTCTCCTCTGATGCTTCCAAGGGAATCTCTACTCAGTTTTCCATATCCTCTTCTTTATGCCTGGTGTGATCCTGGTCACTTTGGTCCCTGCCGATCCTATGATCTCTGAGCTTGTCTCTGGCGGGGAACTGAGGCATGCTGGGGATGCCCACGTTGTATGGGTGTTGATGAGGCATGTTGACATATGTGGCCCCAGAATGCAAAAATTTCTGGGTGGTCCTGACGCTGGCAACTTACAGTTCCATGATGTGGCTCAATGGAGGAGATTCTCAGCTGTTATGGTAGGTAACTATTGTTTCAGTCTGGTAAGAGAAGAATGTGGTGTTGTGCCACTGCCTTGTCCCAATAGCCAAAAATGGGTAGGAACATTTTGTAAATGAGCCCACGTCCGGCATCAGTGGTGAGACTTGATTTTGCTATGGTGGAAGGCACAGAGCTTGGGAAGGAGTTTATTAGAGTCGATGTGGGTGGAGAAGTCGAGGGACTGGTCTAACTAGACTCCAAGGTTATGATGGTTGGATGTTGAACAAGATCACAAAGAAAGATTGGGGGGAGGGGAGGAGACCCTGATGGGCCAACCATAGTGCATCTCACTACTGTGCCAGGTGACCTGGGTTCGTGTGCAAGCCCGGGTCTCCAATCATGTGGACCCATGGTCCAGAGTGCTGCATGTAGTGCTTCTTGGCATGGGAAGAGGTCCCTGCTCCCTCTCCCTGCAGAATCCTTGTGGCAAACGAAAGAGATGGCTCGCCATCTCCAACACAAGGGAGGACTGCAGGAGTCACAAGGGAAGAGTTATTGACAGGAACCTCTCGGTCCAGTCATATTTCTCCGGTGCTGCGCGAACTGCACTGGCTGCTGTACAGTGGCGAATCACCTTCAAAGTCTGATTTCTGACTTGTAAAGCCCTACATGGACAGGGCCCGGACTACCTGAAAGAGCTTCTGGTCCCTTACTGCCCTGGGCGATCGCTCTGCTCGACCGACGAGGGGTTGCTAGAGATTCCAAGGGTTTGCTTAAAATCTTCCGGGACCCGGGTATTAATGCATGCGGCCCCTACCCTTTGGAATGCTCTACCCTGTCAGTTACGTGAGTGCACGACCGTGGAGGGATTTAAACAGGCTGTTAAAACGTTTTTATGGACTCAAGCATTTGGGGAATAATTTAAATACTGTTTTCTGGTTTTATCTGTATTTTATAATGTTTATAATATATGTGATTTTACGCTGTAGCTGTTTTAACTGTTTTTGTGAGGAGCCTTGGCAATTGAAAGGCGCCATGTAAATAAAATTGACTGAAGAGAGGAGAAAATGGGGCATGAAGTCCCCGCTGCCATCTTTGTGGCTATCAAACCTTGCATCACAAAGCTGCAGTGGAAAATCTAGAGGGAGCAAAGGGGACGGTAGCACCCCCGCATTGTGACCTACTTGCTTGCTGCTGCTGCATTTCACTTTATTGAAGAAGTGTGATTTATTGATTTTAAGAAAAAAATATATTCTAAACTGTATACTACATTTGTATTCTCTATTTAAAATGTAGTAAAACAAGATAATAGCAAATTATATAAAGGATTAAAAAAATGTGCATATCAAGTCCCACCACCCATTGTAAAATCCTGGATCCGACACTGCAAAGCTGAGGCATGGTTGTCTGGGCTGGGTGGTCGCCAGTTGGGGCCTGAAGGGGAAATGGCCATAAATAGGAGGGGCAGCAATCTCGATTACAAAAAAAAACCCAACAATCCACAGAGTAAAAACTTCAGGATGTTTGACTAAAGAGCCCTTCCTCAGCTGTGTCGCAAGCTATACTGCTGCATTACTGCACATGGAAAGTATGGGCAGGGATGTAGCTGAGGCAGGGCACGCTTTTCCAATTATACCTTCCACTACAAAAGCCAGGGACGAAAAGCAAAAATAAAATGTATTCCTGTGAAAATTTAAATGTGTGAGGTTGTAAGGACTGTTTTTCTCTCGTGGTTAAAGGTTCGTGGCATTGCTGTGTACCTGCATTATTGATCGAGGTAGTGCTTTCAACCAGTCAGAGCCCACCGTTCCCATGGGCGTGAGACACTAGTATTCTGAAAAGTGTCTTGTGCAAATGTGCCCTGGAAATGGCTTGTTTTGGGGGAGTTATTTAAAATTTTTAATACATTATTGATTGATTATTAACATATAATATTGCTGGGGAGGCCACTCTTTAGCTAGTGGTTCTCTTACCCAAAGAATGCGTGTGAGGCAGCTTTTGCGACTGAGTGGTCTGCATGGTCATATAAAAATACATCTACCAGAGGCATGTGTATGTTCTCTTTTAAATGCACACTGTCATGTGCTATCCTTTACTTGTAGAACATAGCTATATTAACAGTGGCTGTATTTGGAAGCTAAGAGGCACATTGTGCATCTAGTCTCGACAACTTGTCTTGATTGATGCCGTTTTAATCCTTCTGTTTCAGGAGATCGTACACAGCATCATTGGGAGAGATTGCAGTGGCATTTGACTTTGGACCCCTGGTAGAAGCTTCTGGACAGTTACTGGGCCTAAGGGGAAAGGAAGCATTGTTGGCATATCCGCTGTACATACTGTATGAAAATGGAGAGACATTCCTCACATATGTCAGTCTCACACACAGGTAAAAATGGAAGGAGGGGGACTTGCTTCAATCCAGTTTATTATATAATAAACAGGGTTACGTTTGGTGTTCTCCAGGGCAGAGGGTGCTTCTGCCACTGTGAAATGAGTAGGTGGCTTCATCTGTACTGGAGGCAGGCAGGAGATCAGAACTGTGACTTCCACAAACTGTTTCTCTGTGGCTGCCATATCTTCTCTTAGTTGTTCTCTTGCCTCTGCAGGCTAGACTGCTTAGTGGGTCTCTCTCCTGAAGAGCTTCATTGTGTTTCCTATTTGGATTTTTGAAGATAAGTTTTTGTTGAATTGTACACAGCCTGAAGCTCACAGGTGAAAAATGCAGGGGTAACGTTGTGAGGCAGTTCTTCTTCAAGAGGGTGGTAAACCTGTAGAACAGTCTAGTAGCAGAAACTGTGAATTTCAAGACTATACAGGTCTTCAGGGTAAGTCCTGGACAAAAGTTCTGATGACTTAAGGAATTGCAGGGTGCCTTGGTAAGTAAAATGGAAAGAGTATCCCTATAAACTAATATGTGTTTGCCCTTCATACTTAATTACCCCAGCATTATCCTGGCTTATGAAGTGGTGTGGGGGAGGACCACATGAACCTAGAATACCTTCAGACCTTCAGTTTCTGTGTTAACCGTTTGAGTTCATTGCTTTGATTTGAGTGCAGCAGAGGCCATAATGTCATTTGCATTTGATGCTGCCCTCCCATTGGTTAAAGGATCCCTTTTGACCTATCCAAAATGGAGATAAATGCTGAAGTACCCCCAACGTTGATATAAATGGGGAATACATAATAGATTGCAGCAGAATAACACATTTATCTCCATTAATGAGTAGTAAGATTCATAACTCACGAATGGTGACACAACAAGTTAGTTATGAAGGCCTTACCACTAATATGTGGAGATAAATGTGTACGTTTTCTTCTTGTTAAAGTGATACATAGAAACATAGACAATGACAGCAGAAAGACCATTGGTCCATTCAGTCTGCTCATAAACACTAACAAATCTGGGATCTATTGTCCATACAGGGTCCCAACCTACACTGTCAACACCCATGCTCTCCACCCTACTTCCCACCATGAGCAACCACTAAGCCCTTCACTCTGTCCCAGCCATGTTTGAAACCATTGATAGTTTTGACACCCACTACATCAGCTGTCAGATTGTTCTGACTCCATCACCCTTTCTATAAAATAAAACAAAACTTTCTCACATCCCTCTTGAACCCCCAGTCAGTTTATACTCGTGCCCCTATATTCTCGATGTGCTGCTTATGCTAAATAGTTCCTCACCATTTACCTTGATCATTCCTTTGAGGAACTTGAAGGTCTCTGTCATAGCTCCCCTCTCTCGTCTGGCCTCCAGCGAGTACATGTTCATTGCCTTGAGCCAATCCTCATAAGATCTGCCCTGCTTGCCCTGAATCATTTTGGTCACCCTACGTTGCATTGTTTCCACCCTGTCCTTATCTTTCATTAGATGGGGTCTCCAGAACTGGGCACAGTACTCCAGGGTGGGGACTTACCGGTGATCTATAGTGAGGTAGTAATACCTTCTGCTGTGAGTTCCCTTTCTTGTACACCCCAGCATTCTGTTTGCCTTACTGTAGGCCTTGCTACCCTGGTTTGATTGCTTAATGGAGTCACTGATGACGACCCCTTGGGTCTTTTTCCTCAGAGGTCACGCCCAGCTTTAACCCCCCATCCCCCATTCAGTACTCTGTCCTTAGGTTCTTGTTCCCTATGTGGATCACCTTGCACTTTTCAGCATTAAATTTCAACTGCCAAACCTTTGACCTGCCCTCTAGTCTTTGCAGGTCTCTGCGAATCTCCATAACTCCCTCCTCGCATCTCCTTTGCCACAGAGCTTAGTGTCATCTGCAAAAAGATGCATCTCGCCATGGATTCCTTTTCCCATGTCACTGTTGAACATACTTAAAAGGACTGGACTCTGGATCGATCCTTGTGGCACCCCACTGGTGACCTCTCTCTCTTCTGATTTGACTCTGTTAACCACAACCCTCTGTTGTCTTCCTTCCAACCAGTTTCTCACCCATCTAACTGTGTCCTTTGCCGTACTCCGATCCTCTAGGTTCTTCAGCAGCCATCTGCGAGGCACAGAGTTGAAAGCCTTGCCTAAATCAAAGTAGAGTAAATCCACAGCATGGCCCTTATCCACCAGCTTCGATACCCTGTTAAATGGTTGGTCTGACAAGGCCTCCCCTACCACAAACCCATACTGTTTACTATCCTGGAGTCCATTGCCCTCTGGGTAGTTCACAAGGTCCAGTACCAGTAAATCAGTACCCTCAAATGAAGGTAAGAATGATGTCTTAATTCAGCCCATGTCCTATTCAGTTTATATACAACAGGTGTTAGGTGGTTTAGGGATAGAAATGGTAAAAAGTTAGAAAAGGGAAAAAAGTACAAAATGTAAACAGTGCCCCTCAGTTGTTTAGCATTAGAGCACTAAAGCAGCCCGAAACCTACTGTAGAGTCAAAAAACATAAAATGCTTCTCGCATGTGAGAATACATTTCTGGGCATGCTCAGTGTGGCCAAAATAGGAGAAATACATTTTGTGAGCATGCTCGGTGGCCAGCTTCATTATTTTACTCATTTTGCCCAAGGTCATTGTTTCCTTGCACTGAGTGGCTGAGTGAAGCGAAGTTTTGAGTGCAAGGGAACAGTGACATCAACCGTCTGCACTGAGGAACAATCGTATTTTAATCTGCCTCATAGAATATCCTGTGTGTACTATAGGCTTTGAATAACATAGCTACTAGCAAAGTAACATTGAAAGCCACTGGTAAAATAATTACGTATTTCAATGTTATTTCATTAGTAACTAAGTTAACAGGTAAAATAACATGTTTTATTCTGTAACTTTGCCCTCCCATGGTTACACATATTATTATCCCGAGTTAGAGATGTGTGAAGTTGGCAGACTTCACCCCACAGAAAGATTTGCAAATTTTGGCACATTTGCAAAGTGCCTGACTTAGCAAAGTTTTTGACAGGCAAAGTGGCACTTTTTCAGGTGAAGTTAAGGCATGGTTGCAACTCTACTTTGACTTCATCTCAAAAAGTTCCATTACTCCATGCAGAGTGGGTAATTTACAACGTTCTGCACAAAGGCGAATTTTACAACTTCACCAAAACTTCAGTGGCGAAGTAAAATGTCGCAACATCTCCAGTTCCGGTGCAGTTCATTCTATATCCCCTATTTATCAGGTCAGATTTTGCACTACTGGTGGTGGTTTTATATAGAAGTGAGCAAGTTGCTGGTCCCGAAGAGTGCAGATGGTGAAAAGTAAAAAATCAGAATTGGTCTTTCTCCAGGACACTCACCTTTCCTTGGAAGAAAAAGTAAAATCTGAATGTTATGGATTTGTGGTGTTGGGCTTTGCTTCGCATCACTTTGGTAAATAATTGGGGTCCTGTCTATGGTGGTTCGTAGGGGGTCCTTTCCAGGCTAATGAGATCCTGAGTGATATAGAGGGATGCCATGTTATTGGCAGATGTTTATCTCTCTCCCCCCCCCCCCCGAGGTACAACCAAGCCCGTAGTCGGATCCACCTTTAACAGGCTGTTCTCGGTTACTTAAGTATCACTATGACTCCTGGCAAGGATGATTCCAGTCACTGCCCCTTTAGGAACTCCCCTCTGCAGAAGTATATCTGCAGTACTGAACCATCTTAGTGTTCTGGACACCCGGTAGCATTTACACCTTAATGCTCAGGAATATACGCTCTGTTCTGCCAGGTATCATAGTAAAGCGAGATTACAATATTTGTTGACCAGTGCAGAGCATGTGGACGCTCTTCATGAGGTCCGGTGTGGCCTCCTTCATCTTTTTAACTATGTCCCACTTTTGGCCACTTTGCACTTAGGAAAACCAACAGAAATACCCACTGGAGAGTTAACCTATCCTTCCTAAAGGACAAAATCCTTGTTACTAAATTGCACACTCTAGTCCCCCAGATTTTATGAGATAATGCTACTCCTGATGTGAACTTGGACATACTCTGGGGATACCTTAAAATCAGTATTGTGGGGGGAACTTGTTGCATAGGCCACTCAACAACATAAGGCCAGGGTGCAGAAATTGACGCAGTTGCAGGATACTATGCAAACCCTCCAAATGTTCACATTGGATGTATCTGTCCGTCCTTAGCTGCTGGTTACTCACCATGTAGTGCAGGAGATCCTAGATTTAAAAAGTTGAACTGGACCCTTTTTATTTGACGCATCATTATTACGAAGGGGGTGCTAGTAGAGCGCGTAGTCTGGTGCATGTTTGAGAGCCCATAATTTCAAGCTTGCACCTCCCAAATGAAGGATCTGGACATGGGTGCCTTGTTGCATCACACGACAGGCATAACTTCTACCCTATACCATTATTATCAGCGGCTTTATGTGGCACCTCCGTCCCTGACACCGAGGAAATTGGATGGATATTTTGAGGGTGCTAATCTCCCTATTTTTTTTATTTTTATTTTTTGCATTATTTGTTTATTAAGTTGTCTTTACAATAAACATACATATGGACACATAGACAAATACAGTATACATTGAACTAAATTCATAACTTATATACATTAAGATCCAATTCCATAATCAATCACAATCTAAAACCAATCAAGAAGAAATTATTAATTCAGCATAAGTTTAGGAAGAGGAGAGGTCTGGGTCTCCAGCTATTTTAAAGACACATCTGTGGGTGGGATACTTTGGCAAGCTGTGGCCTTGGAGCCATCCCTCTCCCAGCATAATATTATCTGTAGCTGGCAAGGAGGCTAAATATGGCTGCCATACCCTTTGAAAGAGTTCCCCATGTCTTTAATAACATACGTCAAGCGCTGTAGAGTGAGAGCCTGTAGTATTAGGGCCTTCCACTGGGATGTGGTAGGTTTCACCACATTTACCCGTGTATTAAGAATACAATGTCTGGCCATGAACACCACCACTCTAAGCCATCTTTTAACGAGGGCCCATTCTCCATCTCCTGTAACTTCTATTCCAAACAATAACAGCAGTGCTGACATAGCATATTGCTGCCCCATCATATTTTGTAATTCTGTCACCACCTTTCCCCAAAAATCTTGTAGAACAGGGCAGGCCCAAAAGTAGTGGTAATATGAGGCAAGGTTGCTGTTGCATCTGGGACACACGGGGGATATCGCAGGGGTTGTATTTATGAACGATCAATGGTGGACAACATAATCTATGACAGAATTTATAAGATTCCTTATGTTTGTTACACAACAATATACCCTGGTGGAGTTGGATTAACAGTTTCCAGTTCTCTTCTGATATGGAAATCCCCATGTCTCTCTCCCATAACAGTTTAGTATTCTGTGTCTCATCTGGTAGCCAGGCTTTACCCTACCCAGCTATTCTCTGAATAGTACCCTTAGGATTTTTTTGCCCCACCAACATTAGCTGCTCAAGTTGTTTCCACATAGGTTCCGAGCTCTCTAGTCTGCCAATAGATGTGATATACGCTCGAAGTTGTAAGTAATGAAAAAAATGTTGACGTCTCAAACCATACCTAGCCTGTATACTCTAAAATGTATCTAATTCGGTCCGAGTAAATAGATGCTTAAGGCAAAAGATAGCCCTTGCCTCCCTTTCCTGGTATCCTGTATCCTCCATACCTGGAAGGAAGAAGGGATTTCCCCCCAGAGGTAACAGTGTATCCTCCTGTCCCATACCCCTCTTTAGCCATCCCTTTCCAACTTTCTAACACAGCCTTAACTACGGGGTTAGGCTTGGGTAGTCTGAGATGTGTCTTCCACCCTCTAACAAATAAATAGGCAGAAATCTTACCCGGACATCCCCTTTCTTCTAAAGCTAACCATCCTGCCTCTACGGGCCTACCAACCCAATCCTGCACATGTCGGCATTGAATGGCCTCATGGTAGACTCCTAAATCTGGAAATTGGAGTCTTCCCTTTTCTACTGGGGCTTTTAAGTGAGCCAAACCTACCCTTGGCCACTTACCCCGCCATATAAAGTCAGAAAAAGCCTTTTCCAATCTCTTAATATCAGCCCGTCTAAGCTCTGTGTGAAGCATCTGCAAAATATAGAGCATCCTAGGCAGGATATTCACCTTAATTGAATTTATTCTACCCAACCATGTGATAGGGAGGTCATGCCATCTGGTCAAGTCTGCAATTATTGTTTGTAGTATCGGGCCATAATTAAGATTATACAGGGCTCCAATATTCCTTCTAACTCTGATACCAAGATACGTGAAGGCCTTCTGCACAGCTTTAAAAACCCAATTTTGATCTCTGCAAGCCATTCCCCATATTATGCCCCCCAACTCATTTCCTGCGATTTTCCTAGATTTAACTTATATCCTGAGAACCTAGAAAATTGCTCAATTAAGTCTAATAATATAGGCATAGACTGGTTTGGCTTGGCAACATATAGCAACATGTCGTCTGCATACAACGATAACTTATTTTCTCTACCTGTCTTTCCCCGAACCCCTGTGATTCCAGGGTGTGCTCGAATGGCAATAGCCAGGGGTTCAAGTACCATTGCGAACGAAAGTGGAGACAAAGGACACCCTTGTCTAGTCCCTCTACTCAGTTCAAAACTGCCAGAAAGTTTGCCATTAACTAAAACTCTAGCTCTGGGATTTTTATACATCCTTTGTAACAAACCTATGGCGTCATCACCCAGGCCAAAACTTCCATGAAATATGGCCATTCTACTCTGTCAGATGCTTTTTCTGCGTCCATCGACGGGACGTGTACCACCGCCTGGTTGCACTGCACCCCCGACACTACAGTTAAGAGTTCTCATATTATGATAGGAATACCTACCCCGGATGAAACCGGTCTGGTCTGGATGAATGAGTCCCAGTAGCACGTTATCTAATCTACTGGCCAAAACCTTGGCCGGTATTTTAGAATCACAATTTGAGGGATATCGGTCTGAAGGAAGCACATTCAGATAAATCTTTCCCTGCTTTTGGGATCAGGCATATCGTTGCTTCTCCCCAGGAATGTAGCAGTTCTCCTCTCTAGCCTCCTTGAACACGGCCTCTAAGTGTTCTACTACTTGAGTTTGCATGATCTTATAATATACGGCTGAGAAGCCATCTGGCCCACCAGTTTTTCCCTCTCTTAAGGTCTGCAATGGCTTTAAAACATTTTTCCATCGTTATGGCAGAGTTCAGCCCGGTTCGCTGTGCCTCAGTGAGCTGTGGTAGGGTAATTTTATTCAAGAATTCCACCATTTCCTCATCTCTCTCTGCAGTTTAGGAATGGTAAAGTTCCTGGTAAAATCTCCTAAACCTGTCCCCAATGGTGTTCCTATCTTTCTGAAGCGAGCCATCTTCCCCTTTAACAGCTTGTATCAAATGTGTTCCTCTTTTCCCTCTTATTAAGTTGGCCAACATAGCACCCGGCCTGTTCCCCCATTCATAAAAATGTTTCCTGACAAAAAGACATGTCTTCCTCGCCTCTACCAGCAGCAAATTATTGAGTGCTTCCCTAGTCCCTGTCAAAAGGTGCTGTACATTTTCTCCCCCTTCACCCCGGGCAGCTTTCCCTTCTAAAACTCTTAAGTCTCTGTTCCATAGTTGCCCTCCACTACCTAACTTTGTTTGTGGTGAGCCACAAAACTAATAATAACCCCCCTCATATACGCTTTCCCCCGTCCCAAAAAATGGCCCTAGATGTGGCTGATTCTAAGTCAGTTTGTACATATTGCCTCCATTTTTCTTGTATATATTCTTTGAATTCTTTGTTAGCGAACAAACAGTTGGGGAATCTCCACGCCGTTTGGATGTGGGCCCCCCCCCAAGTCATAACAACAGTATAATGTGTAACCATCGCTTGGTCTGATATATGGATTGGGTCATATTTAATACAGCTGACTCTGAAGTACCAGGTTCGAGGGAGTCAAATGTAATCCAGTTGTGACCAGGTTCGATGTGGGTGTGAAAAAAAGTGTATTCTCTAGTCATAGGATTAGCTGTTCGCCACCCATTTATTAGATCTAGGTCATTCATTCCTGCTAATCACTAACGGATAGCTCCTTTCGGGGCCCCTTTATCCTCCGAGTGGTCCAGAGTTGGGTTGAATAGACAGTTCATATCTCCCCCTAGTATCAAATTTGGGAATTGTTCTGCAACCAGCAAGGCCATAAGAGCTCTATAAAAAGATGGGTCATGGGTAGCTGGGGCGTATATGCTCCCGAACGTCACTTCTTCCCCCTGTATTGTCCCTACTACAAAAACATAGCGCCCAGCATCTGAGTCGGTCACCACCCTCGCCTTCTGGAATGGTAGCTTCTTGTGCAGGAGAATAGCCACTCCCCGCTTGTGAGAGTTGAATGCCGCTGAGTAGCATTCCCCTACCCACCCCCTCTTCAACTTAACATGTTCCTTGTCCGTAAGATGGGTTTCTTGTAGCATAGCAACTTGGGCGATTTGGCGCTTTAATGCTGTCAGCAACATAGTATGCTTGACGGGAGTGGCTATTCCCCTAACATTCCAGGAAACCAAAGTCAGGTCTTTTAAGCTAGCCATAATTAAACCCTCTGTATTTCCTTATCCAACGACCTTCAGAGAGTCCACCCTGACTCTCCCTCCTCCCCTTCCACAACATTTGATTGGTAGTGTATTTGGATCTGAAAACTAGCATTGAACCATAACGAAACAGACAAACAGTAACTATTGTACAAACACTCCTCTCCCCTTCCTCCATCCCCCTTTCCCCACCCTTACACTTCTAAGTACCTCCTACCCTATTGTAACAGTAACTGTCAGAGACAGAAATTTTACATACTCTTCCCTCCATGATATTAAAATGCATCCTCCCCCAAACCGCCACAATTTGTTTGTAGAAAATTCAAACTGCAACTGCCAGTATAAACTTTTAAAACTCCCTCCCCTTAATTTTAAAACAGAAGTAGATTGAAAGTAAGAGAAATAGCATTGCCTCCAGGCGACATGAAGGGGTTCCACTTATTCCTGCTATCTTTTAATTGCAATCTGAACACAGTCTGGAAAAGCTGATGAGTTGTATGTGAACCTTGCAAAGAGGAAGCGAGTTGCAGAGTATATGGGTCAAGCCAGAGCCTGCCAGGCGGAGGCACACTCAATCCCAAAAAAAGTGCTGCATCCCCCTCCCCTAGGCGCTCTCTTCTATCTTGGCACCTCGCCTCTCATCAGCAGTTTGTCCCAGAAGAAAACACACATGGTCCCCTCTTAAATACACAGAGTACCCTCTTCAGAAAATTTTTCATTTCCCCCTGAAAAACAAAACTTGGCAAGGACTCTTCAACAAGGGTCTGCAATAACAGGCTCATTAATAGAGCAGTCATGTGGGGAGAAGTGAACAAAAGCCCCGTAAAAAGGGACACCGCAACATAAAGTTAGAAAGAGGCACTAGGCCCCAGCTTCACATCAAGGACTGCAGTTCCATCCATTTCCTCAGTTAGCTTCTAAAACTGAAACACAAAATGCTACAGTTCAGCACAAAGCGCAGTCCCACCATCTCCAAAATATATCCCCTTTTTTTTCCAGGTGTCTTTATGCCCTTTAAGTTCTTCAAGCGATCCTTTCTTCAGGAGCCATTTCCAAAACAGAAAGAGCAACAGTACCTGCGCGATTTAAACTCACCAGCCTCTGATCACGTTTACCCATGGTGATCTGCTTCTCGGAAACGAAAGGCAGCACAATGCTTCCAGATCAGATCAGCCTATCTTCTTCTTCTTTAAATCACTGACAAACGCCTCTGCCTTGGGTACTTCTCAGAAGGAGTACACTGCTCCCTCATGCTTGATTTTGAGTGTGGCTGGATACAGCATATAGCATTCAACCTTAGCCTCATGCAGCTGCGCCATAACAGAATTAAAGGCCCGGCGGCGTTTCAGCAACTGTGCAGAGTAGTCTTGTGAAAGGAACAGACGTTGGCCCTCATATTGGAGCTCAGAGTGCTCTCGGTATGCCTTCAGGACAATTTCTCACTCTGGGTAGTTGTGAAACCTCATGACTATCTGTCGTGGAGGTTGATTTGGTGCAGGTTTGGCATAACAGCTTTATGAGCTTGTTCAAGCTTCAGACGACCATTTTTCAAAGAAAGACCGAGCAGCTCTGGCAAAGTCTTAGCGAAGAAATCCATCACATTCGGTCCCTCCAGCCCCTCCGGAAACCCTCTCAGTCGCAAATTCAGCCAGCAAAGGTAATTCTCTTGGTAATCAAGAAGCTCCTTAAGCTCCTCCAGCTCCCGCTGTAGTACAGTGACTTGTTCTGGTAGAGGGGCAATCATGTCTTACAGATCGGAAATTCGCTGCTCAGCTTCATTCAGCCTAGTGGCATGTGTAGCATGTAAATTAATGAGTTCTTGCAGCTTATGATCAAAATTGGTGGCCAGACTGGTCAATTTAGGCTCCAGCGCAGCCAAAACTTGAGTGACCTCTCGGTCTAAGGCGCTAACTTCCCCAGCTGAGAGGGACATGCGGCCTGTGCTCTCCACTTGTAAAGCGGATGATTGTTTCTTCTGGCTTTTGCCAGCATCGCGCGAGCTTTTCGCTACAGTGGAGACCACGTAGTCATCCATCCTGTGTTCCTGTAGCTCTCTTTTAGTTTTAAGTAACGTTTACTTTGGTTTAGGCAGTTTTAATTCTTTATTTTTGTAGCAGTTCGAGGAGCGAGGTAAAAGTGCGTCTTTAGTCTAGTTGGCTCATTAGCACCCCCTCAACCTGCCTAGTTTGATAAAGACACAGGCATGTTTTCTACTTGAGCCTGTCATTACAGATTAAGCTATTTCAGTTTTTAAAAACTCCAAGTCAGGGCAGTGCCTGGGTCTGGATGGCTATCCTGTTTCAGGATCTCTTCCTGCCAACATTGCCTGGAGCTTTTCAGTTTGTAGAACAAGTGGCATCCCTGTCGCCTTCTAGGCATTATGCCATCATCTCCACAGTCCCAAACCGGGCAAGGATCCTATTGTACAGACCAATCTCAATTTTTAAATTATGACTACAAAGTCTTCACTGTGGTGTGGGTGGCCTGGTTGAAACCCCTTCTACCGTTCTTTCTGGACATGGATTCGGCTGGGTTATGTACGGTGCTGGCAGGCCTTTGACAGCATCTGTTGCACGTAACACCTCATTGACAACATCTGCACACACTGTCTCCCCCTGGTCCTGTCCTGCCTCAGTGTGGAGAATGCATGCTACTGGGTCTTGAGACCATTCTTTTGGGCCACACTTCAGTTTAGCCTTCCAGATGAGGTGGCTGAGCTCTCGTGGGGGTTGTATGCCTTCCCTCAAGTTTACCTCAGATTAAATTGAACTTTTGTCAGATCCCAGTGCATTGAAGAGGGGCACTGCCAGGGCTGTCCTCTCTCCCTTATTATCTGCCCTGTATTCTGAGCCCTTAGCAGCTACAATATGAGCCACATCAGAGGTGGAGGGTGGTATCCCTCGGGAATTATAAAATAACCTTGTTTGCTGATATCTTACTCACTTTAACTTCACCAGTGACCACTCTCCCTCAGGTGTGGGAGTTCCTATTGGCTTATGAGGGCCTGGCCAGTTTCAAACTCAACATGCTGAAAACTGAGGAAATTCCTTAACTTTTTGTCCCATCCCAGAACTTGAGGCACCAGTTCCCATTCTGGTGGTCCCTTGGGGCTCTTAAATACCTGAGGATCCAAATCACCAAAAAGTTGGACCACATGAACTTCTGACTTATGAACCTCTAACAGCAACTACCAGAGGGGACCTACAAAAGTGGTCTCACTTAAACTTAAGTTTTCTGAACTGAGTGAACACTATCAGACTGGATATTTTACCTTGTCTTTTCTGTGTTTTGCAGACCTCCCCTTGATCCTGGACAGGCTGTGCTTCCAGGAATGGAACAAAATGATCTCCTCTTTTATCTGGATGAGGGTGGGGGAGATGCCCCGGGATCTGATGCCTAGTCCTACAATTCCCAAAGGGCAAAAGGGGGGGGGGGTTCCAAACTTGGCTTTTTATGCCAGGGCGGCCCATATCCAGTTGTATATCTGTGGGCGCGTAGACCACATGTGGCTCATTGGAAGAGTACAGAATTTGTACTTAAAGGAGAATCCCTCAGCTTTCCTGTTTGTATATTGCGGGACCTAGTGGTTCTGATTAAGCAAACAACCTAAAGAAATAATTTTTTAAACAGCTGACAGGTTAGCTAACTTACTTTATATTTGGGTGATCTGCGTTTCCTCCGACCGCCATGCTGCTGTAGTAACAGTTCCACTGTCCCCCGTGGTCAGTCCTGTGATATGTGAGTAGTCTTAGCCGAGGGGACGTCTGTGTTGTGGCACTTAATAATGTGTGCTAATAGTCTGTAACGGCACGTTTTCACGCTTAGTCTACTGGTACCAATTGGGCTAAGTTGCATGATTGGTACTGGTAGACTAAGTCCGAAAACGCACTGCTACAGAGTATAAGCATACATTACTAAGTGCTGGTACATAGACGTCCCTCGCGGCTTAGCCTGTTGCTCACGTCATCACAGGGCTGGCCACGGGGACAGTGGTACTGTCACTTCGGCAGCATGGTGGGTGGAGGGATGTAGTATCAGCCAGGTATCTTACTTTGTATCTAACCTCTCAGTGCTTTAAAAAATTACTGTGTGCTGTCCCAGCTAATGACTGGGAGTCACAGAAAAGTAAGTTTTTGTTTTGCGCGGCACCCTCCCTCTCACCCTGCGCAAAACAGCCCTTTGTGTAAAACAGAATACAGAACAATTTACTTTTTCTGCGACTGCATAATGTGCACATCACAAACTTTTGTTAAATTACATTTGGGTGCATACTTTTTGACTGCATTTTATTAATTTGCCTTACTCTTCCGTGTCTTCCACGTTCACCTTAACACTGAGTTTGGAGGTGCAGCGCGAATGCCTTAAATTGGCTGAAATGCCTTTGGGTGGTCACAGGTCAGAGGTTATTTGTTCCACTGGAATGACACCTGCCCCACGAACTAAGGTAGAGTACGGCCTTTTAAATTTTATATAACATGTCGGGATTGATGTAGTCGTTTAGGAGGAGTTCCCGGACAGACAGACAGATAAACTTATAAACACTGAACATTAATAGGAAAAATTTCTTTGTGTCGTTTGCTTAATCGGGACTGCTAACTCCCACAGTATTAAGGCAGGGAAGCTGAAGAGTCATCCCTCCTTATTTATTTTTTTGTCTGTTTTTGTCACCCTTTTTCACTTCGGCAACTGCCGGGACCTACTGCTACCTACCCAAGCCCTTCTGCCTGCCACAGGAATCCTTTGGTGAGCGAGTCCACCACCACCACCACCACCAGCCTTTGCTCGACACCCACTCCAGACTCCCCAACTGTAACCCATGTCTTTATCCCCTCTTGGACCCCCTAGTGCCCCTAAGCTGGGAGGAGAATACTTTGCTCGATAATGGGGGGGCCTGTGAGGAGGAGCCAACGAGGCACATGTGGAGTCAGAGAGACCCTGCTGTGGCATGGGGGGGTGGGGAAGTTTCATCTGCCTAGCACTGCTGGGGGTTATTTTGTTTTTCCCGCTAAGCCCTCCCCTTATCCCACCCCAAGGCATAATCCTGATAGGTGACTCATGCGAAGCACCTATCAAGACCATCGGAAGGGTGGGTGAGTTCCACCTCACCTTCAGTAATCCCCCGGTGGCCCCAGTCTTGGCACGTGATGCCTCTGTGTCACTCATCAGGTGCGTCTGTACGTGCCAACGTAAGGGCACCCCAGAGGGATCACTTGTTCCTTCCTGCATGATACCCCTGCCTCCCCCGGTGTCACCAGGGAGCGGTCATGCAACAGAAGGAGGTGCCCTCCCTTCCTGAGGCAGGAGGCATTCAGGCGATGCCTGAATCCCACCTCAGTGATTGACTCCAGACGTCCGGGGCTCAGGATGCAAACCCGGGTCATCTGGATGGCAAGCAGTAACACTACCAGTGCACTAACTGGCTGGCCAAGGATTCCCCTTTAATGAGCTATACAGTATCGATCAGTATCTCTTTGCCCCTTGGAGGATCTCTCAGCCACTTGCTACTTACACAGCAATCACGCTAAAATGCTGGTATTCACTGCTTAAAGAGCCACTGATGCCTTGAGAAGAACTTTGAGAAACGTAAAATTTGGACACAAAGCAGCATATATTTCTCATAAGCTCTATTTCTCATCCCCATTATTTATTACTGAGGTCATATATGCATGAAAACAGGATAGTGGTTCCTTGGAGGTTCATCGGCTCTTTTTCTTGCTTCTTCACAACTCGATGTCCTAATACTCTGCTTGTGACATCACAATTATTCCCATGGCAACAGATTGTGATGTCACAACAGTGCATTGTAATTTCAAGTAGGAAATAAGTTATATTAGCAAATTTACTAAGGGGTAAAAGTCTTGTTTTTGTGGGGATTTTTTCAGTAATAAATAATGGAGAGGAGAAATCGATGCAAGATATGTGAAATACAAGCTGAACTGTGTCTAAATGCTATGTTTTGCAAAGTTTTCCCAAAGGCTTCAGCTGCTCTTTAAGCAGCCAGCCTTCATGGTACTCCATGTGTGGCTGACGGCGCTCTCATACGCCGGGGATTGTCTCCTTAATATCACGGATACCTCCATGAGTAGGGGTAGTAGATTGGGGTTAACCTATGTTCACCAGTTAAGAAAAGTGTGGGTCGCTTCATTTCAGGAGTTGCAGGAAAGTTATCTGCCAGTATAGACCACTTTATGTACCTCCCAACAGCTCATACTTGTAGTATGGGGCGGGAGGTCATACACCTTCCGAGAGAGTTGCCTTTGTTTTCTCTCCCTCTGAAACTAGCTCCCTTATTCTTTCCTTCTCTCCCCTTCCCCTTTCCCTTAACGCCAGATAAACCTCCTCCCCTTCCCCTCTTGCTCCTTTCGGCTCCCTGCCTGACCTGCTTCTGGTGCCCTTTTCTCCCCCACCATGGTCCCCTCCTGGGGTCAGTTCACGTCATTACAGCTGCTGCACCTATTTGTATCAACCTGCTGTTGTCCAAGTATTGGTGCTGCTCATAGAACCAGCTTCTGTTCACCCTTTATTGTGTTTTGTACTTGCATCTTGTTGAATTGTTTACTATTTGCACTTTTCTCTTTGGAACGTTTCTCTACTGCTGTTTTTGATTTGTTATATCCTCTTTCCCCTGGATTGCACCTGGAAACAAGTGCTGGCTCAGCGTGCTGTTCCTGGTTATCGAATGTCAAATAAAATTGTTGGGGAGAATCTTCATAGGGGTGCAACACAGGGAAATGTGGAACCACCTGATGGATCAGATTTATAGGGCCTCAATGGACTTGAGCCATTGGAATGGGGAGTTGAGACATTGCTGAAATACACTTTGCCAGCTAAAAAAAATTACATCAGTAACCTATTAACAAAAATTTGCTTGGAAGTGACACTTTTCTTCCATATTCCAGCAGTACAAGCAAAATATATGGGACTGGAAAAGGGGATCTCACTTCGAGTTGGAGTTGTTGCAGTAGGCTACACAGTTAGGACTGTGCCGCTAGGCACTAGGACCCCACGGAAAACATTGTAGCCAGCAGTACTCAGCGGGGACAGCCCACCCCCGATATCCACTAATCATATAAAGGGGGCGGTCCCCAGTCCAACCTCAATTCTTTTCCTGTCGACCCATGCACATAGACTCCACGGACGTCTCTTTGCTGCTGTCGACTGCCACTTTCTATGCTTTGCATACCTGTTTTTCTACATTTTCAGCGGAGTTTTTCCATTTATGTCTTCGCCTTCATCTATAGCCGAGCAGTGGAAGTCTAAGTGTGCCTGTGGAAAACAAATCCCACCCTAGGATGGCCACTCGGTGTGCCTCTTCTGTCTTGGGCCTAGCCACAACTCTGACACCTGCCCGCACTACTGAAAGTTCAGTAGATGCTCCCGGATCTGCCACTTTAAAATACTTAAGGCCTGCCTCATAGAGCAGCAACTTGCAGCCCTCTAGCAGAAACCAGCGGGCTCTTCGTCTTCTTCCTCAGCTTACAGGTCTCCATCTTTCCTCAAAGATCAGAGAAGCAGCAGGAAGCACCATCATAAGGAGAAGGAGAAGCGCAGGTCTAAATACCGTTCCCCTCACTGGAAGGTCCTCTAGTTCGTTCTCCTACGGGAGAGCAGACTCTGGCCCCCACCCTAATTCAGATGCTGGGTGGGGGTCCTTCAGAGCATGGGCTTTTAGGTCCTTCCCTGAGCCTTCGGCCCTTCCAACAGGTCGCAGAGACCAAGGCCAGGGACTCGGCCAAGACTTTTAGTGGCAAGAAGTCTGCTATACATACTGCTAGGATGCCACTGTCATCAGGCACGTCCTCCAGCTCTGACAGTGGGCATAGACGTCAGGAGCACTCTCACCATTCTAGACACTGCTCCCCCAAGAAGCAGTCAGTGGACTCCAAGCGCCAGGCCATGGCATCTGCTTCCTCCCCCTCTGAGTCCACTCAGGCAATGCCTCCCCCTGAAGCAAGTTATTGAGCTGTCCGAGAAGACTCTGTTGCATGGAGGCCATATGCGCGCTATGGCTACATCTCCACCTTGTTTCCCCTAGGGATCTCCACTAGCCAAGCCGCCGTTCCCAGCCAAGTCTCCAGAGGGGTGGTCTTCGGATGTTCCGGATGCACCAGACCTGACGAACGATTCAACGCCCCTGAACCGTCTGTCAGGGGACCTGACGACGGAGGATACTCAGGCTGCGGATCAAACGCCTGGACCCAGTCAACCCTTGAACACGATGCCAGGCCCTGCGGATGCTCCTGGGGAACCGGAGCATCCTCAGACCCCCTTAGTCTCCCTGGCTGACGTAGGAACATTGTTCACCACATGGTGGAATGTGGTCAAGGGGGATCTTCTCTCCAAAGAGAAACCTACCATGCAGAGACTCCACCCATGAGATCTGCTCCAGTCATACGACCAGCGGCACCTCCAACAGGGCAGACCTCCCCATTTATTTTTTATTTTATTCTTTGTTCAGAAAAAACCTTTAAGCAAAAGCTCTTTTGCAAAAGATTCACGTCAAGTACAATAGAAGGGGAATTGCCCCCTCTGCGGTTCACATTTCATGGGAAGGAGTGTACACAATAAGAATAACTCTGGGAACATTTAAACAAACAGTGCAATGGTAATGCAAACAGACCTAATAGAAGGGTCCAGACAAGGAGGTACCTCACCGGGGTTGCAGGAGTTCCTCCTCCTCTAGATCTCCTCCTAGCTGTCCTGTGACCGGGCCTAGATTCCCCTCCTCAGAATCTTCAGGAGGGAGATCTTAGTCTTCCTTTTCAGACTCTGTCTGAAGGAGGGTCTTTCCCTCCTCTCCAGAGGACCACAGGGACTCGCCAAGGTCTCACTCAGATTATCCAGTCTTCATGGAAGTTCTGCATCCTGATCAGTTTCTCAGTCAGTGGGATACGGAGGAATCCAATCCAGAAAGGCGCAGGCGTGCTACCTCTCTGGGTATGAGCGACTCCAAACCTGTGGTAGTCCCGCCATTGGTTCCACCTTTTCAAGACGTGACCATATTGGCATGGAGACATCCGTCCAGGGCCAGTGCTGTCCCAAAGAAAGCAGAGCGGCTCTGTAGGTCTCCCAAAAATGAGCCCTTTTTGGGGGAGAATTCAAAAGCGGACTCCTTAGTCCTCACGGCAGAACACTGGCGAACCAATCAGCCTAAACGTATGAGTTTGCAGCCACCTGACAAAGGATCCAAGAAATTGGATCAATTTGGAAGAAAGGTCTTCTCTTCTACCACATGCACCATAAGATCCTTAAATTTTCTGGCCCATATGGTGCAGTACCAGAAATCTCTCTGGAAAAAGGCTGTGGAGCTCGCCCAGAAGCAGCTGGATCCGATTTCTCCCCAAACACACAAAATGGAATTCCTGGATGTTCTCCAATCAGGACTAGACGTAGGCAAGCATGTTTTATGGGCTTTCTACGACTCTGCTGCCCATGCCACAGCGACTGGAGTCTGTCTCAAATGCCATTCTTGACTTAGGGTGTTGGGATTCAGACAAGACCTCCAGGATGCTATCTTGGATGCACCTTTCAGTGGGTCTGTCCTCTTTGGAGAAGACACGCAGAAAATAATCACGGACCTCCAGGACTCTGACAAGGCTGTGCAGTCAGTCCACCAAATGTATAGGTCGGAGCCTTTTTCTGCCAAGAAAAGGCCATTTCGGCATCCGACCTCCCAGAAGTCTAAGGGACAGCAGTCCAGAGGTCCTTTCAAATGAAAGGCTTCCTCCTAGCCCTCTGGAATGGCGGGACCTCAGGGTGCCAGCTCTCCCTGCCCACCCCAGGGACCCATGCCTGACTCTCTGCCAACCCTCCTGATCCAGCAGAGTCCATAGGGGAGGAGGTAAGGGCTCGATTCTCCCTTTATCTAAAAGGGTGGACCAGCATCATCTCAGACGCTTGAGTTCTGAACATTATCGAGAAAGGACACACTCTGAAATTTGTCAAGATTCCTCCCGACAAGCCCCCAGTTCCTTCTCTGCATTCCCAATCTCATGCAGCTCTCATCTCTGAGGAGATACAAGCCATGTTGTCCAAGAGAGCCATTGAGCCCATGCCTGTGTCTCAGAGAGGGACAGGGTTCTACTCCCGCATCTTCTTGGGTCCCAAGAAGATGGGGGACCTACGCTCCATCTTGGACCTCAGCCTCCTGAACCACTTCATAGAATAAAAGAGGTTCAGGATGGTGATGTTGACAGGCCTGATTTCCATGCTGCATCGGGGGGGACTGGCTTTGTTTCATAGAGATGCAGGATGCCTATCTGGACATCCCGGTCCTTCCAGGTCACCGGAGATTTTCTCAGGTTTGCTTTCCAAAGAGAGCCATTATCAATTCAGAGCCTTGCCCGTCAGCCTCTCTCTGGCCCCTCGGGTCTTCACGAAATGCTTTGCATTAGTGGCTATGCTCCAGCTGCTAGGTCACATGGCGGCTGCCATAGTGACAGTTCCCCTGGCACGCTGACATATACGGGCACCTTAATGGACCCTCAGGACTCAATGGGATCAAAGGTCGATGACCTAGAGATCCCATTTGGTTTTAGAGAGCTGTGTCACAGACTCTGTCCTGGTGGCAGACGTCTCCCAACCTGGGGGGTTCCTTTCCAGACAGCTTCACCTCAACAGATTCTGACTACCGATGCCTCTGGCCTCGGTTGGGGAGCCCACTCCTGAGATCGCTGAACGCAGGGCGCATGGTCATCTCTAGAGTTGACGTTATACATCGACATCCTAGAGATGCTAGTGGTTCTCTGCGCCCTTCAGGCCTTCCAGACGGACCTCACTCAGGGACTCTTGCTTGTACAGCAGGACGACATGTCTGTGGTATTCTACATAAATGAGCAAGGGGGGGACGCAGTCATACCCTGTGTGCCAAGTAGTGATGAGGGTGTGGTACTGGGCCATAGATTATGGTCTCACCTTAACCGTAGTCCATGTTCCAGGAGTCCAGAACGTCTTAACTGACGGACTCAGGAGATCCCGGTCCAGAAACCATGAGTGGGAACTGCTTCAGGAAATGGTGGACGACCTCTTCGAAAGGTGGGGTTGCCCAGAACTGGACCTCTTTGCGTCCCCGTACAATGCTAGACTGCCCAGTTTATGCGCGCTAGATCCAGGGACCTGGTGTTTTCTGGTCAGACGCTTTGTCTCTTTGTTGGACAGGGAGAGTACTCTCTGCCTTTTCTCCTTTCCTCTGCTGCAGCGGGTGTTGATCAAGCTTCAGGAGGAGGGGGTGGAAATAATTTTGGTTGCCCCACTCTGGCCGTGCCAGATTTGTTTTCCCCAACTCCAACAGCTGGCAAGTGGAGCCTCCAGTCCCTCTTCCCCTGTCCTCTCGATTGCTCTTCCAGGAGCAGGGCACCCTAGTCCACCCAGACCTCTGATCCCTGCATCTTCATGCATGGCTTCTACAGACTTAGCAGTTTTCTGCTATAGAGTCGGGGCTCATGCATTTGAATTTGCGGCCCCTAACCTGTAGAATTCTCTACCTCACCGGATACGAGAATGCCAGACTGTGGAGGGCTTTAAAACTGCTTTAAAAACTTACTTGTTTGCTCTTGCCTTTCCTGATTGTACTGATTAAGTCTCTGCTTGTGGATTTTATGGCTCATTATTTATTTATTTATTTGATTGGTTTTATTGTAAAGGCGCTATGATCTCTTGGAATAGTGCCTTTTTAAAAATAAATCCAATCTAATCTCTCTCAGAGAGTCGCCGAGGTCTTGGTAGAGGCTCGCAAACCTTCCACGTGCGCTATGTACGCCATGAAGTGGAAGCACTTTTGCTTATGGGCATCAGCATGTTCCCTGGATCCGTTTTCCTGTCCAGGAACATCTGCTGTCTCTTTCTGACATAGGGCTCCGATATTCCTCCATCAGAGTGCACCGTTCTGCCATCTCAGCTTACCATGCACCGGTGGAAGGAAGGGCTGTCGCCCACCTGGAATTATGCCATACCTTCTTACGGGGTATGCTGCACATGAAACCTCCCATTTGGAACCCCGTTCTCCAATGGGACCTTCTGTTCATCCTAGAGAAACTCACAGTGCCTCTCTTCGAACCAGCCGCAGACTGCGAGCTACGCTTTCTTTCATGGAAGGCACTATTTTTAGTTGCTGTCACTTCTGCTTGGAGCATTTCCAAGCTCCAGGCCCTCATGTGTAAGGAGTCTTACTTTAGTTTTTCACAGAGACAGGGTGTCTCAGAACTAATCCTAAGTTTCTTCCGAAGATGGTGTCCGAACTTACCCTAAATCAGAACATCAACCTTCCTGTTTATTACCCCGAACATTCAAATGGGGGGGGGGGGCACTTCATACTCTAGATGCTCACAGGGTGCTCGGGTATTATGTAGACTGCACCCATTTGGTCCATAAAACCCATCAGTTGTTTGTTGCCTTTGCTCCCAGATCCCTGGGTGCGTCAGTTACTAAGCAGACCTTATCCAAATGGTTGGTTAATTGCATTACATTTCGAAAAGTACGAAAAACCCTTTCCGGGATTGGTAAAGGGGTGGCTGCCTCTTTTGCTGCCTTACGGAATGTCTCGGCAGCTGACATTTGCGCTGTGGCAGCTTGGAACTCAGTGTACACCTTCGTGAAGCACTACAGTTTGGACATAGCCTCTAGGAGGAGAGTGAGATTCGGCCTAGCTGTTCTTCAAGGCCTCCTTTCATGAGGCTCTGCTAGCTTCCCTTTCTTCCTCCTACAAATTCCCTTTGGCACTGCTTGGGAATCCGTCCTAATTGTATAGCTTGCTGCAAGAGCTCCAACTCAGAAGTAAGATAGTACAGTTACGTAAGAACGTACTGTAACAGTAGATCTTTGAGAAGAGCTCTTGCAGTAGGCACTGCTTTGTCTCCCTCCTTCCCCCTTGTCCTGTCTTTTCCTTGTTGGAAACGGAACCTCCTTGGTTCTCTTCTTTATCCATCTGCCGGGTCTCAGGCAGGAGAACTGAGGTGGGGCTGGGGACTGCCCCCTTTATTCCATTAGCAGGTGTTGGGTGGGGGGGCGATCCCCACTGGGTACTCCTGGCTAGAATTTTTCCAGGGGGTCCTAGAGCCTGGTGGCACAGTCTTAATTGTGTAGCCTGCTGCAAGAGCTCTTCTTGAAGATCTTCTGTTATGGTAAGTTCTTGCGTAACTGTACTTTATTGTTGTAAAGGATGTGGGAAGGTGCTGGCAAACCAGGGACATGTTGTATGGAAGCACTCCTATTGGAAGGTGGTGCAAGACAAAATACAAACTCTGAATCTAGTAATGGGTTCTGTGGTTCTTTTGAGTATTACCCTGGAGGGACAAAAACTATGCAACAGATCTTTGAAATTACTGTTAATTTTATTAGCAGCTGCAAAAAAAAAAAAGTAATGACATGCCTGTTGACCATTACCGTACCATCTGTCACTGTATGGGGAATATTTATTGTATGGAAACATCTTCAAAGTTCAATAATATATTCCTTCTTTTAAGGAATTCTGGCATTGATGGATTCTTCACAGCCTGGATATGGGCCTGTCATTTATTCCTTGAAGACCCAGGGGTGCAAATCCTTCTGTGGGATCCCTTCTCACTTTTGGACAGGCTGTTACTGTTTTTTAGTGATTAATTTTGCCTTATTACCATAGGGAATTGAATAGCTTGTATTACTATGCTGACTTGTATCACCTCTAACTACTAATTTTTGTTCCTTGTCTGATACTCTTGCGTTTTTCTTACCTCCTTGTTTGTCTATGTATCCTTTGCATATTTTGAGAACCCTAATAAAATTTAATTACAAAAAAAAAAATGAGCATTGACTAAAATAAATTATCTGTAAGGATAAGACTCTTGGTGCCACCCTTTTTCAAAACTGGTATTAAAAATGGCATTGTAATTTTAAACACTACTTACTTTTTCATATAAAACAAACAAAAAACCTGCTTGCACCATATGGCCCCAAATTTGTGTACATGCCCCCTCACCCCGATTTTGTGCCACATTTGTAGTGCAAAATACACTGACGTGCACTGAATTTTAGGGGAGCAAAATAGATTTTGAGATTTAATAAACTGGAATAGACCATTTTTAAAAATAGAAAATCAGCAGGGGTGGGGGCAGGAGGAAGACTTACTTGGTTTTCAGACTGAAGTAAACTGAGCTGGCTGTCTACAGATGCTTTCCTCTGGGGAGGGAGGGAGGGTTCCCATTACAGCTACATGACTGTCATCTGGGTGACCAGAGGTGACTGTGCAGGCAGGAGTGCACTCAGTGGAGGTGCTGATTGGCTAGAGTGACCACTGATGCACGTCGTGCTTATGCCTGCCCTATGTCAGCGTCTCTGTGGGAAGGAGAGAAAACAGAAACAGAACCCTTGGCTGTGCAGGATGACTGATTTATGGTACCAGCAGACCCAGTGCCTTGCTGACTTGGGTTGTCCCCTGGTGACGTAATAGAGTGCCTGAAGGACCTGTCACAACCTGAGGGCCCCATTGTGGGGGGCAAGCCACGAGAGCACCAAAGGTACTTTCACCTACACTGTGTAAATGGTCTTGGTATAGCGCATTAAATCACAGGTGATCAGTTTCATCTTTCATGTTGGAAAGCATCAAAGCAGCTCTTGCATCTCTTTAACAGCAGAGGAGTCATTCAAATATAGCTTCATAATTAGATAAAGGTAGTGACTCCCTTGGTTCTTGGATGGTGAAGTAAGCTAAGCGCTGTCTACTGTTTATAAATTTGCAGCAGTTGCAGCCTTGGGAAGTTGTTGGGTCCTCTGCCGATGTATCCTCCAGCTGAGGATAACTACGGATATGATGCCTGTGCTGTACTGTGCTTGCCCTGTGTCCCGAACATCTTGGTCATTGCTACTGAGGCAGGATTATTGTACCACTGTGTAGTACTGGAAATGGAAGAAGAGGAAGACCAGACGGTATGTAAGAGCTGTCGACATTTTATGTAATTGTTGAACATTTCTGTTGCTGCGTTATGAGAGACGGACACTGACCTTAATTTGTTGGGCAAGGCAGTTTTATTTCATTTTACAAAGAAGAAGAAGAAGGCCATTTGGTCTGTCTAGTCTGCTCGTATTGCAGGGTTCACAGCTTGAGCTAATGTCCGCCCTCCCTCCCCACTCCTCCCATTCTCCCTACCCATGATCCTTACCTTCCCCCTGTTCCTAGCCTCTCTTAAAGCTGTCCACTGTCTTCAACGAGATGACCTCTTCCGGCAGCGCATTCCAAGTGTCCACCACCCTCTCTGTGAAGAAGTGTTTTCTGACTTCCCTCCTAAACCTCTGTCTCTTCCCCCCCCCCCCAGCTTAAGACTGTGTCCCCTCATGTTATGGTTGCCACTTAGCTTAGAGACCCTCCTTATCCACCTTATTTATCCCTTTCAAGTAGGTCTCAGTCATGTCCCCTCTCTCTCTCTCTCTCTCTCCCCCCTTTCCTCCAGGAGTACATGTTCAGGGCCCTCAACCTCTCCCCGTATGCCTTAACCCTGCTGACCGCTATCATCTTTGTAGCCCTACTCTGGACCTTCTCAAGCAGGTTAATGTCCTTTTTGAGATGTGGGCACTAGCACTGAACTCTCTACTCTAGATGTGGCCTCACCAATGACCTGTACAAGGCCAGTATAACCTCATCTCTCCTATTGCTCCCCCTATCTGTACATCCCCAGCATCTTGTTTGCCCTTGCTGCTGCATTCTTGCACTGTATGGAGTGCTTCAGCTCACTAATGATCATCACTCCCGGGTCCTTCTCCTCCTCTGATACAGATACCTGGACTCCATCTAGGTAGTACTCTGTCCTGGGATTCTTGGCTCCAGTCTGCATAATTTTGCATTTCTTGGCATTGAAACCAAGCTCCCAGATCCCGGACCACCTCCCCAGCTTTTCCAGATAATCCTGTAGGTCCTGTATCCCTTCAGCTGTGTCCAGTATCCCACAGAGCTTGGTGTCATCTGCGAATAGGCAAATTTTGCCCTTAATGCCATCTCCAGTATAATTGATGAATACATTGAACAACACTGGCCCCATCACTGAGCCCTGTAGGACTCCACTGGTGACTTCTCTGGTACCAGATAACACTCTCCCCACAACCACCCTCTGGGTTCTGTCCCTTAGCCAGTTTTCCACCCATCTGGCCATCTTTTCCCCAACCTCGAAATCCGCTAGCTTCCTGATCAGCTTTTTGTAGGGTACAGAGTCAAAGGCTTTGCTGAAATCCAGATAGAGGATGTCTACCGCTTAGCCCCTGTCTACTGTCTTAGTGACCCAGTCAAAGAAGTCAATCAGATTTGTTTGACACAGTTCTCTTCCCCCCCCCCCAATGAACCCATGCTGTCTCGCATCCTGGAGACCATTCTACTCTAGATATTCTACCAACCTTTCCTTAAGTATGGTCTCCATGAGCTTGCACACAATTGAGATCAGACTGACTAGTTTGTAATTCCCTGGTCATCCTTTTGTGGAGGGGCACCACAAGTGCTGTTCTCCAGTCCTGCGACTCTAGTGAACTATTAATAAGGCCTGCCAGTTCCTCAGTCAGTTTCCTTAGTATGCTTGGATGTACTCTATCAGGGCCTGGTGATTTGTCCACCTTCAATGCTTGCAGCCCCTCCCTCGCTCTGTCCTCCTCTACCACTACATCTGTGTCCCCCACTGCTCCTCTTTTCCCCCCTGAAGGCACTGGTCCATCCTTCTCCCTGGTGAATACGGAACAGAAGTATTCATTTAGTATCTCTGCTTTTCCTTCGTTCTCCTCCACCTACTCCTCCCCTTTCTTAAGCCTAACAATCCTGTCCTTCTTGTCCCTTTTCTCACTTGTATTGCAAAACTAGGCCTTCTCCCCTTTTAATTCCTTCAGCTATCTACAGCTCCTTCTGTGCCTTAGCTTGCCAGCCTTTCTTACTTGCTTTACTAGCCAACCTTGGGTAATTTTCCTTATCCACTTCTCACGTGTTCTTCCTGAATTTTCTATAGGCTAACCTCTTTTCCCTTACTGCCTGGGCGACCCCAGAACTGAACCAGCTGGGCGCTTTGGCCCTTGTGTTCTTCCCCCTGAGCCTAACTCACTCCTCTGTGGCAACCAGTATTCCTTCCTTAATGAACCACCTTTGGTCCACCCCCACCCCCCAAAAAAAAATATCTGCTTGGATGCCTGTCAGGCTGCTCCTTAACACTTCACCCATCTTCCTGAAGTCCGCCCTACTAAAATCCAAGATTTTGGTCTTAGTCGGGATGCTTTCTCTGCCCATATCCAAATGCAACCACACTGTGCAGTGGTCACTCCCATCCAGGTGCTCCCTGACCGTTCTTTCCTGTATATGCTCCCCATGTGTGAGCACCAGATCAAGAATTGCCTCGGCTCTTGTTGGTTCTGTGACGCTCTGAATCAGGAACCCATTTTGCAGTCCTTCAGGATCATCTGACTCCTAGCATATGTTGTGGATGGTACACTCCAGTCCACCTTGGCAGGTTGAAGTCCCCCCAAATTTCCACATTTTCTTTCCCCGCAGCTTCCAATATTTGCAAGCACAGTTCCCTGTCCCTTTCCTCATCCTGGTTGGGTGGTCTGTAAACCACCCCCAACCTCACCTTTCTCCCTCTATTGGACCGTAACCGAACCCATAATGCCTCCACCTCTCGTTCCTCTGACTCCTCCCTCGTGCAAGTTATTCTTTCCCTAATGTAAACTGCCACCACCCCCTTCCATCTACTCTGTCCCTCCTGCTAAGTTTGTATCCAGGAATCACAAGGTCCCAGTCATGGTGTGGTGTTGCCCAAGTCTGTTACTGTGGCTATGTCCACCGTCCTGTCTGCTAATAGCGCTTGCAGGTCATCCATCTTGTTTCCAAGACTCTGCGCGTTCAGAGACACCACCCTCCACCTAGAATCTGACCTTCCTTTCCTCTCTTCTATTCTTCTCTTCTCATTTCTCCCCTCTGTGTACACCTCCCCACGTACTCTTATGTGTGTTCCACATCCCATCCATCCCTTGCTAACTGTTTTGTCACCCCTTCCACATCCTCTTCCGTCACTGTGGCAGGGAGGCTCATTGACCACCTCCTCTCGGGGTCTTTCGGCCTGCATGCCCGCTGCCCTGCCCCCTTAGTAGTTTAAATTAAGTGTAGTGGTTATGTATTCCCCCAGTTTGTCCCTGAGTACCCTAGAACCCTCCCTAATGGGCCAGCCCGGTGGCACGGAGAGTTGAGGTGCTGGACGCCACGCCTGTGACCCGATTTCGGGAATGGACACAGGTGGCCAGGGGTTGGCAGGGGGAGAGGGGAAGAGATTGAGCGTCCTGAGGACTGCTCTCTTCCCCGGGGAGGGCTAGGGTAGCGACCACTCCAGCGGCGACCTCTGCGGAGGCTGGGGGGTGTGAAAGCAGCCCTCGTGGCGTATACCAGGGGCGGGAGCTGCAGCAGTGCGTCGCCTTGGCAGCCGGGCTCCACAGGGGCGTAACGCATAAAAGTCCTCCCTCCGCCGATAGTCGAAGGTGCCTCCCTCTGTAGCCCACACTCCCAGAAACTGGCTTGGCTCTCTATGCTGTGCCCACCCTTTCGGGCCCGGTGTCTCAATACTAATAGAAAGAGCGCCCTGGGCGGGGGCGGCCCTTCCCCGGAGGATGCCCAGTGCCGGAGAGGAGCTAATGGATCAGCCGAGTCACGTAGGGAGGTAGAGACTGCAGATCCAGAGGTCGCTGGAGATAGTTCAGTGATGGGGTGAAAAATAGAATTCAGAAAAAAAATAACCTTCCCTACTGAGGTGTAGCCTATCTGGTGAAAAGAGTGCTTTGTTTGACCAGGTCTCCTCCCTGAAAATCCACAAATCTGTAATCTCCAATGAAATCCATGAAAACCATCAATTTCTCATGAAAATGTGCCAAAACTGCATGACTTTTCTTATATTTTATTGCTATTTGAAAAAAAAAAAAAACATATTCTTTCTGAAGAAACTAGTCATATTAACATGACACATAATGGAAGAATTCAGTATACAGTCCTCACAATCTGCTACACTGTCAAAACAGCATTTTTAAACAGTTTTTTGCGAATATTTTCAGTTTGCGAGGGTACAAACAGCCATATTTTGCTGTTTCACATGTTGCCTCTCTAGAGTTTCACAGTCAAACTATAAATGTTGTTACTTAAAAGGAAAAACACTCCCCAAAATAACCTGCTGTATCTTTTTCTAAATGTTCAAATGTAATTGGTGCTGCCCATACAGTTTGCCATTCTTAAAGGGAAGCTGTCATTTGCAGGGGCTCCTGCCCCTGCAAACTGTACCCTCCAGTTAAGCTTTAGGGGAAAAAGTGCCTTTTTTCATAAGGGGCAAAGTAAATGTTTTTAATTTGTAAAAGTCCGCTACCCGGAAGTATAGCAAACGCTGGTGCGGCTCTGTTGTATAATGGTGCAGCGCCGCACCATGCGCTTCAGTGCATTTGTCTAGAAGCTGACGAAGGCGGTACACCATTACACTTAATGGTGCTTCAGCGTCTGTACTTGGGTAGTGGGTAGAGGGAGAGGGGGGACATGATTGAGACCTTTTAAGTGTCTGAAAGGAATAAATAAGGTGGAGGGTGATAGCTTATTCAAATTTAAGAAGGGAACGAACACGGGGGGACATAGCCTCAAACTGGAAGATGGGCAATACAGAGGTAATGTCAGGGGGCAGTTTTTCACGGAGAGGGTGGTGGAGGCCTGGAACAAGCTAGCGGAGGAGGTAGTGGCAGCTGAAATGGTGGAGGGGTTCAGGAGGGCTTGGGATAGATTTAAGGGATTGGGAAAAGAGGGTTGAAGCATAGCAGAAGGGGGGAGGTAGGATGTTGGGCAGACTAGATGGGCCGTGGGTCCTTTCTCTGCCGTCACATTTCTGTGTATTCTGTGTAGTACTAGCATCGAAAACGTGTAAGGTATGTCATACAGATTGCTGCTTCTCAGCCTTGATCCCAAAATACCTGTTTTACAGGCTTTGTTCGTGTTGCTCCAAACATGAAAGAGAAACCCCCTTACCTGCTTGAGATTTCCTCCGGGGTAGTTTTACAAACATTTTTAAATAACCCCTCAGGAAGGGATCGTAATTTGCTCCCAGGAGGCTAGTGGTGCAGTCTCTTCTACTTCCTTATGTCCAGCTCTGCTCCTGCACTCAAGGCGTTTTGTGACATCTTTACAGAGAGTGTGGGGTGCACTTCATCCAACTGTATGGAGTGTCTTTTTGAACACTTGTGGTTTTTTTTTTTTTTTATTATTGAATTTAAATGGACTTTAAAATTGAAGCCAGAGTTCAACTACAAGGTTCTTCTTAGCTGAACACAGTTTTTTTTCCATTCCAAAATTCAATAAAAAAGCATTCAAAAAGAGTTCCATAGAGTTGAATGGAGCATGACACTACACTCTTCCTGTAGGGACATCACAAGATGTCTGAGCTGGGGGGATGGAGCCGGAGATTAGGAAGTGGAAGGAATCACACAGTTAGTTCCTCGGGGCCAAATTACAAGCCTTTCCGTTCCTTAAAGAGCGCCTTCTGTAATACTGCCCCCCCAAAGCCCCAGAGGTAGACTTACCCTGCAATAGCTATAGAGACATATTCTTATAATTTTATTTGCAATCCTGGAAGTAGGGGAAGGGATCATAAATCTGTGCTGAAGAGTTATGCCGTACCATCCCTTCCCTTTCCTGTTGTGAGCACTCTGCCCCCCCACACTTCACGTTTTATGATGTCACTATTTGGAGAGCGCAGGGGCACGCACCATAGAAAGTAATTGCTGCGTCTTTTAACATTCTATTTTTAGTATGCTAGCAGTCCATTTGATTCAAGTCAGAGCCACCACTTAACTAACAAGGACCTTATTAGTCGAGTGGTGGCTCTGACTTAAATCAAACTGACTGCTAACATACTAAAAATAGTATGTTAAAAGACACCGATATCATAACATGTGCAGCAGGTGTGGTGGAGCGCTAATACCAGGAAGGGGATGGGATGGTGCAGCAGGACCTTGGCATCAATTTATGGTCCCTTCCTCTACTTACAGTACTGCAGATAAAAACATAACACTGTGCCAGCTTAGCTTTGACAGGGTAAGTCTACCACTGGGGTTTGGGGGAGGGTCTTACAAAGACCACAATAGGTGCTCTTTAAGGAGCATTAAAAACAAACAAAAAAAACAGTCCTCGTGTTCGACTCCCCATGCCCTCTCCAGCATTTCTCACCCACCCTCTACTTGCCCTCCTCACCCCATACTTGCCTCCAGAGGTCCGGTGCTGCGATCTTCTGTGGACCTGGACACATCTGCACTCTTCAAAGCTGAACTCCGAACTGAGTTACCAAGGTAAGCTGTATAATGGGAATCAATGGGGGTTTCAGCTTAGGTTGATATCTTAGCCATTTTTTGGAATTGTGGCTCCAAATTTTCAACATGGGGTTCTTGGGACCCCACCTCATGAATGAACCCTGTGACTGTCCTCTCATTTCTCGATCCCGAAAGGTGATTTCGGAGTTGCTGTGTGGAATCACCATTCGGGACTGATTAACGAAACAGCAGTGCCACTGTCCATGAGGTGGGGTCCCAAAAAGCCCATGTTGCAAATTTGTTGAAAAATTAAAAAAAAATGACTGTGTTACAAGCATGCGTTGCACAGTTTCTATGCATTTTATTTATTTATTATGCATCAGTTTACAACCTTTGAGCCAGAGGCTCATTTATAAAGGTACCTTGTCACAAAGAGGACAAAATATGGTACAAACAAACTTATTGCATCATAACAGAGTACAAAAATTGGTGAACATGAAGACATATTTTGGATACAATTTTAAGGTTACAGGATTGGTAGGGCACAGGTAGGTATAGAATGATTTGTACATCGAAACAAACAGTGGTAGGATTATACAGATTGAGCATAGTAGAGACCGGAGGAGATGAAAAAAGAAATAGGACAATAGGTAGTGGATGGTAGTAGGTTGGGTGCAGCCACTCAAGGAGCTTTGTCAGAGCAGTTGAGCAAGAGTAAAATTAGTGGCAGCCACAGCTGTGCGTATTAAGTAGGTGATTATGAAGGGAGGTTTTGAAACGAGAGCGTGGAGGCACCAGCGATAGTGATGGGGAGGGTGTTATACCAGGATGGGGCTCTGTAGCAAAAGGCCCTTTGTCCTTGTGTGGTCCTTGCCCTCGGCACTAACAGTGTGGTTTTGCAGGAGGTTCGAGTCAGCACTAGTGACTTTGCTCGGTGGATAGAGGCTGTCAACCCAGGTGGGGATTGTCCAAGGAGAGTTTTTTTTTTTTTTTTTTTTTGAGGCAGGTTTGATATCTAAGATGTTCATCCAGGTCGAGCAGCATAGCCTTAGCATATAAATGGCAGGTATGTGTTAATCTGGGGGCCCCTGTGATTAGCCTACATGACTTATTTAATGTGAGGCGGATTTTGTTTAGGGAGGTCTGGTCAGCAGCACCATAAACTGTCAAACCATAATCTACCAGGGACAGTATAGAAGACGTGACCGCGAGTCGGGGGGGGGGGTCAATTTTTGTGGCGGTATAAGATACCCAGCCGAATAGTGGAGGCTGAGGCTAGGGCAGTGATGTGGGCATGGAATGTGAGGGCAGGGTCGAAAGATATCCCAAGGTACTTGTACGAGTAGACTTGCTCGAGTGGAAACTTGGTGCTGGAGAGGACCTGAAGTGGAAAGTTGCTAGCTTTGTTTTGGGGGTGGGCGAAGAGCATGGTTTTTGTTTTTTTAAGATTTATTACAAGTCTGTACTCTTTGAACCAGGCTTCAGCATCATTATAAGACAGTTGCAAGGAGTCCTGGAGGGCGATAGGGTTATGGTCAGAGGCAAAGATAACTGCATCGTCTGCATATAGCAAGAGTTTACCAGCACATGCACCTGGCAGGGTATTGAGATATAGAGAAAAGAGCAAGGGTCCAAGAGTGGAGCCTTGGGGAACACCAGAGCGGATAGGGCAGGCGTTGGAGAGTGTCCCATTAATTCTAACACACTGAGAGCGGGCAGACAAGTAGCTGGAGCACCAGGAGACAGGCCCAGTGGCAAAGCCTGTGTGGCTGAGGGCGTCCAGCAGGAGGGGATGGGAAACGGTATCGAAGGCTTTTGATAAGTCAACGAACACTGCGCCCGCTAGAGAGCCAGAGTCCAGAGAAGAGTGTAGAAAATTTGAAAACTCAAGGAGGGCAGTGCTGGTACTGTGGCCCGCATGGAAGCCGTGTTGTTCAGGGCAGAGGATGCTGTATTTGGTTAGATAATCCGTGATTTGGGTGGACACCACTTTTTCTAAGGCTTTTGAGAGAGGTGAGAGAATAGAGATTGGGCGATAATTAGCAGCTAGGGACCTATCACCACCCTTGTGTATGGGTGTGACTGTCGCAGTTTTCCAGGCTGAGGGGAATTGCCCCAGGCAGAGAGATTTATTGAAGAGAATAGTGATAGGGGCGATAACCAGATCCAGTACCTGGCGGAGGAGACAGGGGTCCAGGGAGTCACTGCCAGTATTATTGCTCTTTAAGGCCTTGATTAGGTAAGGTCTGACTTCTTGGGCAGTAACCCGGTGTAAATGAAACCAAGGGCGAGTGAGACCTGGGTCAGGTAGGGAGGGGTCTGACTTCTTGGGCAGTAACCCGGTGTAATAGGAACCAAGGGCGAGTGAGATCTGGGTCAGGTATGTATGCTCGTAACTTTGCCAGTTTTTAATATTTTCACTCCAGATTTTTAACATTGCCATTTCCTTTTTTCAAACCTCCTTATGAACAGTATCGCTGTCATTTTTCATATCCTGCCCAAAGCATGTTTTCGCACCTGTGGCACAGAATGGCGCAGTCACTGTGAGAAAATCAACTTTCAGGATGGAGTACGAAAATGATAGTCACTGTTCATGAGGTGGGGTCTCAAAAAGCCCATGTTGAAAACCTTGTGAAAAAATTCCACAAAATGATTGTGTTATGGGCGTACGTTGCAGAGTTTCTATGCATGCTCTTAACTTTGCCAATTTTCCATATTTTCACTCCGGGTTTTCAACATTGCCATTTTTTTCACACCTCCTCAAGAACAGTACAACTGTCATTTTTTCACATCCTGCCCGAAATGTGTTTTTACACTTGTGGTGCCGGATGGTGCATTCGCTGTGCGAAATCACCTTTCGGGATTGAGTAACGAAATGATAGTGCATCTGTTCATGTGGTGGGGTCCCAAAAAGCCCATGCTGAAAAAACTGGAGTGAAAATACCAACAAACATCCTGGGCATTAAGATTTTCAACTGTAATCCCCCACCCTGTAGAGACTGACAGGTGTCAGGGTGTGACTTGGGTTCATCAGCTGTAATGCTCATGCCATTCCATCCCCACCTCCACCCTGCAGCCAAAGACAGGCATTGAGGTGTGCCTTGTGGTCTTCGGCCCTTACGTTCAGCCCATTCTCCTATACTGCACCCATTTCAGCTTATTTCCTTATGGAATGGGGTGAGCGTAAGGTCCGAAGACCCTAAGGCACGCCACAACACCTATCAGTGTCCGCAGGGTGGGATGAGGTGGAATGGCATGAGCATTATGCCTGACTACCTAAAGGAACACCCCCAACGCCTGTCCATCTTTGCAGGGTGTGGGTGGGGGATGGCGTTAATTCAGTACTTCACTGCCATTCCTATTATGCATCTCTCTAACTCCTGCACTACCAATGCCAATACCAGCAAGCAAACATTCAGCACTGACAAATGCTTGTTCTTTAGTCCATCTGAGAAGAGTAGGAAAGATGCTCTTTAAAGCTCCGAGGACTGGCAGTGGGTTATGGAGCATTTAACCTCTTGTCACCAAAATTGCCCTTTTAATCTTTAATCCTGTTTTTTTTCCTTATTTTAAATCCTGTGAATTACATACTAATATGTATTTTTCTCATGTAATTAAAGTACAGCTATATGAAGGGCATGAGACTGCCTTCTGCCCCATTACTAGTAGATGGCTATGTATGACATCACTGCCAACAAACATACAGCTGTCTCTTTGTGGTGTTGGTGATGCCAAAAGCTACCCTCTGCTGGTAGGAAAAGGGAAAATTGGTTAACCAGGAGAGGCGCACTAAGCCAAAGCTTGATTCCAGGTGCGACCTGGGAGCACAAAGAGGTTAAGTGACTTGCTCAGGGTCACATAGTATGCAAGTGAGGGATGTGGGATTCAAACCCAGGTCTCCAGGTTTGCAGCTCAGAGTCTTAAACCACTGCACTATACTGCCCCCTTCCTGGTAACAGATGGGAATGCAGTTTCATGGCTTTGTTTACTCCTATTTTCATTAAGTGCATAGAGAATAGTTTGAGCCATATGCTTGGTCCTTGTACAAACAGATTAAAAAAGGAGGTGACTTTGATATCTTTTATTGGACCAACAAGAAATTTTCAAACCACAATCACTGTGAGGCCCGAAACTTTGTGTTTTGAAACTTTGTTGTTGGTCCAATAAGATCTGTCAAACCCCCTAACTTGTTCATCTCATTGTGTGTGTAAAATAAGCAACATTTCAAGTTGAGGTACCAGTAAAATGAAAAGAAGAATGAAATGAATGGATTTGTCTCTGCGGCTGCTATCTGGAGCGCATGTCTTGAGTCAGGTGTCCAGTTTTGTTTGATTTCTGTTGTATGCTTAAACCTTTTCAATAGTTTTCCTGTATTTTGACAAACTTAGATCCACAACAAGAGGAGGTTGCCTGGTAACCAATTTGAAACCTTGATAACATGTAGGGTGTCGGGACTGAACAGATGGAGATGTTTGATTTGGTGTGTTCCAGCAGACACTGGGACAAGGCTTAAACTCTGCAGTGGTAAATTCAGGGGCAACGTTTGAAGGCGTCGCTTCACCCAGGAGGAACCTATGAATCATTTTACTATTGGAGACACTGAACATGAAGACAGTATAGGCATTCAGGGTAAGCCTGGATGCATTTCTGCTTACCAGGGGAATCACCGGGTACCCAGGGTAGTAAAGGTGATAGATCTATCTTAATTAGTGCGTGTTTGCCCAGCCTTCTTATTGGTCCTTCCTCATGGGGGGGGGGGGTAGACTGATAATCCTAGTGTTGTTTCCTATCTTTCAGAGCTAGTATACTACCTAAAACTAATGTTAGTTTTTAAAAGCAGGCAGCCATTACCTTTTAGATGCGGTACCTTTTTTTTTCCTTTGGTTAATTAGAAGACTGTTTATCTCATGTTAGTAGGTGTGATGTGTGGAACAGCACTCTGCCTGGCAGCTGACGTATCTTATCTATATTGCCCCCCACTGTATCATTAGCATTGTGACCTCTCTGACGGTGACCTCACTGCTGCTTAGGAACAGCCTCTCTGTGACTGCCAGGTCAGTTACCTATGATGCCACTGTCGGTGAGATCACAATGCTGATGATATGGGGGACAGAGATAGATCTGTCAGCTGCCAAGCAAAGAGATATTCCACACATCCAACACAATATTATCACATAGAAGACTTTTTGGTGAGCAAAAGGAAAAAGAAAAATACTTCAGAAATACAAAGTTATAACTGACTACTTAAAATGTGTATACTTTTCCTGTCTGCCAGTTTTGGCTCCACTAGCTCTTTAAATTACTACATTACTGTGGAAGGGGTAATTTAGGAATAAATAATGTAAAAGGTAAGACTTTTTCAATATCCATTGCTGGCCAAGCAGGGTACTTGTTGCCACCCAGCCTGTATCCGAGAGCTCCTATAGCAGTACCACCATCTCCTGTGGTCACCAGGAGGCTGCAGTGTGTGTGTGTGTGTGTGTGTGAGCCACTTTCCTTACTTGCGCTGGGATGGGGAGGTACTGAAGCGATCCAGGATATGAGGGTCATTTGGGATACTTCAGTTCTTCACCCGCTGCAGTGATGTCCTGGGCTCGGGATGCCAACCCAGTTCTTGATCACAGCAAGTTGCTTTGCAGCTGCTCCAGTACCAGGCCAGCCTAATGGAAATGCTTCTGGCTGTGAAATACTATTTTCATTGAAGGAGTCCAACTGCATGACTGCTGCTGAGAGAAACTATGTGTAACTAGTGAATGCGACTTGTACTGGTGTTGTGTCACAGCTGATGAAAGCTGTATTATTCCTTGATTATACATTCCCCGTGTCCTGCTAGGTTACTGTGTACAAGTAACATCAGTTGAGAAATAAACATTAAATGTGAAGTTGTGGCCTGGTGCCACCAGCTGGTGATATGTTGCACCACTACGTGAGAGACCTGAAATAGTCTCTGTCCTGACTCCACTGCCCTGGGCTGGTGGAGTCTTTGCATTGTGCCTGTATCTGGGTGGGGATGCCTGCCCTGCCATTGGAGCTCCCCCTGTGGTGGGAAGTGGTGGTGACATGGGTGATCACATGACATCATCTGCCACCCATCTGTAGAAGAGTGCTGAGGGCTACGCTGATTTATGTTGGGGAGGTAGAGGGCTAAAGAGGCAAAAAAGCCCAATCCGTTTGCTCCATCCCTCAACGTATGAGAAAGCCCTGATGCCATCCACTCCTCCATTATTGACTGTGGCTGCTGTTCGGCAGTCAGCAGCATGTGGACTAGTCATTGGGGCACCACTGTGGGGGGAGGGGGGTCTGGAAGAATCTGGCTGAGAGCAGGATCTGGAACATCAGATAGTGCTTTATAGTTCATACAGATAAGAGCTGAGTGTGTGGTCACCGTAGTTAACCTTTTTCCTTTTTTTACAGTCAAGTGGATCTTGGGACTCGAGGTTAGAGCCGATCCCATCTCTCTATGTGTTAGAGTGTGTGATACTTGAGCTGGCCCTGAAGATTTCCTCTGGAGAAGAGGAGGAACACTTGGAGTCGGACTTCACCTGTCCAGTTCGGTTACACAGAGGTAGAACATGATTTTGAATGGAAAATTTAAAGCTGGGGCCAGCCAAGTGGTCCAGCAGTTGAGTGCTCACTTTCAGTTCAATTCAATTGTATTTAACCAGGATAAACACCATTAAGCGAGCTCATTTACAAGGTGGTCCTGTGAGGACACATGTGACAATCTCAATACATTGACAAAGTGATGTACTTAATCATACATTTTTGGAGCAACAACAAATGTACATTCCACAAGAGGAATAACGGAATACCTCATGTTTACAGAGGATACATGGGATACAAATATCACAAAAGGGGTAATCACAGGGAAGACCGTGACATAAAACACTGTATATGAGGCAAGGCAGGAGTAACTGAGGAACACAAATGCTCTTCAAGTAGAGGTAGTAGAAGGGATTTTAGAGTGTGTATGGTAATAGGGGAAGTGGGTCAGAGAGGGGGAAAAAATAGGTGGACATACTGGCTAGGCAAGGGAGGGGTAAGAGTGTCAAGAGTCGGGTGGGGAGGGAGAGGGGATGAAGGGCAAAAAGTAGTTGAGGAGGCGGGAGGAAGGAGGAGAGGGAAGAGGGTTCAGTGTGTGGAGCGGGGGTAGAGAGAGAGTGTAGACAGAGTGATAAGGGAGTGTGTATGTGTGTGTGGGGGGTTATTTATCAGATGAGATGACATGGAGGGGGGACAAGTAAGGGAGGGAGTTTGAGGGACACAAGAAAACAATGGAAGTCATAACAAAAAGAGGCAAGGTATGGTATAAGATACCAGGGAAAGGATATTAAGTGCAGAGGAAAGTAAGGTAGGTCCGAGATGTTTACAGGTACAGCTGTGGTTTACATTAGGAGTAGCAGTTACAGGTTTCTTTCAGGTGCCGGTTTAGCAGCGATTTAAAGATGGATAACCCTAATATTTGTGTGAGCTTTAGAGATTTTTAAGTTATTCCACAAAGTTGGGAGGGCATAGTTTATGGAGGAGGCGTCCGTAAAATGTGTTCTTATATTGGGGACGTCGAACAGGATGTAGGAATAGCATCTCAGGGAGTAGGCCCCAAAGGCGCATGAGAAGAAGTCAGCGATGTAAGGGGGGAGTTTGTCTGTGATAGCTCTGTAGACCCAAAAGGCGGCATTTATCCACCTCCTGTTGCTAAGAAATGGCCATCCAAGTTGTGCATACAGCAAGCAGTGGTGGGTATTAAATGGGGCATTAGTAATATATCTCAGCGCTTTGTGATAGTGTCAAGTTTAGTTAAGAGGTTTTTTGGGCTGTGGCTGTACAGGACGTCGGCGTAGTCCAGCAGGGGGAGGAAGGTGGTTTGAACTAGTTTCATTTTTGCTTTGTAGTTTAGTAAGCGATTGGTGCAGTAGAAAAGGCCCAACCTCTGTCTTAATTTTTTGGCCAGTTCATCAATGTGTGTTAAGAAGGAGAGCTTATTGTTGAGCCAAAAGCCCAGATATTTAAATTTTGTCAACTATTTCAAGTGGCTCCCTCAGGAGGGTCCAAATCTGTTGTTTACTGCTTCGTGCATTGGAGGTTATTGCTTTTGTGTAGGGGCAGATAAACATTGCTTTTGTCTTTTTGGCATTGAGCAAAAGTTTCAGCTGTAGGAGATTAAGTTGGAGGATATCAAATTCATGTTGCAGCTCCTCACAGGCAAGATCAAGGGTAGGCCTAGCAGTGTAAAGTACTGTCATCTGTGAATAGATCGCTTTTGCTGAACTGACTTTGAGGCCAATATTGTCTATGTATATTGCAAAAAGAAGGGGCCCCAAGATTGATGAGAGATTGCCTGCGCTTTTGCTCCCTGCTGCTGCTTCTTCCATAAGATAGCAGGCGAACCAACTCAAGGCTGTATTGTTTAGACCGTGGTCTCACAACATAGACAGTAGTAGGTCATGGTCGATCGTGTCGAACGCTTTGCTTAAGTCCAAAAAAAGCACACAGACATGTTTCTGTGAATCAAGAGCGATTTGCCTGTCGTTGGTGACCTGTGTGAGGGCAAAAAACGTACTGTGCTTAGGTCTAAAACTGGACTGAACGGGATTTAACAGGTTATTTGATTCCAGGAACACACTCAGTTGGGAATTGACTAGCTTTTCCAATGATTTTGACAAGATAGGTAGCAGGGAAATAGGCCAGTAGTTGTTGAGGTTGCAAGGGTCACTGGATTTGACGAGAGGAATTATATGTGCTATTTTCCAGATGGCAGGAAGATCGCCTTGGGAAAGGGATAGATTGAAGAGGTGCATGATGGGAGAGGTTAGGTAAAAATATCCTGTTCTCAGAAAGATGGGTTCTAGTTGGTCAGCGCCTGCGCTTTTCCTAATGTCCATGGTTGTTAGGAGGTCCTCCACCTGTTTGAAGGATATAGGGCTAAAACTAAAGTAGGTTGGGAGAGGGTTATTCATGTGGTGAAGGCAGGGAGAGTCACTGCTGCTTGTCTGTGTAAAAAGCTTGCTTGCAGGGGGAGTCGAAGGCTAAGCCAGCAGTGGCAAAATGGTTAAGTTGTTCTAAAATACTGGGTTTGTCTGTGTAGGTGCTGCTTACAGAAATGATTTTGGACGGCAGGGCTGACGAAGGTGTATGACCTCCTATTTCTCTGAGAATCTGCCAAAACTTAGCGGCATTGTTTTTGGCAGTCAAGAGATGATTGGAAGTATCTTGCCATATTCTGTTACCAGATTTCTTGGGTCAGTAAGAGGTAGACTCCCAGTCTGATGTACGATACTTTCATGGGGAAGGTTCAGTAAGTCTTTGGGACATACCTTCCCCTTGTAGGCGCGAGGGAGGCATGTCCGCAAAATCCCTTTGGACTCCGACCTTGCCTGGCATCACTGTGTTGTCACCAGACTTTACTCAGAGCTGAGCATCGGTTCCCGTCATCAGGCCTCAACTTGGGAAGAGGCTTGGTAGGCACAGTGCAGGGGAGTTTGGTGAACCTGTGGTGGCTGGGAGTGGGTGACCCATGGGACCTCTGGGAAGGCACATTTGGAGAAGAATGGGATCTGGAGGAACAAGGATGGCAGGAGAGATCCAGAATGGGGAAGATTGAAAATTGTGCTTGGGGCAGGGATGAATAGAATAAAAATTTGAAGCTGACATTTTAAAAACCCTTGCTAAATGCTTGATCTGTTTTACTTTTGTTTGCCAAGCATAGTGTTTCTGAACCTGAGATTACTATGGATGCAAGTTTTTTGTTTAGTTTTCTTTTTCCGTGCTCACCATACTGTTCCCTTTGGGCGGTTTTAGACAATGCTGGTGTAGCCCCCCCCTCCAAAAATCAAAAACCATATATGATGTAGGAGGCAGAATAACAAAAAAAGTCCACATTTCATATTACTCTTAAGAGTCCAGTATTCTGTGGGCCCAAACAAGTGGAGTAGAGATGGATGCGCCAGTGAACACTGATGCCCAGAGAAGTCATTGTCCTGTCCTTTGGAGATCCAGGCGTTGTGCTGCAAAAAAAACAGGTGTTCAAACCAAAGTCCCTCCCCTGCCCGGTTGGGATGTCCTAACTGTCTAGCCTCGCCTTCTTCCCCCATAGGATCTGGTCTCAAGTGGCCGTGTGTGTGGGGGGAGGGAGGGGAGAGCAGCCATCTGCCCGTCGGTGGAAAGGTATTCCTGGGGATTTGGGGAGGTCAACAATTGGTTCTAGATGGCGAGAGATGTTTTGTGCAGTTATGTGAGGTGAATATCTTCAGCTGAATGAAGAGCTTTCCATTATCTTCTTTGAGGATCTCTCCTCCATGGAACCACCCACATTGTATTGTAAATTGATGGTCTCAGAACCTTGTGGGAGACTTTCCATTGCTGGGGCTCCCCATGTTGCCATACACACTCACCTATAACGTCTGACCTCTTGATGTCACCTATATAATGCGGGCGCACCCCTGCACCCAGCTGCCATACTTCTTGACCACTCCTCCAGTTCCCTCAGATCTCTGCTAATTCTTTCCACCCTGTTGTAGATCTTAGTGTCACTTGCAAAGAGGCAGACATTCCCTTTTAGCTCCTCTGCTATATCACTTATAAAGACATTGAAGAGCACTGGTCCCAGCATTGAACCTTGATGTACCCCACTGGTCACCCTCCCTTCCTCAGAGCAAACTCCATTTACCACTACCCTCTGTCTCCTATCGCCTACCCAATTTCTTACCCAGTTTACTACCTTGCTACCCAGCTTGCTCACTACTTTCCTATGTGGAATGGTGTCAAAAGCTCACCTCGGTCTAGGTAGGCTACGCCCACCGCTGCTCCTCAAAGAAATGTATCAGATTTGTTTGGCATGAACCCCCGGAATCCATGCTTTTCAGATCCTGCATCTTGCAACCCGTTGGAATCAAGATATTCCATAATCCTTTCCTTTAGCAGTGTTTCTATTAATTTTCCCACCACCAATGTCAGGCTGACAGGCCTATAATTGCCAGCCTTTTCCCTGATACCACTTTTGTGAAGTGGGACTACATCTGCCATCCTCTAGTCCTCTGGGACCACTCTGGTGTCCAGTGATCCGTTAAATAGGTCTGTCAGCGGTGCAGCCAGCGGCGCCTCCCTCAACATGGCATGTGGATATAGTCTCTTATATTCCCAGTTCTCCTCCTTAGGACTCCACTTTGATGAGGTTGGTCCAGGGGACATTGCTGTTCACCATGGAGGAGTGTGTGTGTTTGGGGGGGAGGAGACGATTTCATGAAGGTTCCATCAGCTCCTTCTGGTGCAGGAAAAATGGAAGGAATCATTGCAGATGATGCCATTATGGCAGCATGGCATAAACATAGTATCTTGCTGGCTTTACCTAGGAAAATAGACCAGCAGTATCTGACTCCTAGGAATAAACAACATTACTTTACTCAGTCTGAAACGGGTGCTGTGGTAGTCATGGCAGCACGTGATTGATACAGATTGCCTTATTGCATGTGTGTTAGAAGACCTGATAATGAATCCAGTTAAAGAGGACAGGAAATCCTTTATAACTGGAAGCTGTTTATAAAGTTCTTAGTTTCAGAAACTGTTTTCATTCTCCTAAATTATTCATATTTAACTGTATCTGAATAAGTAGTGGCATGAAAAACTGTATTATGCATTGTTTTGCTGTTATGGTCCACAATCCGTTAGAGTTCTCTTCGGCTGGCCTGGTGGCGCTGAGGGTTGAGGCACTGGATGCCACACTGGCGACCTGAGTTCAGGAGCAGCCTCGGGTTGCTTGGGGGTTGGCAGGGGGTGGGGAAGGATCGAGCGTCTGCAGACAGTTCTCCCTTCCCTGGGAGGGGTTAGCGCAGCTGCTGTCTGACACCTAGCAGTGGCTGGGTGTTGGTACAGGCATGCTGCCAGAATGGGGGTGGGGCCCACATTCAGGGTGTAAGGCTGCCTCTGCGGAGGCGGAGCCCAGCTGCTCTGCCCATTGCACGATCATGGGCCTGGGGGAAAAGTCGGAAAAATGGAGCTGGTAGGCTACATGATGTCCCGGCTGCCTCCACGCTGGGACCGGAGCTGCCTGCCAGCCCTGCAAAAAGAAAGAATGGAAAAAAAAGAGTTCTCGTCATGGAACCTGTGCTCTGGAGTTTTGACTATGCTGAGGTTTGTGTACAGAACCTTGAGCAAGGTTCTGATAGGTCAGCAGCTCATAATTAGCATTCTGTACACAAACTGTGACATAGTAAAAACTCCAAACTACAGGTTCCATGAAAAGAACTGGGTAGCATGTCATCCCGGTACAGTTATATATGGATCATTGGGAGGGTATGAATTTCATTGTTCTAAAGAGGAACACTTTTAGCTGCTACCAATTAGCACTAATTTCCTGTCCCTTTTTAACTTGATATGGGGACAAGGACTTCTGCGTTGGCCACACTTGGTCTTGGAATTGCAAAATACCAGGTGTACTTAATCCAGTATCAGAACTGCCTGTGAAAGTCCATGGCCAGGATTGTAAATAACCTTCGAGAAGGTTGAGCCAAAACTGAGGCTCTGGCTGGCCCACTGGTGCAGCGGTAGTGCTACCGCTTGCGACGCCAGCAACCCGGGTTCGGGAAGAGACCTGGGTCGGCTGGGGGAAGGAGGCTTGAGCGTCTGAGGGACTGCTCATTCTCCGTGGGGGGTGCACTGACTCTGTACAGGCCTGGCCTCTGGCAGTGCCCAGAGGTACAGCATGATAGAGTCCTGTCAAGAGGGAGGCGTGACAGACATCAGCATTTGCCTTGGTGTTAGTGCACATTAGGCCTCCGGGAGGGGTGTACACGGAAAAATGCTTCCCAGCGTAACACCGACTAGAGGGTCTGGATATTAGCCCTCACCACTGGCACCGCGGTCCGCAAGGAGGACCCTGATGAAATTTGAAGGTACGAGGGGATAAGGGGGGAGGCCCCACTTTGTCCCTGCCTGGGGGGGTAGAACCAAGGCTCCGTGGAGGCTCCTCCAGGGGATCGTGGTGTCCGCCGGGATGTCTGATGACAGTGCTGGAGATGAGGGGACTTAAATTGCAACTACAAAAAAAAAGACAAAGCTGAGGCTCTACAGTATGTAGCCTAGGGCTTGTATGCTGGCAGGCATTTATTGCATTTGGCCTATAATGTTTCTGATGCTTCTTCCAGGGCAATAGCTGCTGGAATGTGTATGTGCAAACATTTCTGGCTCAGAGTTGCTGGTTTTCTCCCTACTGCACAGCAGTCTGTTATGAACTCACCTTTTGGGGATGACAAACTCTTTGGGCCCTGAGTGGAGTTACTCTGACCTCAGGGCATCCCATCGGACTCTTCAGACCATCAAGTAGATCCCTTGGCCTCCAACAGTCTGGGTGGGGCTCTTTTTGCAGGGGCTGTCATTTCAGTTCCTCCTGTGGAGGAGGCTTTTGTAACTGTGCCAGCAGTACAGGGGATCTGCTTAGAGGACATCTCCCTCCTTTGAGCAGTATCCTGGAACTAATCCATCATTGTCAGTACCACTCAGAAGTTTTTGCTGACTGGGGCTGCCCACGACATACCTCTTTGGCACCTATATTACGTGGGCATCCCCAGCATGTCTCATTTAACCCCCCGCTATCAGCCATCCATCGGACCAGCAGCGCTGCTGAAGAACGCCGTCAAAACTTTGTATTTTCTAACTCTGCTACTTTTCAAGTTTTGTTATTTTAAAACTTCTCTTTTATACTGCTGCTGAAAGACAAGGAACCGTTGATTCTTTATTGCTGTTCCGGCAACGTTGTTAAGGCCTGCACTACATGCCAAGGCTTTATCCAGGCAACCAGGAGACGTAAGAAGGCTATAGAAATTCATATGGAACTAAAAGCGATGGAGGAGAAGCAGACTGCATCGAAGGTGACATTGCCTTCATCGGCTCTCTCCATTCTGGGTTTGCCATCAACCCGTGGTCAACGGTGTCCGTCAGCGATTCCATGAAGAGAAAAGATAGTTCACCAAGTTAGTGGAGAAACACCGGCACACAGAAAAAAGTGGCATAGAGATAAGCCTGCTTCCCCAAACCATTAAGGATCTTCTCTAAAATTAAGTCAGTCTGAAAAAGGCAGGTCCCAGGTCAAGGCCTTGGGTCCTGCCACCCCTTAGCCGTCTGACACTAAGGTTGGGGTCTGGTGCTGGCCCATCTCTCTTGCTGGGGGACTTGCAGCCAATATCACGTCGGGGAGCAGTGCCATCAACTGTTCGGCCTCCATGGACCCTGTTGGGGCCAGTTGATGCACAGGTCTTGTATTACATGATGTAGGAGCTGTTTTAGCACCTTCTGTCACTGCCATCATTTCCCCCTCCACCACCCTCAGCTGTGCCGTCCTCTACATTATCATCAGTGTAGCAGTTCATTGTCACTACAGTAGCGCCGGGCCCTGACAGGCCACTGACACATCCATCAATGGTGCCTTCTCTGTCTCCGCGTCCTGTCAGCCTGCTCACAATGATGGTTGACACTGACGATGAGTTAGCATACAGTTCAGAGTATATGGAAGAGGAGGAGGACATGGATGAAGAAGACCTGATTGATGTGGTTGGCTCGAGCTCCACTTTCTCTTCCTTCTCTGAATAGAGTGTCAAAAACACTACCAGATCTCCCACTGAGGATGCCTCTTTCCAGGCTTTTCTCAAGTTGGTCCAGGCCAAGCTGGGCTTTGATGCAAAGTAGGAAGATTCCTCCAAGAAGTACCTCTGAGTTCCTGGAGATGTCTGCCTCCACTTCTCTAAACATCCCTCCAGTACATTCAGCACTGGAGGATGCTACCTTGGCTGCTTGGCATAGACCTGCTTAATTGTCTGCAGTTCCTTGGAAAGCAGATCAGCAATATCCTGCTCCCTATGGTGAAGTCCTTTTTATTCTTCTAAGCCTGAAACAGACTCAATAGTCCTCATGACTGCTCATGATAGCTCTAAGGCACCCAGGCACATGAGTTCTCTCCTCCTGATGAGACGTTGAAGAGACTGGACACGAGAGGGAAGAGTACATTTACTTCTGCTTCCCTGAGCCTATGGATTGCAAACTATCAGGCACACATGATAAAATCTCAGAACTGCATATGGAAAACTGTGGCCTCTGGCTGATAAAATGCCAGATGATCCTGAAAAAATATTGGCTTAGCAGACTATTACCAATGGCCTGGATGCAGGAAAGCACCTGTTTTAGGTCTGCTTATGAAGCCTCAGATGTTGCTGCCCAAGCTACAGCTTCTGGGATCTGCCTTTGCTGCCATTCTGGACTAAGGGTGGCGGGCTTTGCCTCTGATGTTCAGCAATCAGTAGTTAATGCCCCATTCAAATGAAAACTGTTGTTTGGCTCTGACATAGAAAATGCCCTGCGTGTTCTGCAGTTCTCAAAAATGACTCTAGGATTCCAGCTCATACTGAACCCTAGGCACCAATGAAAAGGCAGAGGTTCTTTTAATCGACTGCACTCATCCAGGTTGTGGCTGTGCCAGAATTCTGGGACATAGTTCCCGAAGACCTCAGCCTTCTACTTCCCAGAAATCAAACTTGTCTTCCAGTGCTCATGCCAGACTTAAAAGGTCAGACCGGCAACCCCCCTTCCCCCTCTCCAGCACTTACTGACTCCCCTTCCTTTGGCCTTACAGCCTCAGGAAGTTCTGGTGGGAGGCCGAATCTACCTCTTCTAATAAAAATGGTGGGAGATCAGAACAGATGCCTGTGTTCCAGAGGTAATTCAGCCAGGACATGCCCTAGAGCTCTCTTTGGTTCCTCCAGTGACCCCTTCTTTGCCGAACAGATACTTGCAAGACATCTTACCCTCCTGCTGGAGGAGTTTCCAACCCTGCTTCGCAGGAGGCCTGTACAGCCTCTTCTAGTTTCAGAACAAAACCTGGGCTATTATTCCAGGTGGTACTTATACCAAAATGGACTGGGGATTTAAGACCCATATTAAACCTTCGTGGACTGAGACTATTCATCAAATACAAAATGTTCCGAATGGTCTCTCTGCTGTCCATTCTCCTTCTTCTGCTGAAGGGGGATTAGTGGTTACTCAGAATAGGAAGAATGTATATTCGCAAGTCCCATTGCCAGTATCTACGTTTTATGCTCCAGGGCGCTCACTTTTAGTTTTGTGTCTTGCCCTTTGGTTTGTGTTCTGCATTCTCTCTTTACCAGAGTTTCTGCCACAGTGGCATCTTCCTTTTGCAGGGAGGGCCTGTATGTCTTCCCGTACATAGACAACTGGCTGCTGAAGGACCCTTTGCAGGACACCATAGTACATATCCTGTTTCAGACCAGACAGCTGTTTGACCAGTTTGGGTATACTGGTGAACAAGCCGCAATCTGTCCTCATTCCATGCTGATGACTACAGTACATAGGGGCTGTTTTGGCCATGGGCTTGGGTGCGCTTACCCACTCTCCCTTTACAGTACACAGGATGCGTGCTGTCAGTTCATACTGTGGCTGGCCCAGGTTGTGAGGAGGGCCATGCTGGTCATCATAGCGGATCTGTGGCCCAGCAGAACTGGTGAAGGTGGTGGCAGGGTGGGTTGCAAGGTGCAGTGGTGTTTTGTGGCCGCTAGATGCCGAGGAAAGCTTACACAGGTACAGGGATGGGGACCAGCAGATTGGGGGGGGTGCCACTAGCCCCCCAGGGAATATGAACTGTTACCAGGAACAGTGATTGGTGGGTGGGGTGGGGCTCTGGACACCAGGGACTTGTTCCCTATTACTGGGGACAGTGGTTGGAGGGTGCGGGGAGCTCTGGACACCAGAGAATTAACAATTACTGGGGACAGTCACTAGAGGGTGGGCAGGGACCACTGGGCATCTGGGAGCTTACTGTTACTAGGGACAGCAGTTGGAGGGGGGGAGCACTGGACACCAGGGAATTGTTCACTATTACCCAGGACATCAGTTGGAAGGCAGGGTGGGAAAGCATTTGGCACCAGGGAATTGTTCACTATTACAAGAGACAGTGATCAGAGGGCGGGGGGGAGGACCACTGAACACTAGGGAATTGTTGCCTATTATCAGAACAACGATTGGAGAGTGGAGGACCACTGGACACCAGGGAATTATTAATTATTATTTGGGACAGTAATTGGAGGGAATTGTTTACAGTTACTTGGGACAGTGAGCGGGAAGGGGGGAGAGCACTAGACACCAGGGAGTTGTTCACTATTACCAGGGAATTATTAACTATTACTGGGAACACTGATTGGAGGGAATTTACTATTACTGGGGACATTGAGTGGAGGGTGGGGAAGAGCACTGGGACACAAGTGAATTGTTCACTATTACTGGGGACGGCGATTGGAGAGTCGGGGGACCGGGGGGGGGAGTTCATTATTACCAGGGACCGTGATCGGAGAGCAGGGATGACCACTGGACACCAGGGAATTGTTCAGTATTACCAGGGTTGGCAATTGGAGGGTGGGGGGAACCACTGGACAGTAGGGAATTGTTCATTATAATCAGGGCCGGCAATCGGAGGATGGGGGTGGGCGATCGGGGTGGGTGGGTCTGGCCACAGGAGGGGCGCAAACCAGCTGCTACTTCCCATGCTGATGTGCCCGTAATGGGCATGCATATGGCCCCTTAGAATCTTACATGCCCTGTGGGCTTATTTACATGATGCTGGCTGAATATTGTGTTAGGATCTCCCAGTGCTGTTGGGTCCGGGGGTGCTGTTCCCTGGGCTTCCAGGATCCATGTCGGAGCAGCAGTACTCAGCACTGTGCCGACATGCCCCTGTATTCAGTCGGATAGCACAGTGGGCAAGCGCAGCACAAACCTTTGTGCTCCGTGTAGCCCCTTTCAGAATATCTAGCCCCATCTGTCCATAAGTTCAAGGCTCTGGTTGCTGAACCCCTTTATGTAAACTTTCATTCAGATAGACTCATATTAAGTTTCTTTTTAAAGCTGTGTCTACATTTACTTTGAATCCATTCATCAACTTGCCTGCATTCTTTTGCGTGTTCAGGAAGAACACAGGCACTTCTGTAGTTTCTCTGTTCACTCCTGCAGCTGTTACTGATATTGGGGAGGATTTATGTCACTTGCCTTCCATTCTACACTGACACTGATTTTATCCCCTTTCCCAAGTTCATCAATCCCCCATGTTGTTCATATGATTGTTTTGTTGCTAACTGTTTAATGTTCATATGTCTAGTTGTTTTTGAATTTTACTGTATGGTAATTAACTGTATGACAATTTTATTTTTGTAGTGTTTTTTCATGTAATTGTAGATTTTGTTATACTTATTTCCATATTGTTATATTATTTTTGTACATAGTACCTTGGGTCTGTTCTCTTCTCTTCCTCATCCCCCAGGAGGCATCTGGAAACGACTGGATACCAGCTCAGTATGACTTTCCTGGTAACATTTTTGAAATAAATAACATGCCTGTGTTCTCCTCAAGCCCGCAAGTCTGGGGGAGGAGCCCCTTCACTCCCTGGATGTCTACAGGGTGGTCTTTTTCTATCGGGACTGGACCATGGATGTCTGGCAGCCCCTCAGCTGTTTTTGTCCTTTTCCCCATGATGCTGAGCTTGCCATTTTCTAAGAAGTGTATATGCAGGTGGATGCCATCCTGTATTTCACGTTTTTTTAGAAGGTTGGCAAGGAGCTTCTTGATACTGTTATCAGGTGCACCACAAGGGGCATGGCAACATCCTAGGCTTGTTTCAGTTCCATCTTGGCATCTCAGATCTGATCAGCCACTACCTGGAATAAGAGTCATATGTTTACTAAGCATTACTGTGTGGATCTGTTCCTCCCATGTGGGGTGCTGTATTGCTTTGTACTCGTCCATCGTGTGTGGCTCAATGGAGGAGGTGTCTTCAAAGAAGATAGGTTTGCTGTTTACAAGTAACAATAGATCTTCGAAAGAATCTCCTTCATAGAGCCACACAACTTTCCTATCTCTATCCCCTGACGTGCAAGACTGTTGTATTTAACCGATTAGAGTCGGCATATAACTAGTACTCACCCACAGCGTGTTGGAACTGCACTGTACAGCTAAATGATTAGTCACGGATTACCCCACCTTGTACTGTACCTTAGGGGTGGTGTTCCTTTTTGACTAGAATGTTCAAACTCCAAGTCAAAATGATTGTACTTGGTACTACACCTTACTTTTTGTATTCTCAGTTTTGTGCTTAAGGTGTTTTGCAGCTATGTTTTTATGCAACCCTCCCACTTTGCGCCTGTTTTTTTTATACAAAAACCCTACTTGTGCCGCATTAGAAACATTGAAGCATAGACCTTTGCAGACGAAGACCAAAGGTCCATTCAGTCTGTCTGATCCCTGCATTGGTCCTGATACTAGTCTTAACACTGGCAAGACTGTGAATGTTTAAATTAGCACAGGCTTCCCCTGAAACAACCCTTATCGAATACTTGCCCTCTAATCCCATGAATCTATCCCATGCTTGCTTAAAAGCATTTACTGTTTGAACATTGACAAGTTCTTGTGGAAGGTAGTTCCATTAATCCACCACTCTTTGAGCAAAAAAAGTACTTCCTAATATCCCATGCCCTCCTACTAGCTTTTTGTTATGCCCTCCTGTAATATTACGCTCAGTAAGTGTAAACAGTCCATGGCCATCCACCCTGTTAATACCATTAAGGTACTCCTCTCAATCATGTCATCCCTCTCCCTTCTAGTCATCTGGTCTGTCTTAGTAACACCTCCACTGTTGCCCATGGATCGTCTTGGTCACCTTCCTGTGTACTGATTCCAGGTAATCCCTTTTTTCCTGTGTGGGTTACAAAACTGGACACAATACTACAGGTGTGGTCTAACCAATGATCTATGCACAGGGAGAACCACCTCCTTTTTCCAGCTCGAGAAAGCCCTCCTTATGCATCCCAGCATCCTGTTTGCTGTCCTGTATGCCTTATCAGATTGTGATGATATCAGGGTGCAGAACTGTCATGCAAAACTCCTATTTTGCACCTGCCTCTTGCACTGCACAACCACCCATTTTGTGCTGTATTTTAGTGCAAAACATGCTGATTTCATTCAAGTTTTTTGGGGGCAGAATTTAAGATTTGGCCAAATGGAAATGGCCATTTTTGAAGAAGGAAAATCAGCCCTACTGCTAATTTATAATGAATACAGGCTTTTATTTATTTATGAAGACATACTGAGTAGCAATTGCTTGTTTCCAGATGTGTCCTGGGGGATGGGACAAGGGATAATCCAGAGTATAAAACAATACAGAGTAAACCACATCTACAATACAGAGTAAACCGCATTTTGATACAATAGGCAAGCAAAACAAGTGGTACGATACTGATTGCATAGTTAAAGTACAACATAAGTGCAGAAACGAGGTTGATTCACTATATGTAGCTGACTTGGTGTAATAGACAATAGGATAAGTGGGGAGGGAGTAAGAAGTGCTGAAAGGGAAAGGAGAAGCCAACATGAGAGATTAGGGGTAAGGGTTACTAAAATGGAAGGGGGTGGGGGTCAAAGGAGAAAGAAGGGGGTCATGGGAAAAGGGGGGAAGCCAACACAAGAGATTAGGTGCAGTTGCATGCAGGAGTGAGGAGAGGACTTGGGACGAGGGAGCATTGCAAATGTTGGTGGGAATGGAGTTCCTCAGCTTGGGCAAGTGGTAGAAGAAGGATGCTTGCCCAGCAACAGTAGACCTGATGGGGATAGCTAGGGTCCTGGCAGCGCTACTCCTTAGGGAATGATTGGCAGGCGGTAGGACGAGTGAAGGCGATTGCAGGATCCAGAACAGTGTAGTTTCATAAAGAACAAATTATGCCAGACTAACCTCCTGCATTTTTTCATGCCAATCAGCAGGGCACTGGATTGGAATGTGCCAGTGGAGGTACTATATGTAGACTACTCCAAGGCATTCGACACAGTGCCACACTTCAAATTAATTAATAAGTTAGAGGAAATAGGAAGTAACAGAAATTTAGTGAGCTGGATAGTCTCATGGTTAAGTAAGAGAAGCAGAGAGCATCTATTAAGGCATTCTTTTCAGAGTGGGGCATTGTGACAAGTGGAGTCCTGCAGGGATCAGTGCTGGTACCAATACTCTTTGATATCTATATTTCTTCAGTGCAGTGCTCCAGTGAGGCTTGGCGTGGTAAATTTGCAGATGACACAAAGATGGGGGCAGTAGTTGACACTGATGAGGGCATAAAAAGGTTCCAGATTGAAATGAACAATTTAGTGGATGGGACCATTCAAAACAAACCTGGGTTTAACATAGACGGGTGTAGGGGAATGCATTTTGGAACCAGGAACAAAAGGGCAGAGTACTTTTTGAATGGGAGAGGGATAATCTCAACCGAGGGAAGAGTGGGATCTGGGGATACAAAGAGATGATTTCCACTGAGGAAGAGTGGGATCTGGGGATACAAGTTTCCAACACATTAACCTTTGACCTTCAGTGCAAGGCTGCAGTGCACAAAGGAAACCGAATACTTGGTTGTATAAGCAGGAATATCCGGAGTAGGGCTAGAGAGGTGCTGATGCCCTTGCACACTGCACTAGTGAGGCCGCATTTGGAGTATTTTGGGCAGGTTTGGGCACCGCATAAGAAGAGATATAGGGAGACTGGAGGGGGTGCAGAGAAGAGCAACTAAACTAGTAGCAGCTATTAAAGGAAAGCTGTCCAAATACAGGGTGCCCCACCCCCAAAGGCTTACCCCCCGATTAAGCTTTTCACACGGAAAAGCCTTTATAGTGTAGTGTAGAATGTTGTTATGACTGACATTCGAGAGAAAGCTGCTATTTTTTTAATCTCTCTTTATCCCCTCCTACACGTCGGAGCCCCGCTCTGTCGGGAGACGGCTAAGCACCAGCCCTACTTCACTGCCTTACCTGATTCCCCGGTGGACCCCCATAGAGCCATGGCTGTACCCCCCAGGTGGGTATGAGGTGGGGCCCGTACACTCCGCGACCGTTCTTGTTTTGTTGGGTCCCCTCCGGTGGTCAGGCAGGCAGGAGCAATTAGGGTCTTTGCTGGTGCTCCTTCCCCTTGGCGCGCCAATGTTGTTTTCCTCTGTTCTGAGGGAATGGCAAGTGCCCGATGTCAAGGCATTTCTGCAGACGTCTGCCACTCCCCAACCTTCTTGTTGTGTGCTCTGCACTTGCTGTGCCTCTGGCCTCCGCCAAAGGCCAGTCAAGCGTCGAGCTGGTACTCCCCTCCTTCCCGGGAGAGTAGAGCTGTCCTCTGGATGCTTGATCCTCTCCCTCCCCTGCCGACCCCCGATGTCCCGGGCTCATTCCCAAACCTGGGTTGCTGGCATGGTGTGAGGTGTGGCGTCCAGCGCCTCAATTCTTGGCGCCACTGGGCCAGTGCGAAAGCTGTTCTTGTATCATCGATGTGACGTAAAATTGCTGTTGTACCATCATTAGTGCGTCACATCGATGGTACAACAGCATCTACTGTATTAGCACATGCGCAACTCTTTAATCCGCGGTCTTCGAGAAACGGTCACATCAGTAAGATCTGTCTATGCCATCGCCAAACTGCCAATATGAAGATAGTTGCAGTGATTTTTCTTTTCTCTATAAAGCTACATTGTCTCTCCATCAGAATAGAGGTCACTGCGACTTCCACAGATCGTACATTAGGAGGCGGTGTGAACTGATGCACAGCGCGTCTCTTAAACAGTGACCACTTCTGAGTCGCACTCATGACTCGCTTCCATTAAACTGCATTCTCAAGTTTTTTAAACAGTAATTAACTTTTGTTTTTAAGTTTTAGTGATGCAGTTGTTTGTGTTAAACAAAATAAATTTTCTTTATTTTCAAACAGAATGCCCGGTGTCAGTACATGGTAAGTGCACATGCATTGTTGTGCTAAGGAATGTGGAGCAGAAATGTGCAGGAACGATCAATGTTAACTGGTGTCCATATACTATACAAGGCAATGGATGGGCATCAGTAAACAACTAGGCTGAATCACTTGAGGGTGCCATGCCAACAGTAAACCTCTCTAGCTTCGCTTTCGAGGTTTACCGTGTTGTCATGGCAACCTCTCAAAGTGAATACATCCTTGTTGTTAACTGATGCATATCCATCATCCTCTGTTTTCCACACTGGAACTTACTTTATTTTCCTAAACTCCGGGAGTCTGGAATATGGCGGATGCTGCGTGGCTCCATTTAGTGTGAAAGTGCAGTGCTGCACCGCTCGCTTCAATACACATGTATTGAAGCGAGTGGTGCGGTGCCACACTTTCACAGTAAATGGAGCCGCGCAGCATCCGCCATGTTCCCGACTCCCAGAGTTTAGTAAAAATAAAGTAAGTTCCAGTGGAGAAATCGGAGGCTTTTTCATGCAAAAAAGCTTAATCTGGGCATAAGCCTTTGGGGGTGGAGTGCTCAGTATTTGGACAGCTTTCCTTTAAAGATCTAATGTATTAGGAGAGGTTGAGGGAAATGGGCATGTATAGCTTGGAACACAGGGGAATGCTTGGTGACTTTTGCCTTGTATATAGGGCACATAACAAGGACCTATGGGCATGCATAGGTTTAGAAACAAAAGGACACAGTATAGGGATACTAGGTTCCATAATATGCAGCTAAAAGCGGAAAACTATAATGAAACCTTAAGAGAAGCTTGGATAAACCAGAGAGTTGTCTCAGCTTTCCAAATCATGTGTACAGTGCCAATATAAAGCAATTCAGTGAATCTGTGGATTCTTATTTAGCTAATAAGGGGGATTTCAGGATATGTTTAATAGAGGCTCAAGTAAAAATGGCTACCACTAATGGACTTGTATTGATCCTATGAATCCTATGAATTTTACTTCCTTAGTTCTAAAAGTGGCAGATGTTCTGATTTCTGGCACAGAACAGCATCTGATATTTTTTTTTCTTTTAATGCTTATCTTGACACTAGATCCACTGTGCACAATCCGGTATCACTGCACACATGAAGCTGGAGTCCACAGTGTCGGACTGATGTGGATCAACAAATTGCAAAAATTCCTTCGTTCAGGTGTGTCCTTCATTCATTCAAGCCTTTTGTACAGCTCAGAGGAAACTGCATATGTAATTTAGAGGTGTGTCATCAAAGACAAGGTGGTCAGCTGGCTTCATGGCGCCAGGCGAAGGGGGTTCATTTGTCACGCTGGCGACCCGGGTTTGCACCTGAGCCTGGGACTACAGGAGCAGAGACCGGCAGGGAGGGTTAAGAGCATCTGAGGGATGCTCTTCTCCGGGGCAAGCTAACATTGCCCTTGGCTGCTCCTAGTGGATGGCTTGGGTGACCACACACCGCTGGTGTATTCGGCCAGGACACCGTGGGCATGTGGCACCAATGGGGTGGAGGGGTGCGTAGGGGAAAAATGGCTGCCTGGCCATACAGATGATGGCGACCTGCTCCCCGACCGCCACAAAGCTGGAGGTGTCCGTGCTGTGCTCTCGTTGGGCCCCGGTGTAGATTGAAGAAGTGCTTGCGAGCACGGAAGTCTCTCCTCCCCGGTCGTGCCCCCCCCCCCATGGCAAAGGGATATGCCGAGACAGCCAGGGGTCTGATGCTGTGAGGGGCACTGGATGGCGATGGGGAATTGATGGCAGGGGTAGGCTCGGTCGCCTGAAGGAGTGGACGACCAGGTCTGCTTGTGGGAAAAACAGATACCAAAAAAAAAAAAAGACACAGTGGTCTGCCTCAGCATTTTTGGCATAATTTCAGAGTACCATTGCAAGCTGTCGCTGTATCCACATCTGTTTTTCTGTATATCCATATGCTGGCATTGTTTGGTTGATGTACGGTATTCTTATTCTTACATGTATGCTTTTACTGTTTAGTGTTGACCCCACCCTCAAAACATTTATGCATTCAGGGGTTACCCTTCACCACTGGCCCGGGATCAGTTTTGCAGGGGTCACTGCTTGTGTCGAAGACATGTCCCTGCAAGCATGAAAAAACATAGGGACATCATGCCAGGATAATCGGGGGAGGGGTTGTACATAGCAACCAGTGTGCAACCTTCTGATTGTTGCACAGGATGGTGAACCAGGAGATCTGGATTTGAATCTCATCAAAAGAATAATTGATTACAATAAATACAAAATCACACATGCCCACACAATACAAAGCATCATGGGCTGCATATGCAGATCACCGCAGAATATTATGCTGGTTCAACTTTTAGCATAAATGCATGGTGCCGAAAGGCCTCTCACACAGTTTGCAAAGGGTGCCAACAGAAGACACAATTGTTTTACCTCTGATTTCACCATTTTGTTGCTCCTATGGTGATGTAGAGTTGGACTAATCAACACTAAAGAGAGCCCAGTGCAAGAAAGGATTAGATGTTTACATATTCACAAGGTACATCAAATCCAGGCCAGTGCTGGCAGGGAATTGATCCTATGTCTGTAGCCATGAGCACATTCTGTCTGCAGCAGCTCATGCAACTCGGAGCACGAAACTTGGAACTATCCAAAACACTGGGGTGGTGTGGCATGAATGTGGCAGAAACAGGCCGTTGAGTGCTGTCTTTCTCCATTGCTGTCACATCTGATTTTGTACTCATGTTTGTTTGCAGAGGTGGCACAGATATTTGGAACAGTTGATACATGCTCATTTTTACTTTATTCTGTGTTTTTTTTTTTTTTTAAGAACACTCCCATCATAACATGTTGCAGATGTTCCTGGTATTCACAGGACAAAACCTTGTAGCTGTGCCTTTTTGAATTCCAGCATTTGGGAATTTCATACCAAACATGTGATTTTGTTTTGGTTTGTGCAGACATGTGTTTCGGTGTTTGCACATCTGTTAAACAAGTTCAATTCCGCATGATGGAAGATGCATTCCTAAAAGTGCATCTTTTTTTAACCAAAATGATTGCATCAATTTCTAGGGGCTGTGGGCATGAAATCTGTGTAGCTTCTAGAGGTAGACAGGATATCTCCTTTTTGAGTGATGCCTCAGGCTTTTGGAGCCTGATTAAGGTACTAAAACTATGTTGGTGGCAGTAATTGAAGAGATGAAGCGATGAGGGGCGAGTTGATCTTGGCTGCGGGTTCAGCCTGCAGTCTGCAAATCATTGTTCCTTGAGACTCTTGTGAACATGCCTTCTTGTAAAAGAGAAATGTACAAACGGGCACCAAAGGAAGGCTCTGCCTGGCTCCGTGGTGACGAGCGCTGGTGACTCTGGTTTTCACCCTGAGCTTGAGATGGAGGACAAAAAGCTCACAGAGAAAGCAACACTCATGCCTTTGCCCCCCATGACATGGCATGTACACTCTAGTGGGCAGGGGGAGAGTAGGGGAATAAATGGGAAATGGCCCGTTCAGGTGTGCTGAATGACAGCTCTCATTCTTCTCTCACACCACCCATCCCTGTAGCAGACCAACTCTGCTCTGGCTGTTGCTCTAGCATATTAAGCAACTCCTATCCCCGTCCACACGGTGGTAGCTGGGGATAGCTCCCAGCTGGGATATGCTAGAGCAGCACAGCAGTGGATAACCCTGGGGAGCTTAGTGGTGGAGAGTAATAGCGGGAGGTGTGTCTGGGCAGCAGGAGTTCTGAGGAGCCAAAGGTGTTGGTACTGGAGGAGCAGGGAAAGGCCAAAAAAAGGTTGTACCGTATGTATTTTTTCGTTTTGCGTTTTCTCCCTGTTTATTCACACATCCCCATTCTCGGCTGGGTGCACAAATGTGGAGGCACGTGCACGCCGCGGCTTGAGACACCCTCCCACAGCTTGCTGCCCCTTCCTTCCTATGGCAGCCACCAGGCCTCCAGGCGGTGGCAGCAGAATTACGGGCTATGGGGAGGTGACTACCACCCCGACAGAGGAGCCCTACGGCTGCTTAGTCCTGCTCTCTCCCCCGCTGGCTCCCGACGACCAGAGTCTGGACCCGGGTTTGCTGGCGTGACGCAAGGTAAGGCGTCCAGCGCCTCTGCGCCACCGGGCTGGCCCCCATATGTATTTTAAGGAATCAACAAACCGAGCTGGGGATGACCAGTAGAGCAGGCAGAGTAACCCTGCCACTTTACATGGCTCTGCCTGTACAATTCTGGGCTCCTCCGTACGGAAGGACATTGAGGCAGTTGAGTTGTGCACTGCATAGACACCAAAGTGATCAGGGGTGTGGGAGACAAAAAGGGAGGCTGGGTTCAGGGGTATGGGAGACAAAAACGGAGGCTGGGATCAGAGGTATGGGAGACAAAAACAGAGGGTTGGTGGCCCATTAACATGTTCATCTTGGTTAAAAAGGAGGCTGAAAAGGGACATGATCTCAGCCTTCTGTATATTCAGGGGCATCTGCGAGATTGAACAGGCAGAAATGCTTGATCTGGTGTTTTTCAGCAGGACTTGGGGACACGTCCTGAAGCTCGGGGGTGATAAATTCAAGGGTAACATTAGCAGGCACTTCTTCCAAAGTGTGGGAAACCAGGCGAACAGCCCACCAGTGGAAATCATGGATATGAAGGTGGTACAGGCCTTCAGGGTTATATTTTCTGCTAACTAAAGGAATCGTAGATAACCCAGGGTAGTAGATTGGGTAGGGAATTACTTATTCATCTCTGCTTGTGTTTGTCCCCCCATTACTAGCCTTGCCCCTAGCAACCACCCAGTCCCATTACCCCAGCTTAAGGTTCTGTGGCAGGGTTGATGGGATGGGGGCAGAGCCCCTCCCCCCACCTCTCTGGAACACTATGGGTAGCGAGGTATGGGATCCTTTGCTGGGGCTGAGTGTGCCTGGGATCCAGTTATTCTGCAGGCCTGGATGTTTTTCTTTGTTTCCTCCCCAGGATGCTGGCAACTAGTCATGAAGTGCAAGTGGCACGCTTCAGCTCGCCGCTGAGCTAGTCGACATCCTTCCTCCCTTGCCTGCACTTCTTCATGTGGTCATGCAGGGGGCAGTGCTGCCATGGAGCTTGGCTTGAGCCTTCTCTGGAGGAGAGCATTCCCTGCAATACTGGATCTTTCCTCATCCTCTGACAATGTAGGCTTGTTCCTGAACCCGATTCAGTGGAGCAGCGAATCACAACACTGCCGCTGCGCCAACAGGCTGGCTTGTATGATGTATTTAATGTCACTCACTTGATTTGTCAAGCCTGTTGCTAACTATAGCAGTCCTCATCCGCATAAATACAGACGTTAGTGTTGCACTACTGCATGTGTTACTCAAGATGCATTGAATTAGTGATGTGGAGGATCCATGTTGTGAACAGGAAGGGTCTTGTGAAAATGTCACAGCTGCACTGGTTCTAGCAGTGTGACTGGTGACAAGGAGTCCACTTAACTGAGAAGATACTACTGGATTTTATCTTTGGCAAACCTTAAAAAGAGAACCTAGTACTTTTCTTTGCAAACTACTGGAGACTTCTTGAAACACTTTCTCACTAGGGTTGTTGTTACAGTATCCTTATGTACCTTGGTATTAGAAAGCATGGTACAAATACTGTGGGCAGTTTCTGATGCTATGATAACCATGGTTTCTAGGGATGTGGATATGGTGCAGTACCCACACTCTGGTAGTCTTTCTTTCCCTTTAAATCTGCTAGAATGTCTCCAAGCTAAGCTTCTCCCACCCACCCAGGTGGTATAATCTTTGGCTGTGCCTCGTGACATCAGATCTTTCTTTCTCCTGGAAGATTCAGGTTTCCTCCTTTGCAGCTCCATGCATGGTGTAGGCCTATTTTAAGTGTGCCATTGACAAACTTTTTCCTAACTCTTTGTGTGTGCTTCTTAGTTTCTTCTCTTCTCTGATGCCACTGTGGACCGTGAAGAAACCAAATCGGGTCCTAGATTTAAGTGCTGCATTCAGTGCAACCAGAAGATGTTGAGGATGATCCCACACACTTTTTGGGGCAGAGCACGATGTTGCCACTTGTGGTCTGTGCAAAACCCTGTTGCAATTATAACTTGAGAGCCATTACACACGTCATCTTCTCAGCTGACCGAGAGCCTCCCCCTCACAGTTTGCTCAAAGGATGTCAGCATGGGTATTTCTGTAGCGGCGAGCTCAGTGGCCCAGTTCGCGGCAGTGGAAGAGGTGGCAGCAGGAGACTCTTGGGTCTTAACTCTGCTCCTGGCCAGAGCCAGTGTTGGGGCATTGTTTTGCAGGACATTCAAGGACATGTGTAAGTCACTTCAGACCTTCAGGGAAGGCTCCTCCTGTCACAGTAGCAAGAAGAAAACAAAGAAATCCTGCAGTCTGTTGTGGGACCAGGAATGAGCATGCTGATTCTGATCCCACTATTCCTTCGACTGCTCAACAGTTGTGGAGCACTCGAGTTTGACTGAACCTGTTTTGGTTGAAGGCCAGGCCAGTAGCTCCACAGTACACCCGTCGGGCTTGTGGCCATGATACAGGCTGACCAGATGGTAGAGTTATTTCTCGACTTGGTCAGCTTGTCAGAAGGGGTTGAGGACAAATCGATCTCTAGGATTCTGTTCCTTTCCTCTCTCTCTCTCTGGAGGGTACAGAGCAGCCGGCAGAACCGATTGTCTCGTCTCTTCTTAAGAGCTGCCTCCCTCTGGGATCGAGAAGCAGGAGCCAGTCCACGTGATCTACACAGCCCTTCTGCCTGCCTCTCCTCGCCATCAAAACTCCAGTCATCGGTCGAGATCCTGGTCTTGGTCAAAATTGCAGCTGAGGAATTCCTCGCACTCCCGATCTTCTACAGGGTGACACCACAGGCGCACCTCTTCCTCCAGAGCGAACGATGAGGAGAGGCTCCAGTGCATGTTGCGTTTGCAGTGTGAGGACCTGGTGTGGGAGCCGTGGGCCTTGATTAGGCAGGGTAGGGCCCTACGCTCAACCTCGGCAACCTCTTGGTTGCCTCCGGTCCGGCCTGTTCCAGTCCTGCTGAGACAAGTGTTGCGATACCCATCTTTCCCCTGATCAGGGTGGAATCACTGGCGCGGCAGTCGTTGCAAGGAGCCCCAATCAGGACATCTGTCCAGCTACCGGTTTGCCAGATCAGTTGTCCATGGAGATTACCCACTCAGACGCGTCCTGAGTGGTGCATGGCAAGAAGCGGCCTAGGGCCATCTTAAAAGTATCTTGCAACTCTGATGGGTCTCTATGCAGTCCTCAGGGACCCATGGCTTTGACTATGACTCTGCCGAAGAGCTGACCACCAACCATGGGCTGGTGTCTCTTGGGACTATGTTCAGATTGATCTCAGAGTCCATGGAGATCCCTCTGGAACTGGTTTAGAAGAGGGCTAAACACCCCCTCACCGAAATTCTGGACAGGGACAAATCCCTGAGGGTCATTTTTCCAGTGGCCGAGGCCATCCTGGGACTGGCTCTGGAGCTTTGGCAGCATCCAGCCTCCTGTGCAGCACCCTCTGCCTGTATGATCTGCAAGTATGTGGTCCCTACTGGCTCCTTGTCCGACTTCTCGGACCACCCTTTCACTGAGGGGTTGGTGGCTAACTCGGTCTTCTGGAAAACCAGCAATGTTGGGGATGTGGATTGGGAGTCCAAAAAGCAGAACCATGCAGCTAAGAAAGTGTACACTACGTCTTCCCTGGGTCTCTGTCAGGCTAGTTACTTCCCGATGATGGTCAACTTTGGTCAGTCCCTGATGGGAATTTTGGACCATGTCTTCCTCCATCTCTCTGCTGACCTGCAGCTGGCAGTCAGAATGGTCAGGGGCCAGGGTCAAGCGCTGGCTAAGCACCCGTTCCAGACAGCCTTTGATATTGGTGACTCTTCTGCCTGTTCCCTGGCAACAGCTGTCACAATGCATCGGAGGGCCTGACTGCAGATATCCAACTTCATGGCGGACACCAAACACAAATTGTCCGATGTTCCCCTTTTAGGCACTAACCTCTTTAGCCCAGGGGTAGAAGGGCATCTCACCAGGATTGAGAAGTCCAATGCCACCCTCAACTCTGTGACATCCTCACAGACAAATAAGAAAGGGAGAAGCCAAAAAAGAAGCCTTTTCAGTTTTGGCCATTTCGGTCACATCAGCCCAGGCAGCAGCAGCTCCAGCAAGGGCAATCTCAGGCTTGGCGACCCAAGACCAAGTTCACTGGTCAGGGCACCAAGAAGAGCAGGGGTAAAGGTGTTGGTGCCTGTCTGGGAGCCGGTGCCCCCTCCAAGACTGCCCAGTGACTGGCTGGGGGGTGTCTACCTCTCCCCCAACCAGTCCTTACCTTAGCTGCCGGTGGGGGGGGGATCAGCTTCGCAGTTTCTGGCACAACTGGTCTGTCATCACCTTGGACAGATGGGTGCTAGATGTGGTGGGCAGAGGGTTACCTTTCAAGTTCAAGGCTCTCCCACCATACCAACCCCATACAACAAGGGAGTTCATGGTGTTGCAAGACGCCCCCGTGTCCCAGACCCCATGGCAGACAGAGTTTTATGTCGAGGTACTTTCTGGTTCTGAAACAGATGAGGGGGCTGGTGGTCCACTCTGAATCATAATGGTAGACATGAGTTTTGTACATCGCCAAACCATACACGCACTCACGCTATCGCACTCTAAAGCCTCAGTCCCAGTGCAAGGCATCATGGGTGTGCAAATTCTTGTGCAGCTTGGGCGGACAAGGCTTCACCAGACCTTTCCTTGTAAACAGGCTCATACTTCTGATCCAGTACAGGCTGAGTGAGACAAACCACAGACCCGTGTTGCATCCTGTTGGGACTCTGTGTTGTGCAGTCCTTGGCTCAGTTAGGTACCAATTCACAGCCCCAGTGAGATGAACATTTAGAATACTTGGAGCAAGTATACAGACTAGACAGTTTGCAGGAAGAGGGATACTTGGGATCTGCGAAAGGACGCTAGGAGAGAAAAACTATCTATATTTTTTTTTGGTCTGTAAATGTCTGCACACTTGCAGTCCAGTTACTGTCCTTGGTACACAATTCAAAGAATTTCACAGGTTGTGGTATTCATTCCCTTTCAAGTGTATTAAGGATATAGTGCCTTCTGTGGAGCTGTTGCCATTAGCCATTGATTATCTGACATGGGAGTAAAACTGTTAATATTTTTCCAAGCAGAAAAATTGTCTTCCTACCAAACATATAAAACATCACGTCATAAAGTGTTTTTTTTTTTGTGTTTTTTTGTAGATGAAGAGGACAAGGATAGTCTACAAGAGTTGGCAGCAGAACAGAAATGCATCGTAGAACACATTCTGTGCACCAAACCACTGCCATGTAGGTAAGGAAATTATGGGCGTCTGAGGAATTTTCTTAAAAGAAAAATCAGATTTATAAATCCTGGTTGCCATGTCTGCTCCCTTCGCTGACCAGGAGGATGGGCGAGCAGCTGGCCTCATAGCCTGTGCTGCATCCCTGGTCATCTCATTTCGGGAGGGGAGGGGTGGCATTGGGGGGTGAATATTGTATTGGCTAAGCCCTCTCTCCCTTGCAGAAGAGCACCATCTCCGCACCATACTTAGCTCCTTGCCGGCCTAAGTAGTGTTCTGGGGCTGTTGCGCAAACCTTAATCTCACAGATTGCAGCTCAGTATGTGTCTGTCATAGCAGCAGGCCGGACGAGCCTCTCTTTTTATTTGATTACACTTTTGGATTAGGTATGTTTTGAACAGTGGCATTGGTTTGCTTGTGGGTACAAAAAACACTGCTTCCTTATGTAATGAAATTTCCTTTTTCTTTTTTGCAGTCAGCCGTCTCCTATCAAAGGGTTCTTGATAATTTCGGACTTGTCCCTTGGAGCAACAATGATCTGCATAACTAATACATATGAGTGCATTATAAGACCTCTCTTGTACGTATCCTCCATCTTAACGTGAAATGCTAGTAAGCAAATTCTAAACATTCTCAGACATGGAAATCACTGCAGAGGCTTAATGGGACACTGTCAATTCGTTGGTAATATTTATGTTTAGCTGATAACATTTTACTGTTGCTTAACTTCAGTAGAATTTACTGCTGATGCTGTTTTTAATTTTTTTTTATCTGCTTCTTTTTCAACTTTTTTTTAGTAAAACAGAAAACTATGCTTTTGGTGTAATCGTACCAAAATGAGTTGGGCTTCAAATGCTTGAACACCTGTTTGTATAATTTCTGAGTTTTAGGAATGGCTCCACACAGTTCAGCCACCCCTGATGAAGTAGTCTCCTCCCACTGCATCATAGATGGCTGGACTGCTGGGGGTGAGGCCATGTTTCAGGAATGATGCAGTAGGAGCTTATAAAGCACTGTAAACACACAGTTGTCTGTGTGGTAGTGCCAATATGGTGGACAGTCATCCCCCCCCCCGTTAAGAAAAAGGAGGCAGATACAAATCAACGTGCTACATCAGCACATTCAACAGGAGGTAAGCAGTCATAAAATCTGTTTCTCAGTGCTGGTGACCCAGGTTTGGAAGTGAGCCTGGGGCACTAGAGGGCCAATAGGGGGAGGAGGTTTGAGCATCCCAGAGGACACTTGTCTCCTCTGGGGTGGGAAGTTGTTCCCTGTGTCGTACTGCTACCTGGGATGCCCAGGGTGGAGTGGTGGGTGGTACAGATGTGGAAGGGAAGAGACATGGTTCCACTCCATGCATACGCGCTGTGTGCAGTTGCTGGGTCATGCCATCATCTTGGAGGAAGGAGAATAGCAGTGGAAACCCTTGAGCCTGGCAGTATGATGAGGGACACCTACAGCCTCATACCTCCGATTCAGTCTCTTGAGGAATACGGGCCGTTTCGCCATGGAGTTCGATGAAGATAAAGGTTAACCCCTGAGATGGCGTGTGCTGGGGTGACCCTCTAAAAGGGGCAAGTGGTTGAGAGGTGAGAGAATAAAAAGAAATGAAAAAAATTGATTTTCAAATTACAGTAGGGGCAGATCGAGGCCTAAGATGGGTTGACAGTGTCCCTAAATGGTATCTGTTGCCTTTCAAAAGAAATACAGGAAAATCGCCCGGCCAGCACTATTTGAGGTGATTAGGTCCCAGGTGGTAAAACTAACATTTGAGATGGTTACGCAGCTGACTTTGCCAGATTTCATTTTGCTGAAAATCTTTTTAGTGAGGACCGGCTCGAGAACTGTATCCTAAAATCATTGGCATGTTGTACCAGATGGTAATACTGAAAATAACTGAAGTTCAGAAAACTTTACATTTTTTTTGAAGAAACCACATTGTTTAGTTGTTACTTACAAATGATTCACTGGATAATGCTTGCTTTTGCCATTGTCACCTATAAACAGTGTCAGGATTGGAATCTAGGGCATGTAAGCAGCTACTTTGAGCTCCTTTCTGAGCCAACACCATTGCTGCTCCTTGGTCGGCTGGTGATGGAAGGTGGTAGGGGTGGTGGTGGTGGTGGTGGTCTGTACTTTTTCCTTCTAAGAATGTAATGCTTCACCTTATTGAAATGCATGGCTTCCAGCTGGTGCTCAACATGGTTCCTTTGCTCATAAGCAAACCCCGTCCTCTCATAGAAACATAGACACTGACAGCAGAAAATGACCAAAGGTTCATTTAGTCTGCCCGCAGTTCCCTGTCTGCCCCCGAGACCTGTTGTCCATATGGAGTTTTATCCCTCGCAGCCCACCTGCCCAACTTCCCTCTCAACTGCTGTGGACCTGAGCAACCATCAGACTCTTCACTTTGTCCCAGCCATGCTTGAAATCATTTATGTTCTTGGTACCCACCACCTCTTTCCATGGCTCCACCACCCTTTCCGTAAAATAGAACTTCCTAACATCCCTTTTAAACCTTCTCTCCTTCCAGTTTCCACTTGTGACCTCAGGTTCTTGACTCTGTACTCCTGCTAAATGGTTCTCCTCATTTCACTTTAATTCCCTTCAGGAACTTGAAGGCCACTCTCATAATCCCTCCCACCGACCTGGTCTCCAGTGAGTGCTTTCATAAGATCTGCCCTGTTGGTTCTGAATCATCTTGGTCACCCTGTGTTGCACCATCTCCAGCCTGTTCTTCTCTTTCCTTAGATGAGGACTCCAGAACTGAGCACAGTATTTCGGGTCTGGCCTCACCCGTGACCTATATAGAGGTAGTAGTACTTTTTTTTTTTTTTTTCCTAACCCCAGCAGTCCCTTACTTAATGATCACACACTAAGTATCATCTCCTAGGACACACATTCCCTAGAGACAGAACCCTATTCTAATTAGCAAAATTAAAAATTTAGAATAGGTGTTTGGTAATTAGCAAAATTTTAAATTTAGGATAGGTGTTTGAAAAACTCTGTAGCCATCTTCCACTCTGTCAAGTGCCAGATTTGTTTTTTGCCTGGAGAGAAGTGTCGCCCTGAGTTGAGCTCCATTACTTCTAGGCCTCCAGTCACTTATTTATTTTTTGTAAATTTTATTTATAACAAGGAGGTAGCAATACACACATAACAAATACATAAACCATGTAGCATATAACAGCTAGAACGATAGAAATTTACTGTAGTGATAGAAACATACACATTTTCATCATTACATGACTCTTAAATACACTTAGGCATATACAGTTAAACCAAACCCAGTCGCTTATTTATTTTAAAATAATTTTTTGTGGACTTCCGGTGATGTCACTGAACATATGGTCACCTAGTCTTGGGGCTCTGGGTACCGTCACCAAATAAATCCTATTAAAAAGCATCAAATCAGCCATCTAATTCATCAGAATACTCTATTTATGACTTAACTAATGGCCATCGCTAAAATCAAGGGGAAAAACTCTCAGGCTGCTAAAATTAAAGCCATGATGGTATGTATAAAAAGCAAGGCCTACCGATGGAGTCTTGACCTGCTTCTCCAGTAGCCACCATCGCCGATTCGGAGGAAGGCCTAGAAACCTTGAACCAGTATGCAATAATGTCTAAGCTTGGTGGTATTATAAAGACACTGCATCGGGTAGAATCATCACTGGCCGATGTAATTCCTCAGCAGACTCGACCAGCCAACATGACCGAGCCATTCTTTATTTACTCACAAGGGAACATGAGCTGCAGTCGAAATTGGATGACCAATAAAACCGTGCTAGATGCAGCAACTTTCGAATTTACGGAGTACCGGAGGGGATGGAAGATTCCTTTCCAACAGTGGAGGATTTTATTCACATATATTGGAATTGGTACTACATCTAGCTCCTGATATGCCCGTAATTATTGAAAGAGCCCACAGGTCGTTGGTGCAAAAACCAAAAAAGCAAAGTGCCAAACCATGGTCGACTAATAAAAATGCTGAATTATAAAGACAGACAACTTATTTTACAAACAGCCTGGAAACGAAAGGAGGTTAAACTGGATGGCCAACTGCTGTTCTTTGACTAAGATTTCTCCAATTACTTGAACACTGAGAGAAAGCAAGTTGAGGTAATTCGGGCTGCGAAGGAGAAAAATATCAAGATTCAGTTACACTACCCTGCTCGTTTATGCATCTCCACTGACAAGGGCCCTCAGCTATTTGATTCTCTATGAGGTGGCACCAGCCTTGCGCAGCTTGGGAATTCATGTTCCAGATCTCCAGTCTGTAATCCTGGAACAAGAGATTACAAAAGTAGCATGGCGCAGAGCGGGCCGACCATGGCGCTCTCAGCCCATAGCAGTCTCCTGGCTTTCTCATCTAAGTGCAGACCTACGAGACCTCTTGTCCAGGGAAAACGCAACGCTAGTGGTAGATTTAATGGACTCAAACCACGTGTCTGGCTCCTCCACTTGAACACACTGCATCTCGGGTACTTTTCTTCATTCACATGTCCGTTTATGAAACCGAGACTTTTGTCGGAGGCTTGCCTAATTAAACTGTGTAGCTGAAATACATTTAGTAAGCATTTTGCTGCTATACATGGACAAGTCCTTAAGGCAACATCTTAGGAACTTTACTCCTGGAACTGAAGGACTAAATAGTACATTGATTTGAAAATGGTGTTGACACAAAAAGTGATATGCCTCTCCTTTTATAATATGCTTTTTATTGAACATAATTATCTCGACCTTACTAATATTGAAGGGGTGTAGAGGCATTATTAGTCCAACGTAGCAAAGTTTAAAATCGATGGCCAGAAAATATCTAGGGAGCGGCATTTCCCATCTCCTTGACTTCAGCCGTAGGCCTGAAAGCCCATCGATAAAGGCCCAAATCTTTCATGTTGTGTTTGTGGAAGACTATGGTGATGTCTTTAACTTACTGACTCTCAGTAGTCAGGCCTGTTTTAAAACAGGCAAACTAGCAATTCCTACCTTTCCTTTCCGTGTAACCATGGATTGATACCATGGCAGTGCAAATAGTCTAAATCCATTTGACCTTTGACTTTTTGCTAGCTGTTACCCTTTTTTTTTTTTTTTTTTGGAAGGCTTTTGTTTTACTCCAGTTTTCTTGGTGCGAAATGAAACGTGTTAACTGTTTTTCAATGTTTTTCTGGGCACCTGTTGTGCCAGTTAGATATGTTTGTTAGCTGGACCCTATAAAGAATGTAGCAGGCTATACGCGTAGAGAAACCGAGTTATTGGGTAGCTCTACACTACGAAGACATAAGGTTACAGTGCCTGTGCAGGTCAAATGGCTATTGTTTGCAGTGTTGGACGCCCCGCTAAAATGGGCACTGTCAGGGTTGTATCCCTCAATGTACAGGGTATAAATTTCCTATTAAACGAATCTAAGATTCTTCACTACCTTAAGAAATTGGGAACAGACATATGTTTTTTATAGGAAGCGAGGCTTTCCAATACAGAATGTCAAAAACGGACTCGTTCCTGGGTGGGTAAGGTAGTAAGCTCAACGCATCCTACAGGCAAAAAGGCAGGGATGTCTATTTTAATTAAGAAAAATATACCTTTAGAGAGAGAATCTGAAGACGGAACACCTGATGTATCCATCACAGGGAGCATATTCTCTCAAAGAATACACTTAATTAACATATATGGCCCTAATATAGATGACCCAACCTTCTATAAATGGAGATTTCAGAAAATCTCAGGGTTGGGAGAGGGGATCCTGTTGGTGGTTCTGGGGACTTCAATTATGTGAGTTGTCCCACCCTGGACCGCTCATTGCAGGTCCTCTCTATTAATAAAAGAATGGGTAGGGCAGTAAGGGGGGGGGATGCAGGAACTAGCCCGTCTAGACGTATGGAGAGAGTTTAACCCTACAGGAAAAGACTATACTTTTTATTTTAACCCCAACAAATCCTGCTCCCAGATTGATTATTTTTTGTGCAGTAGAGCAGACATGTACAAAGTTATACTATTCTGTACATGTTAAATTGTTATCCGACCACCCAGCAGTATCCTTGGATCTTCAGTTAGGGGACTGGGATAGACACACATTATGGAGAATGAATACCTCCCTTCTGGGCAAAGACTTTAAAACAATGATAAATACGGTAATACAAGAATATCAAAATTGTATTAGAACACAGGACACAGGGATTAAATGGTATTGGGACTGACTTAAGGCTATCCTCAGAGGTGAGATTATTGCCTACTCCTCTCGCCTTAAAAAACTATGCAGAGAAAAACAATTAAAGTTAGAAGAAAAATTAAACTAACTAGAAGCAGAACATAAGAAACAAGGGACATATGCAGTTTGGACACACATGGTGCAGATTAGAGAGGAATTACAAGAGTTGTTAGACAAACAAATAGAAGGCAAGCTCAGATACATGAACCAAGCCTACTATGAGCATGGAAATAAACCAGGCAAGTTACTTGCCTTCCGGCTACGTAGATCACAGGTGGATAAATATGTTAAAATACAGATGGAAAGGGACAGTTAATAACTGCAATTCCTAAACAAATAGCTGAAGCTTTTCAGACTTATTATGCAACTCTGTTTGCTCCAGATGGACAAGGCTTAGACACACCAAATCAAAACAAGGAATTTTTTAATAAAATGCACCTTCTGAAGTTAAAAGAAGATAAATTATTTCTAGAGACACCCTTTACTGTACAAGAAATAAATCGAACTATAAACGATTTAAAAAAATGGTAAATCTCCCGTCCCCAGTGGCTTTAACGTTGAATTTTACCACACCTTTATTACATCACTAGGCCCCATTTTGGTCGATCTCTTTAACTCATGCAAAGAAACAGAAAGTCTTCTGCTCTCGTGGAGAGTTGCCCTTATTACTGTAATCCCAAAGGAGGGTAAACCCTCTGAGGTTTGCTACTCTTATTATCCGATATCCGTTAAATGTTGATTCTAATATTTTCACCAAAATATTGGCAATTAGGATTAATAGGTTTCTACCAGATCTAATACATCCGGACCAAGTAGGGCTTGTTCCTCACAGGCATATTCAAGATGACATAAGATGCTGTTTGAACATTATGCAGTCAGGGAAATACACTAAAGAACAACAAATTGCAATTTCAGGTGACGCAGAGAAAGCGTTTGATCGCTTACGATGGGACTATTTAGAGGCAGTTTTGGACAAATATGGATTTGGGGCTCAGTTTTTGACTTGGATTAAGGCACTTTACTGTAACCCTCAGGCCAGTGTAAAGGTGAACGGCACAATATCCATGCCACTTAGTATCCAAAGAGGAACACGACAGGGCTGTCCCTTTTCACCTCTTTTGTTTGCTTTAAGTAGCGAACCCTTGACAGAGCTAGTATGTTCTCATCCTGACCTAGAAGGAATAAAAGTTGGGGGGGGGGGATAAAATCTTTGTACGCAGGTGACACTATGATTTATTTAAACAAACCCTTACTGTCACATCCAATCCACGCACAAATATTAGCCACATATAGTTAGATTTCAGTTTTTAAAATTACAGTAATGCAAGACGGAGGTCTTGCTTGTTGGTAGTCTACGCACACCAGTTTAACTCAATTGATTCCTTTTAAAAGGGGAACCAAAACCATTAGATACTTGGGTATTCACACTCCCTCTCATTTAGATCACCTTTACCAACTTTAACTACAGGAAACATCTGAAAGAAGTATTTATGGATCTAAAAAGATGGGAGGTCCTATCCCTAACTTTAAGTGGTGGAGTAGAAACTCTCCATATAAATGTGCTTCCTCGTTTTCAGTTTTTATTCAGCTCCCTCCCATTGCACATCCCCACATTAGAATGGAAAAAAAATGATGCAGCCTTCCACTGCTTTATCTGGGGAGGCCAGAAAGCAAGAATATCCTGGAATACCCTGGTGCGTCCTAAGGCAGAGGAAGGACTGGGTCTATACTTAACCTGAAAAGTTATTATTTGATGGCACAATTGATACCCTGGGTGGTATATTGCACAAGAACGTGAAACATATCTGAAAAGATATGGAAATCAGGAGTGATCCAAGGGCTAATCCATTATTAGATTTTAATGATTCACAAGCCAAATTAATTAAATAAAAATCATGTAATCCTTGGCAAGAACAACTATACAGAGTTTGGGGCAGGGTCAAAAAAGACCTGAACCTGCTCCACTCACTTTCTAATAGATCAGAAATTGCGTCATTTGCCCCTTTTACTCCCCCAAGATTAGACAGCTTATTCGCTAGATGGAAACACTATGGACTGATTTATTTTAGACAATTCTGGGCACAGGACAGGGTGAAAACCTTTCAAGAAATACAAAATGAATATACATTGCCATCTATCCACTTCTTTAGATACCTTCAGGTAATTTCTTTCCTGAATCAAAGTAACAACCTTGAAAAAGTGCAACAAAACCCCCATCCCATGGTAGAGATGATTCTAAGTGCAGTAGACAATACTGTAGAAACACACCTGATTTCCAACTTCATTACAATTTACCTGCATTTCACAGAACAGACGCCCCGAAGTGCCAGGCAGCATGGGAACAAGAGGCTGGGACACGGATCAAAAAAAATGACAGCTTGTTTGGGAAGGAGTTTTTAGAACCTCGGCCTCCAACGTGTGGAAGGAATTTTGTTGGAAAATTGTCAGCAGGTATTTTAACACACCAACCAGAACCAAACGCTATACCACTTATTTAATTGGCAGCAATGACCTCCCCACTTTTGAACATATGATTTTGGGGTTACCTCTTAAGAAAAAAATGTCAAATAGACAAAAAAGTTTTGTAGGTATTTTGCTTGCAGCTCAAAGCAAAGCAATTACTAGAAGATGGCTGAATCCATCTCCACTCACTCTGCGAGAGTGGATCGACATTATTAAAGAAATAGAAAGGGTAGAAAGAATCACGGCAGAACTACGCCTGCAAAAGGACAAATTTAATGGTACATGGTTGCCATTTATACATCTAGTAGAGGAAATAGAGGGTACCTCGATACTTTCCCAACAGGCCTCCATGAATTAGGCCTCCATGAGGGAGGCAGTATAGTGCAGTAGTCTAAGGGTCTGAGCTGCAAATCTGGTGACATCCAGCAGACCAGACCTGGGTTTGAATCCCACAGCTTCTACTTGCATACTGTGTGACCCTGAGCAAGTCATTTAACCTCCTTGTGCTCCCAGGTCGCTCCTGTAAAAAAGCTTTCAGCTTAATGTGCTATACCTGGTAAAACAACTAAATAAAATAAAAAAAATAAAAATTAAAAAAAAATTAAATGACAAGATGAGAATTTTCTTTTTTTAGTTATCTCACAGCCATATGTTCACATAAAAATCATTTTCTTTTTATCAGATGACCCTTATAGGTTTTCATCATCTTTATTTAAAATAACCAGCCAACAACTGTTTTAAAGTTCATGTTTTACTGGTTCAATTGAATCCACGGTTGTTTATATCTTATTTATATCTGAAAGGCACAGAAATTAAATCATTGATGGGTTGCTCTGTTGGATAAAAAAGCCTAACGCAGAGTCTGGAAAAAAAACTGTTTTATTCAAGGAAGTCTTATTCTTACACAGAACTCTCTGGAAACCTAAACAGAGATGAGAAAGAAGAAAACTGTCAGTAATGAAATTAAGGCAGTGCACTTTTCTTGTGTTTTGTAACCCAAATGATAACTCTGTATACTAACGGTATTGTATGTATCTGTGCAATCAATTAATAAACCGGAGTTAAAAAAAAAAAAAAAGTTTTGTTTAATTTTAAATAATATGTTTTACTGTATTCTGCATTTAATTAGGGTATTTTGTTTTTAGTGTCTGGTCCTTCCAGCTCTCGATTTATTCCTGGGAACCAGCGGTATTGCTACCTTTTTTTTTTTTTCAGCTGTTTTAAGCTATTTTTTTATCACTTAGTTGCTTTTTCTTTAGTAAATGATCCTTGCTTTCAGCCGTGCTGTACAGAAACGGACGTGTTTTCACTTCTGGTTCTGCCTGTGCCCTTTCACCTTAATCACTTCCTGCACAGGAAGCTGCGATTTGACCTTTGGTAATCTTCTGGAGGTAAGAGGTGTTTTTATCACTGAACTCTTACTTTTCCACTATTTTTACCTTTTTTTGGAATCTTTTTAAGTTCTTACTAGGACCTCTCTAAATTGGCATATCAAACTGACCTAGTTGATCTACAGGCTGAAAAAGCTATTAAACTCTTTCCATCTCACGGCGAAGGCAGACTGCCACAAGCTCAGTGTGTATTGCCTGGGATCCGACCACAGTGTTATTTATTGTAAATCCTGCATTGTTCTTGCCCAAAAGCTTAAAGGGCGAATGAAATTGGAAGTCATTATGGCTTCTCGGTCCGCCTCCTTGTCACCAAAAAATAATAAAAAAGTCTCTGAGGGTATTTCCAGCGATGCTGGAAAGCATGCGTCAGAAGGTTCTGTCTCCTTATGTTTAACAGCAACATAAAAAATGTAAAAGATGACAAGAAAAAAATAAACCTGCTCATCCATCAGAAAGGCATGGTAAAGATGGATCAGATACCAGGGTGTCTCAGAGGGGAAACCCTGAGTCTGTTGATGGCAAAAATATAGATGAAAGAGCCTCTGAGCAGACACTGGAAACAGTGCCTGCTAAAAAGAAATATAAAAAAAAATGTCACTGCCACTCCTCCTGAATGGAGAAAAGAGCAGGAGGAGGAAAAAGAAAAAATGCCCTCATCTGAGGACGTATCAAAAATGTGTCCGTCTTTTCCAAGCCGTCCAGGCTGTTGTAAATTTTAATAATATATACATGCCACCCCCTCCCCAGGATCGGTTTCCAGCCTTTGTGCCTGTAGTGGAGGAGGAGGAAGAGTACTATGTACAAGAGGAGGAAGGTGACCCCGTGGAATCAGAGGGTGCTCCTGAACAAGATTTTGGCTCTCCTCCATGGCATAATGAGGACTATACTCCAGTTTCCTTGTTTGTCAGACATATGCTGAATACTTTAAACATCCACTCTCAGGAAACTGTGGAAGATGGAAAAAGATGCAGAATTTATGGACATGATGGGTATGGCACCCTCAAGGAGGTTGCCAATCCTATACGCAAGTCTCTTAAGAAGACCATATCAAAAATCAGGTCTGCATCTACTTCAGCTGCAGCCATCAGTTAAAAAAAGAATGAAAGAAAATACCAGGTGGACAGACAAGAGGTGGAATACCTGTATGCCCACGCTGATCACCAAGGTGTAGTCTAGGCTGCTGCTTGCGAGAGAGCAAAAGTCACACACCCTGCACAGTCTCCAGAAAAGAACTTCAAAAAATTGGGTGCTATGGCCAATAAAGTGTATACTACAACTTCCGTGCTCATTAGGCAGGCAGCTTATTCAGGATATATAGAACAGTACCAGAAAGCATTGTGGAACACAGTCCTAGCACTTGATGATAGAGCAGACAGTGACCTGGCACAAGACTTGGCTGCTACAGCAAAATCATCCCTGGACACCATTGAGTACCATTTCCACACTGCTGTGGATTATAATGACAGTCGTTACAGTTCTAGCTCATGCAGTGTCTCATGATACCCAAACCCAAGTCATAGATCCCTCCTTTGAGGGAAATTTAGTTTGTGATCACAAAATGGAGGCATACATGAAAAAAGTAGATGAATACAAGACTGTTTGGGAGATTTCAATATGCCAAATATTAACTGGGACAATTTAAGTGGTAAATTGGACACTGACAAGATTTTCCTTTCAGGGATAATTGATTTGGGTTTAGAACAACTTACCTCAGAATCCACTAGAGGAAACAATATATTAGATCTACTACTTATAACAACTGATATTCAAATTTCTAATCTATCCTTACTAGACCCTCTTGAGAATAGTGACCACAAATCTATATTTTTCAGTTTACCTTGTCACCAACAATATTTAAGAAATAACATACTACTTAAACAATATGATAGAGCTGACTTTAATTTAATTAATAATCATCTAAAGAACATATTCTTTCATCTCTATCAGTGGAGCATGCTTGGATTAAATTTAAAGCAGTTATTCTGGACTTGGAATCTAAATACATACCAACAAAAAAACAAATATAATCCAAAAGACTATATTCCTAAATGGTTAAATAACACTATAAGAACATTAATTAAACAAAAAGAAAGATGTTTCTCTAAAAAAAAAAATCCAAATAAGAATGACACTTTATCATCCTATAGGGCTTCTGTAACAAAATTAAAATTAACAATTGTGAAATCAAAACATAACTTAGAATTTAGGATAACGCATCCAAAAAATGACCAAAAATCACTGTATTCTTACTTAAACAATAATAAAAGTAACATTAGACAAGTAGGTCCATTAACAATTAATAACATACCAATAATATCAGACAAAGTAACAGCTGATCACTTAAATAAATACTTTTGTTCTGTTTTTTCACATGTGGACAAACACCAGATTCAAACAATAAAACAATCCAACAAACACAATTATCTGATAACTGTTAATCAAACGAAGCAGGCACTGAAGACATTAAATAAAAAAGGAAGCCCAGGACCGGACATGATTAATCCCAGATTTTTGATAGAAACCATTGATACGGTATCTATTCCCTTGACTATTATTTTCAATAAATCCCTTAATGAATCAACAGTTCCCACTGACTGGTTGACAGCACACGTGACACCCATTTTCAAAAAGGGGAACAGATCAAACCCTGAAAACTATTGACCTATAAGTCTAACCTCGGTACCATGTAAAGTAATGGAAAAAATTATTAAAACCATAGTGGAAGAAGAAATTTTGAATCTAAATCTTCAAGACACTACACGGTATGGTTTTAAACAGGGACATTCAACAGCTGCTAATTTGATTGCTTTCTACAATCAAATTCACCTTGAACTGGACGCAAGGACCTTATTCTTTTAGACTATAGTAAAGCTTTCGATCGTGTATCCCACACAAAATTAATCAATAAACTGACATTGCTAGGAATCTCATCAAGTCTAACCAACTGGGTGGATAACTGGTTAACTAATAGGACCCAACAAGTAAGGATTAATGGAAGCCTGTCAGACACGGGTGAGGTGACAAATGGGGTACCGCAGGGTTCTGTGCTTGGACCTGTCTTATTTAATGTATTTATTTCTGACATGCAGACTAGTTCAAACACCTATTTATCAAAATTTGCTGATGACACCAAACTGGGAGGAAGGGTTGACACATTGGACAATATGAACCTACTGTGCACAGATTTGCATAAAATTGAGGAATGGGCGCTGCTAAATGGCATGGAGTTTAACAACAATAAATGCACTGTACTTCACCTCGGTAATAACAACCCACATCAATCCTACAAATGAAATAATATACCACTTAAAACAACAAATTGTGAAAAAGATCTTGGGATTACTGTTAAATTATCCTCTAGTGATCATTGTAACAAATTAGCCAAAAATTCAAATGGATTACTCAGAAGAATAAAGCGCACGTTTGTATCAAAACTTGAAAATTGCATTATTCCCCAGTACAGGACATACATTAGACCATATTCTGACTATGGGTCACAATTTTGGAGCCCATATCTCAAGAAGGATATAGCTACCATTGAGAGCATCCAAAGAACAGTAACAAGGATACCACCACATTTAGCACACTTACCATACGAAGATAGGTTAAAAAAACTAAAACTCCACTCACTAGAAAAAAGGCGGTTAAGGGGAGACCTCATGTTTCTTTACAAAATTTAAAAAAAAAACAAATTTGATGCAACAATATGGATTAAACAACACAACAAGGAAATTAGTTCCCAGACTTCACACTAAACAACTAACTATCCCAAAAGCAAACCCCAACAAAAGATGATACTATTTTACGATTAGGGCTCCCAAAACATGGAACAAGTTACCCAATGACCTTGTCACCAGCACTAATTTTGAAACATTTAAAACCAAACTAGATTTATGGTTAGAAATTGCTAACAAATAATGATCCACAAAATTGTGGGGGGTACTCTTGATGGGCACATTGCCTTCTTGTAACCTACTCTACCAAGTAATTTACAGTAGTAACAATGAAAAGGAAAAGGCCTGTACTTTCTGTAGGTGTTTTGGAAGAATAGACAGACGGGTTGCTTCCCAAGAGTCTCTGCCCATTTTATGAGTATCAGACTCAAAGGGGATACTGCAGGGGCAAAAGGGATGCAAAGCATACTGCTGCTGCAGCACCAGCACCAGCTCCCAACCCCCAGTCAAAACGAAGCCCCTGACAGTTCTGCCTAGGTCGCCCATCCATTGCCAGGGAGGTGAAGATTGGCATACTACCTTCAGGAATGGGTAAACATTACCACAGACAAGTGGGTCCTGGAGGTTGTAGGTCAAGGACTGTCTCTGCAGTTCATAAAATTCCCAAGACTACAGAAACACAAAACTTCTTGGCATTCTCCCCAACAGAAAGAATACTGCTGGAATTTAAAGTAAAAAAAAAAAAAAATTGCTGACAGCAGAAGCTGCAGACAAGATCCCTGCCTCTCAGTGGCGCAAGGGTCTGTTCTCAAGGTACTTCCTCACCCAGGATGGGAAGTGGTATCCCATTTTAGGTCACAAGCATATAAAGAAAGAAATTCAAGATGGTCACACTGAGAACAGTGATACCACTTCTGCATTCAGGACACTGGCTAGGATCACTGGATCTGAAAGATACCTATTTTCATATCCCAGTCAGGCCATCACACAGAAAATACTTCAGGTTTAAGCTAGGTAACTGCCAATACCAGTTCACAGTTTTATTGTTCATCCAAAACAAATAAATTAAGGACATTACAAAAAGACACATAACAAAACTTATAGAAAACAGTTAAAACTTCTGATTATGGAAGGAACAAATCAAATAAATCTGAAAATTTCAAAAATTCATCAGACATTAAATATATCCAGAGATAAAAAAAAAAATATTCTTTTTAGCAGCCCCCACTCCTTTTCTTTGATTTTTACGACCAGTCCCAAAAATCATGCAATCAGATTGGCATCTTCTGGAGTCATCAGATGCAGAAGTATAAAACCAGGTCATACAATGCATTTTCATTTAAAAAAAAAAAAAGTCACGGGGGTAGCCAGTCACCGAGCTTGCAGCAGCATACTTGCAGAGCCCTGTAAGATGCCGTGACATTTTTGGGATTTAAATCATTGCTGCCAGTTTCAAAACAGAAAACCTGAAAGCAGACTTTTTGAGAAAGAAAATGATCTTTGTCAGGCAATCATCTGACTATCTGAGCTGGAGTTGTGGGGAGAAGCAACAGAACGGGAGGTGGGGGAGACTGAGCGTGACCAAAAGAGCAGAGGCCCGGCAATAGTAAGAAACCTAATGAGCCCATTCAAGGAACAGGAGATGAACCCTTGCCGCAGCCTTCAAACACCGCACTATTGAGAGCCAACCAGCGCCTGGACCAAAAGGTGGAGGACTTTACTGCCCAGTTCAAAATCCTGGATACAAAAATGGGCCTACTGGCGGGTGAAACTAAAACTGCCTCCAAGTCAGCAGAGATGGCGTTGGCAGCAACTTCTGGCCTAACTAAAGAAACATTTTGCTCCGTCATAGATTGGAAAACCCTGCTATGCTATGTAAAGAATAGGTTGTGTGTTTTAATGTTGTCTGCCATAATAGAATTCATTTCTTTGGCGGCTTAGTTCTTGAATGGTAGGGATGAATACTGTTACAATCTTAAATCGCCTGCCAAAAAATAAGAAAAGGTTAATGTTTCAAGAGGACATGATGTTGATTGCTGTATACAGTGCGGGTCATTGCCCATGGAGCTCTGCAGTACTTTCTATGCTGATACTATCTAGTCTTGGGTTAGGGATGTTAAACCTTTTCTATAAGGTGCACGATGGTGTGTGTGTATGTATATGTGTGTGTGTGTGTGTGTGTATATATATATATATATATATATATATATATATATATATATATGTTATATATATATATATATATATATATATATATATATATATATATATATATAATTAATTTATTTATTTATTAAGATATTCAGAAAGACCTTTGAGTCAGAGACTCATTTACAAAGGCTCTACGTCATACATAAATTGCACTAGGACGAGAAACTTAAGATACAGACATAACAGCACATTACAGGTAACATTAATAGAATCAGGTTACATGGTTGTTACATTGAGGGCTAACAGTGAGTTAGGTATTTTAGCACAGCCAGTAGAAAAAAAAAATGGAACAGATGACAGAAATTTTGTAGGTGGCTGATTGTCTTGTTTCAATAGTTGCATTTTAGGTACATTGATCTGCTATTTGTTTGTTTGCGAGGCGACAAGGCAGATCAGGTATCAATGGCAGTCACAACAGTTTGATGCCAGCAGGTATTCCCTTAGCTTTGATTTATATGAACCCAGCCTTTTTTCGACCGTTATGTGGTTAGGAAGGGAATTTGTCCAGGATGGGGCCCTGAAACTGAAAGTGCGTTGGTATTTGGAGGTCCGTCCAAGGGGTACCCCTAGCAGCTGCTTGCTAGTGCTACGGGTTGTTTTGCCTTGTGGTGTTGGGAGGATAATTTGGCAGGGAGGGTGGGTAAGGCCTAGTAATACCTTTTGGTCATAAGATAGGTGTGGTACCTGATTCTGTTATCCAGGTTTAGCCATTTTGTGCTGCTGTAAAGGGAGCAGGAGTGGGTGGACAGATCACATCCTAGGATGAGGCGGCAGGCTTTGTTGAGCACAAGCCGGAGTCTATTTAGGGTTGTGGAGGGCGCGGCACTGTATATTAGGATTCTGTAGTCTAGCAGGGAGAGGATCGAGGAGTTTACAGCAAGCTGTAGGACTTCAGGGGTGAGGCAATGCTTGTACCGGTAGAGTACGCCTAGCCTGGAGCTAAGGGCAGTTGTTAGGTGTAGGATATGGTGATTAAAGCTGAGGGCGGGGTCTAATGTGATACCTAAGTATTTAAAGCTGTAGACTTGTTCTAGGGGGGTCTGATTTGCAGTGAGAAATTTGGGGCAAAGGTTTTTGTGCGGGTTCTGAGGGTGGGCGAATATCATGATTTTGGTCTTGTTATAGTTGATAATAAGACGCTGGGTGGTGAGCCAGTCTTCGATTTCACGGAAGGAGCACTGGAGGGTTTGGTGGAGTTTGAGGGGGTCCGGGTCGGAGGTGAACAAGACTGCATCATCCGCATAAAGGAGCAGTTTTTCGGGGCATGAGGATGGGAGGGAGTTGAGGTACAGGCTGAAAAGTAGGGGGCCAAGTATGGAGCCCTGTGGGACACCCGATCAGATTGGGAGGCGGGGTGATAGGACAGGGCCTATCTTGACTATCTGCGTTCTATCTGAGAGGTAACTAGAGAACCAATTTAGGTGTCGCCGGAGAAGCCAGAGTGGGCCAGGGTGTTTAGTAAGAGGGAGTGGTTTACTGTGTCGAATGCTTTAGATAGGTCCACGAAGATGGCACCAGTGAGGTGGCCATGGTCCAGGGCTGAGTGGACATGGGAGGTGAATTCAAGGAGGGCGGTAGTGGTGCTGTGGCCCTTTCAAAAGCCATGTTGCTGTCTGGTAAGAAGGTTATATTTATTTAGGTGTTCAGTGAGTTGTTCGGCGACTATGCGTTCTAGTGCCTTCGACAGGGGGGTAGGATAGAGATGGGGCGATAGTTATTTGTGGATGTGCGGTCACCACTTTTATAGACAGGCGTGATATAGGCCGATTTCCATTGGGTGGGGAATTTCCCTTGGCAGAGGGAGCGATTTAGAATGTGAGTGAGAGGGGCCAGGACTTCCTGGAGGGTGAGGCGGAGAAGTCTATGGTCTAGGGAGTCGTGGCTGTAGTGTCTTTTGTTTAGAGCTTTAGTAAGGTAAGGTTTTGCAGCCTCCAGTGTAAGGACTCGTAGGTAGAAAGGTGCCGCAAGTGGGGGGTGGGGGATGATATGTTCAGGCGGAGGGTCGAAGAAATTTGGGGGCAGCTCATGGGAGAGATCAGTGAAATCGGCATTTAGGGCTGCGGCTATGCTGACGGGGTCGGTGGAGAGGCTACCATCTATGAGTATTTGGTCAGGTGGTAGATTTGGGCCTCTGCCACAGAGTTCCTTTATGTTCTCCCAGAACTTGCGTCCATTTCCCCAGGAGGAGGTTAAGGTGGCTTTATAATGGTTTGCCTTGGCGGTGCGGATGGCCCAGGTACACTTGTTTCGGGCTTCCCAATAGCGTTGCCTGTCCTGAGGCCATTGGGTCTCATTGGCAAGGTGCCATAGTGCGTCACGCTGACGTAATTGGCCTTGGAGGTGGTCCGAGAGCCATGGGGCATGATTCCCTTTGGTCATAGTTTTGGAAAAAGGGGCGAACTTGTCGCAGGCAGAGTTGAAAATGTTGACAAACAGCTCGAGGGCGTGGTCCGGGTCGAGTGTATTAGAAATGGATGTCCAGTCCCAATCTCTGAGGTGGGCTTTGAGAAGGGTAATTTGCCAGGCCCTAGTTTACGCCGAGTAGTAATTTAGGCCGGTTTTGAGGATGGTACCGGACCAGTTGCAGAGTACTGGCGAGTGATCGCTAGGAGTCGGGAGGACTTGGGTGTTTTATTTTGTGGGGGGGTTGTTGAAAAACTAGGTCTAGGAGGGTGGATGTCTCGGCGAGTGTGTAGCCGGGTGGGTGTTTTGATGACCTGGTGAGATTGAGGGCAGCGCCTCATTGATATAAGGCGCAGCTGTTTTGGCCAACCAATTTATGTTAAAATCCCCCAATAGGATTTTTTCTTGTTTTGGGGGTAGGGTGGCAGGTGGGACATGATGGCTTGAAGGCTAGTTTCTGGTCTCTGGGGGACATAGGCCGTGGTGGAGGAGGAGAGGGATGTAGACCTACCTAAATTAATTTTAGATGGAGGGCCTGGGCCCTGGATGTTAGTACAGGCGGGGGAGAAGGTGGCCAGTGAGGAGTTCTTGAGGTAGGTAGCGTTAGCCACCCCACGCTTCCCACACGGTCCGCTGCTGAGCAGAGGCTGTACCCAGGAGGTTGGACTGCCGAGTCGGGGACAGAGTGGGAGAGCCAGGTTTCACCTCAGGGCAATGATGTCTGGGTTGTTGTGAGTACCCAAACATGAAAGGAATCCCATTTTTTTTTTGTAGGCTGCAAATGTTTAGTAGTATATTATATATATATATATATATATATATATATATATATATATATATATATGTATATATATATATATATATATATATATATATATATATATATATATATATATATATATATATATATATATGTATATATATATATATATATATATGTGTGTGTGTGTGTGTGTGTGTGTGTGTATATATATATTTGTAATCCCTGCTCGTGGCAGTAATGGCTAGCTGTTATTACCAGTGTTGGGAAATGCTGCTGTTGTTAATTCTAGTAAACCCCCTGGTGATGTAACACTGAACTGGGGCACATAAAATCCTGACTGCAACAATAATGTATACACTTAGATGTGAATTCTAAGTGTGCCTTCCTGTAGGGTGCACTACTGTGTATTGTATACAGCTAAATCAATAAAAAGAAAGTTGAAAAAAAAAAAAAAGTCACTTAGTGCAGCATTTCTATATGTATTGTACCGAGGGCTCTGGACTGTGATATGAAAAATAGTTATGGGAAACCTCTGTTACACAGGCAGAACTTGGGGGTCTCGTTGTTTTTCCCCAGATTTTTGTTAAAGTGCACATATTTATGAACATACAAACATATGAAAAGAAGCCAGCAGATACAGGCCAAAACGATCTAGCTTGTCAGCACAGTTACGCAGCCATTGGTTTATCAAATTGGGCCCATGTAATCCATTTCCTGGAAAACGGAGTTATTGGCAGTAGTAGATATTCCTCAATCCCATGGGAAATTTTGTTCTCCTTATACCAGGATGCTTGTTTTTGGCTTTTTACAATTTCCATGTCGGATCTTTTGGCCAGATGAAATATTTTCTCTTTGAAGATGATTTATATTGAAGCGAGATATTAATATTTTTAAGATGATCCACAAGTGTGAGAAGTCCAGTCTGGCTAATATCGAAAGCAGGGCTTTAAGCCAAGGAGAGGTTATGGACCTCTTATTCCAGAATACCTTTTCCTGCAGGCACTTAATTGGGAATGTATTTACAGGATTATTTATAATTCTTAGCCAGTATGAGACTAGCCTTAATTCTGCCATGGCCCTCGGTGGAATTCTGCCCAGTTCCACTCTTATTATGGCAGAAGAGGTAGAGGAGGGAACTTGTAAGAGGGATTTATAATAATAGAGAAGCAGGATCTTGATATTCTCAGAATACTCTGCAGCCCAGAGTTCAGCCCCATAAAATATTAATGTCACGCCTGGGGTGATTAGGCACAAGTCCACAGGCCAAGTACGTCTAATCACCCCAGAAGTGACATTATTCCAGCACGACACACACCCTGGAGTGCATTATTCTTATTATACAATGGCTCTGTTGTATAAGAAAAAGGAAAAAAAGATAAAAAAATGCAGTTTTAAATATATATATATATATATATATTTTTTGTAAGTGTAAGCATACAGTTTAAAAAATAAGTCCTATTGTTCCTGTTTTGACCAGTAGGTGGTGTAGTATTTTTATTTGTCAGTTTTTCTGTCTGTCTCCCTCCCCCCACTGCCAATCTCTGTGTTCTATGCCTTCCTCTCTCTTTTCCTTTTTTTTTTTTTTTTTTAAGTTGGCTGTGGTTTTGTCCCTGTCATTAGTTCAGCCGAGTGAATTTTTTTTTATGTGGATCGCAATTCCCGATCACAAATTGGAGCGCTGACTGGCTGACTTGCGAGGACTGAGGGACTTTTGCTTCACCGGTGATCATACTGCAAGTCACTCGGTCCCGCTTTTGATGTTTTTCGGTTGTTCTTTTAGTTTAAAAGGTAAAGCGATGACAGAAAGGAGCTGTGGCTGCAGTCGTTTTCTTCAGTATGTGACCGGTCTGTCTAGTGAGCGGGGACCGCGGCTGTGAAGCCGTTAAAAGCGCTCGTGCTGCATCAGAGAGAAGCGGAATGAACTGCTGTGTTAGAGGACATTTTAAAACGATTTGGGGGGAATACTATGTGGGTGGTTGTGGTTACTGTGTCTGGTGGAAAGGGAGTCGGGGATACTGTTGGCAGCTTGACAGCAGGAAACGGTGTAGTGGGCTGACCAGATCAGCAGGGCTGTGTGTAATGATTTATTTTTCCATTTGATGCGGTCTACTCTGTGCTGGGACTAGACCCATGACGTTATGCTGGGATAACGTCACGGGTCCCGACCCAGACTGACCAATTGGGGACCAGCATTATTTCTTGCCATTGTATAATATGGAGTTTAACTTGGCTTCACCAGCCTGAAGGGCAGGGGCCAAGGTGTTACTCCATACTTGTAATTGAATCTAAGAAAGGCCTTCACAGTGTGTCTGGTTTTACTACATTGATCTTTAAGGTGTGCTCACCATTTAAACCTGGTGGTTAGTTTAACCCCTAAATATACATACTCTGGTACTATTGTCAATCGGTTCCTTGTTAAAGTAAAATTTAAATTAGAGGGATTTCTGCCAAAAATCATGATTTTGGTTTTGCTGCTAAGGTTTATTTTTAATCCAAGTGTATCGCACTTACTTTTAAGTAAGTAGATTTTTCTCTCTAGGCCTTGTTTTGATAATGAAAGTAGTACTAAATCATCCACATATGCCAAGATGTGACATGGGATGTTATTGATTTTGGGAGGATCAACAGATGAAACTTCATGGAAATGTAAGAGAATCAGTGTAAACTGAAAATGGAAGAACCTGCAGGCATCCCTGCTTGACCCTTCTGTATGTAGGAAAAATATTCGGAAAGGTTACCTTTTTTATCATATCTGATAGATATGGTGGTGTTGGAATGAAGTAGGTATATAGGAGTTAAGAGTTCAAGGGGTATCCCTTTTTTATGGAGGGTATTCCAGAGCATTTATCTGTTTATGGAACCAAATGCAGCAGAGAAATCTATGAAAATGTCGAACACCCTGGATTTCCTTATGATGGTATATGTCTGTAGTATATGGGATAAAGTAAGTAAATTGTCCAGTGTCCAATGATTAGCCCTAAAACTGGCTTGATATATAGAAAGGGGGGCTTGTAGTGGTTAACCAATTTTCAAGTCTCATAGGATTCTGGAAAAAATTTAGAACTAATATCTAGGAAGCTGATTCAGTTCACATATCTTCTCCTTGGCCTTACCTTAGCATCAAGGGTATTCACAGAGTACTTGGCGGTGGTGGCAGTACACCTGTGAAGGCAAGATGTGATAGTTTTTCCCTACCTGATGAGTGGCTAGTCTCAGGGAAAATAGAACAGGAGATGAGGTGCTCTCTAGAGACTGTAAAAAGCACTTTGGAGTCTCTTTGATTCCTGATAAAGTTGCAGAAATCTTGGCTAGAATCTGTTCAAATATTGGACTTCATGGGAGCAGAGCTAATCATTCTACAGGGGAAGGCTTTCCTCTTGCAGATGAGAGTTGTAAATCTGATAGCAGCAGAGTCCTTTACAACAGGTCAGCCAAAACCTGCAAGGGACTTCTGCAATTACTAGGACCCAAGGCTGTATCAACAGCTATGGTTCCATGAGTCAGGTTCCAAATGAGAGTTATTTAGTACCACTTAAAAGAGAATCGGTCACAAAGATGGGGTCCACTTTCAAAGCTAGTGCCAGTGACAAAGGCACTGGTAAAGTCACTAGAGTGGTGGAAGGATGAAAGCAGTATCATTGAGGGCATTTCCTTCCTGGCAATCAGCAGGCTCCACCTCCGAAAGGACATAGACAAGGCAGGTGCAGTACAAAGGAGGGCAACCACAGTGGTGCAGGGTCTGCATTAGGAGCCCTACAAAGAAAGGCTTAAGGAATTAACTACGTACTCCCTAGAAGAAAGGAGTGAAAGGGGGGATGTGATAGAAACATTCAAGTATCTCACAGGTATAAACTGGGTACAGGAAGGGAGCTTTTTCCAGAGCAAGATGCTCGAGGGCAAGGGGTCACACTATGAAGTGGGAAGGGGGGGAGGCTGAGAGCAAATATGAGGAAACACGTCTTCACAGAAAGGGTAGTGCATGCTTGGAACAGCCTCCCAGTGAAGATGGTCAGGGCAAAAATGGCTACAGGATTCAAGAAAGCATGGGATAGACGCAAGGAGATCTTAGAAGTAAGGCTAGGGGGTGCAAACTGGAGACAGAATAGGGTCTGCAGTGGCACTGTATGAGGGGAGGGGTGGCTGGGGCAGCTGCAAGGTGAGGAGCTAGCTGCACAATCGAGCAGACTCTGTAGACCATGAGGTCCATATCTGCTGGCGTGTTTCGTATGTTCGTATGAAAATAAGGCGGACTAGGTGGGCCAAGAGGTCCTTATCTGCCAATGTCTGTTTCTGTGTTTGTCACCAGCAAGTATCCTTACTACAGATGCTTCACTCTTGGGGTGGGGTGCCCACCTACAGGTCCTTGCAGTGAGTGCCTCATGGCTCTCACAGGAGCCACTAAAACACATCAACCTCCTGGAGCTCAGAGCAGTGCTGCTAGTAATGCAAATCTTTCTCCTCCCAGCTACAGGATCAGTCTGTCCAAATCAGAACAGAACCACGCCATAACAATGTATTGCATAAACAAGTAGGGAGGAACAGGATCCTTAAAGCTATGTATAGAAGCAGTGAGGATCTAAGACCTGGCATACACTGTAGAAGCAGACATTCATGCAGTGAACTTGTCAGGCAAAGACAATGTTCTGGCGGATTAGAATCAGTCAGTGAAACAGTGAATGGGTCTTGAACAGTCAAGTTCTGGCCACAGTGTTCAGAAGATGAAGTATTCCCAAAATAGACCTGTTCCCTTCTCGAGAAAACAACCAGCTTCCACAGTTTTGCTGCAGACCACAAGCCAGAGGGACAGTCCCACAGGACGCCCTGGTCGTAGACTGGGCAAGGAGGTTCCTGTATGTCTTACCACCATTTTCATTCATCCAGAAAGACCTCCTGAAGCTCAGGAGGGAATCTGCAACAGTGATCCTAATAGCTGCATACTGGACTAGACAGACCTGGTATTTGGTTCTGCTGACCCTGTCCAAGTTAGCCTCCAATCAGCCTGCCACTCAGTTGCAATCTGCTGACCCTACTTCGGGGCTGGATAGCATTCCCAAGTCCCAAAACACTATGCCTGAGGGAATGGTTCTTTAGGAGCTAGAATGCTCTGGATTAAATCTCTGAGGAAGTCCTGAAGGTGCTTAGAGTTTCAAGGAAACTGGCAACAAGGAAAGCATGTTCTCCAAATAGAAATTTTCTTACTGGTGTACCCCCAGAAGAATAATCCCAGTAGAGGCTAGGTTGCCTATAGTCTTGGAATACCAGGTGCACCTGTATTTAGGTCTAAGGCCATCAACATGAAAGTTGCATTTAGCAGCAGTATGAGCCTACATATCAGTAGGCAAGGGAATGTCACTGGCCTCTCAACCCATTTCTGAAAGGTTTTACAAAGGCCACAGTGACTTGTACCTACTGGTAAGGGTCACAGTCCCACCATGGAATCTGTGTCTGCCTTGCCCTGCTCATGGAGGCTGCATCCGAGCCTATGGACACTGCTGATCTAAAAGTATGTCACATGGAAAACCATATTCCAGGGATAAGGTAGTCCTCAGAACCAGCAGGAAATTCCTACCTAAGGTGGTGTCCGAATTCCATCTGAACCAGCTAGTAACACTTCTTGTGCTCTATCCAGAACACTCCAGTCCAGGTGAGCAAACATTGCATAGCCTTAACCTGAAACAAGTTCTGGGTATCTACATGGACTGGACAAAAGATGTCTGGTTCAGAAACGCTCAGCTTTTTGTTACCTGTGGTGAGGCTGGCAAAGGTAAACCAGCAACTAGGAAGTCTTTCTCTTGCTCAGTAGTCTTTGCATTCAGCTCTGCTATGAAAAAGCTGGGAAAATGCCACCCAGAGGCTTAAGGGCACACTCCATAAGGGGTACCTCTGCCTCTGTGGCATCCACAAGGGCCATTGCCTTCTTAGACATTTGCAAAGCAGCTAGCTGGAAAACAGTGCATGCTTTACAAAGTGCTTTTGTCTAGATGTACAGTCCAGAAGGGGTGCCATCTTTGGAACTGCTATCTTGCAGAGCCATTTTCCCATGTAGATTCTGGAATCCGCCTCCCACAGTACTGCTGTATAGTCTGATTAGAGTGCAACCATTACGTGAGGGATTCCTGGGGTTAGAAGAAAAAAAATTCTACTGTAGTAATTGTGTTTCTTCTAACGGATTCCTTACTGTGGTTACCCTCTCCCATCCTGCCTCACCTTCCAGAACTTGAAAATAGGTTCTCGCAATAATCCATTCCTTTTATTTGGGTTGCTTGAGCATTACTATTGCAGTTTCTCTACAGTTGTTTTTTTCTTTATATTTTAGTTTACATTTACATGTCTGCTTCAATTCAGTTGTGTTTTTTTTTTTTAAAGCAGCAGTGCATGATAGTGGTGAAAAATTTGACCCATACTGACTTGTATGATATCCTTCTTTCTTTGAGTCTGTTTTAGTATTCTTTTTCGATTTTCAAATAATAAAAGAAACTCCCCATTTAATATGGCTTGGACCAGGTTTTCATCAGTATTCTCAGCTGGTTTTGTACATCTAGTGTCAGATAAGGTGAGTCAGTTGTTTAAAATCACTTCTGTGACAAAAATTAACTATCATGCAGCAGGCAGTGCGCACTAGCCTTATGGGACAATAGTGTTGGAAAAACAGCTGAGAATACTGATTAAAAACCTGGTCCAAGCCGTATTAAATGGAGCTCTCCTTTTATTTCAGATATGAAAAAAGTACTAAAGCAGACTCAAAATGAGGAAAGAAGAGTATCAGTCAAGTCAGTAAATAAGGGGAAATCCAAAAGAATTAAAAAGTATAGGTCAAACTTTTCACCGCTGTCATGCACTGCTGCTTTAAATTTGAAATGTATTTATTGAAAAGTTCAACCAGGAAGTACATACTTGGCTGACAACAGCTGGTTTCCAGATAAGTTCTGGGGAGAGGGGAGGAGATGGCTAACAATAAAATAAGGTAAAATACAAAACATTACAAGCAGAATCATAAACATTAAGGCAAAATAGTACATGAAGGCAACTAGGAAAAAAAAAAACACGCTCAATATATGCAGAAAGAAAACAAAATAGGAACAGCAAGCAAAGGGCAAGACTAGAGACTAGCGAAGAAGAGGAAGGGTCAAAAGCAGTTTCAGGAAGGACGGCAAAAGTCAAACAGAAGAGACTTTAGGGAGGAAGGAGAAGAGGCTGAATGAATAGAAAGGGGAAGTGAGGACCAATGTTTTGGAATGCGGTAAGAAAAAGCAGACTGGCAAACAATAGATTTTCTAGAAGGGATATTGAGAGAAAGGAGAGAAAAGTTACAAAGAGAGTGGGAGGAGGGGAGAGAAGTGCTTTAAGATAGGAGGGAAGGGTTCCAGACCCAAATTTGGACAAAAAAGAGACACAATAGGAAAAGGCACCCAGCATGAAGAGAGGGGAGAGAAAAAGCTGAGTAAAGAGAGCAGTGGTGAGTACGAGAGGGGCACTCTAAAGCATAGCGGCAGAATCTGCATAGAAATATTTTAGTCTTTTTAAGTAAGATTCACTAGCAAACATTCCACTCTGGCTATAGAAGCAACTCTGGTGACTGACAGAGTGGAAGGTGGTTGCAGAGTTTTTCAAACACCTGCTCTAAATTCTGCTAATTAGAACAGGGTTCAGTCTCTGGGGCATCTGTCTCTTAGGAGATGGTGCTTAGAGTATAACCATGATGAAGGATCCCGGGGAAGAAACATTACTGTGGTGAGTACATTTTTTTCTTCCTACTTTCAAGACCCCTTCCAGTATACCCCAGCATCCTTTTAGCCTTACTTCAGGCTTAATTGTTTGAGGGAGTCGCTAATGATGACTCCCAGGTCCCTTATCTCTGCCATAGTGCTAAGTTTAACTCCTCCCATCCAGTACTCTGTCCTGTTTTTTTTTTTTTCCCTAGGTGCATAACCTTGTAGTTTTTGGTATCAAATTTCAACTGCCAAGCCTCTGACTACGTCTTGAGCCTTTGTACATCCCTCTGCATCTCCCTGATTACTTTATCGCTGTCTACCCTACCACAGAGCTTTGTTATCTGTGAAGAGGTGCAACCTGTCGTGGATGCCCACTCTTGTTGATGAACATATTGAAGAGGACAGGGCTCAGGACAGATCCTGCAGCACATATTGTAGTCTCTCTTTCTTCCAATTTGACCCCATTTACCACCACCCTCTGCTATCTCGCCTTCAATCACTTTCCTACCAATCTATGTCCCTAGCCGCTCCCAGGTCCTACAGCTTCTTCAGCAGTCTTCTGTGTTGCACATTGTCGAAAGCCGTCCTGAAATTGGAATAAATCCATAGCGTATTCTCTATGTACTACCTTGTTACCCAGTCAAAGAAAACTATCGGGTTGGTCTGACAGGACCTCCTGACACAAACCCATGCTGTTCTATAGGTAGTTCACAGAGTTCTTTTTGATCGTGTCCTCTCTACCTTGTGTAGCTGGAACTACGTCTGCTACACTCCAGTCTTTCAGAACTGCCCCTGACTGAATTGAGCTGTTAAATAGTCTTACTAGAGGTTCAGCCGATTCTGCAGCCAGTTCCTTGAGCACCCTTGGGTGTATCCCATCTGGCCCTGGGGCATTATCTACCTTTAGGGCTTCAAGCCCCTTCTGACCCCTTTCTCTGGTAAATACTAGCTGCCTCATTTCAGGAATGTTCCTGCCAGCCGCCTTGATGCCACTTGCAGGCAGGGGCCTACTGTCTTCCCTTATGAAGACAGAACTAACGTAATCGTTAAGCACGGCTGCTTTTTGTTCCCCTTCCTCTAGTACCCTTCCCCTCTGGTGGCTTAACAATACTCCTGCCCGCTCAGTTTTTCTTTAATATTCTGAAGAATTGTTTTTCCTCACCCTTGACCACCTCCACAATACACAGCTCTACATCTGCCTTTGCCTCCCTGGCTTTGCCCTCTTTGTTTCCCTTTTATTTGGTACTCTCCCATTTCCCGCTTTTCCTTGTACCGGTAAAAGTCTTTTCTGGGCCCTTGCAGCTTCTCTGACCCTTTCCAAGAACAATATTAGTTTCTTGTACCTGTTTCATTTTATAACCATTCTCATGCATGACTCTGTTGCCACGAGAGTGGTTCCACCAGTTCATGCAGTTGTTCACGGCTGTGTGTGGTTGTTAATGTGCAAAATGGCTGCCAGTGCGCATTCAGTCACTATACTACCAGTCTAACATTGCTGTTGTAAAGCGCTTTGGGATGCAATGTGTATGAGAAACGCTGTATAAATGCTGGGTTCTTCTTTATTGCCCCCATCTTTCCCCTACATCTCCAGTGCTGTCCACCCTGGTCAGTTTGTCTTGGACCAGCAAAAGTGTCGGGTAAGTCTCATATAGCAAGGAAAAGGCACAGAAACACAACACGTTGAGGAGATGAAGCTCTCTCGTTCAGTTTCCCGAATACGGTTTCACATTTTGTTATATAAATATGTGATTAAAAGTTTAACAGTTGGTGTGGAAAAACGTAAAATTTAAAGGATAGTGTGCACCTGTGTCGGGCTGCCCTCAGTACTTTTAGTGGCAGGAAAAATTTTTTACTCGCTTTGTTCTGCAGATTATCTGGTTGATTCTGTTAGCCCCAAGTCATCCTTGATTGTAAACCGTGCTGTCAGGCTGCAACTCGCAATACTCCCTAGCGGACCTCATAACCTGGGAGTAGCTGAGAGGGATTTAATATGCTCTTAATAGAGCTTCAAGGGATTAGTACCCTGTCTGAAATAAATATCAACTTTTTAAAGTAGACAGTTGTTACATTTTTATATCTGAAATACTTTTTCTGTTCCCCGTTTCTAATTAGCAGATTTTCTACACAAGCATTGGGAGTGATGTGTGGAGCAGTACTCTTTCTGGGAGCTGATATATCTAGTTAGAGTCCCCTTTATACCCCATCAGCATGGTGGCCTCCCTGGTTGCGACATTCCCAAGTGAGCAAGAAAAGTCGGTCATGTGCTGCCAGATTGATCATTTATGGTGTCACAGTTCATAGGTTCATAGGATTTTATACAAGTTCAGTAGGTATTTCTACCTTTTATGAACTCTCCACCCAAATCATGGGTGGAAACTATATTTCAGATGTCCCATATAATTATCTAAATTAGTCTTAAATGATGTAATTGTATTACTAAGTACCACATTAACTGGGAGTTTATTCCATGTACAGTATGTATTACCCTTTGAGTGTACCAATTTTTTCTTTTAACAGTGTTTTTGTTTGTACCTTTAAGTTTGAGTATATGCGATCTGGTATTTATAGTAGTCTTTTTTTTTTTTCTGTAATCCTGTTGTCTCCAACATATCATCATTCTGAAAAGCTTTATATGTCGGACATAGATCTCCTCAAAGCCTCCTGTAGTCCATGGAATAAAGGCATACTTTTTTTAATCTAGTTTCGTAATCCAAATTTCGAATGGATATTATTTTCGTTGTTGTTCTTCTTTGGATATTTTCAATTAATTTCTTATTTTTAATTAAATACGGAGCAGTGACTGAAGAGCAATATTCCAAATGAGGTCTAACAAGACCAGTATATAATGGCAGCAGAACTCTCTCGTCTCTACTTTTGATGTTCCTTAATATACAATTTAATATTTTGTTGCCTTTTTTAACAGCAGTTATTGTGTGTATATTAAATATAAAATCATTAGAAAGTTACCCCTAAATATTTTTCTTGTTGTGTTGATTCCAAATTTATGTTATTAATAGTATATGTAAAACATGGATTATGTTTGCCTAAATGCATGACCTTACATTTAGATTCATGGAACAGAAGTCCCTTTTTCTTAGACCAATGGTTCTTAGACTTTGTCACAGTGAGCCTCCCCAAATCCATAGAAAAGATTCTGAGCCTCCCCCAAAAACTGATATAATCTTGGGCCTCCCCAAGGAAAAATAACATGCTGTACTTTGCGCAGCACACCATGAATAAATTGAAACCCCTTTGAGTACTTGGCTCACATTCAGTTCTTTGTCTTATACTGATGTGGAACCTTTGAAAAAGAGTTCTTGTGCTCAAAGGTGTTATCTGAATAACAAATAAATAAAATTAACAAATATTATTATTCAGTTTATTGTACCCCCGGCCAGCCTACTTGCTCCACTATTTTCATTCTTGAACCATTGTTACCCCTTGTTGCAGTACCTTCATGGTTCAGACTACTTTCTCTGTTTCCTCTTATGAAATTACCTTCACATACTTTGCCTCTCCCTCATTCCCTGCTGCTCAGCAACTTCCTCTGGGATTACTTTGCTCCTTCCTGCTGTTGCTCTTTGCACTTCTATGCTCAACCCTTGTATTTGGGCTGTTCTGCCATCAGTTTACAAATTGATCAATGACCACCACTCATTATCAATTTATTGTTCATATTTGTTTGCACTATTGTTCATTGTGTATTTCTTGATTGTTTTGCAGTTACCTTTTTGAAATATATTCACTACCTACCCTTCCCAGGGTACACCCGAAATGAACTTTGGCTCATTCACCTTCCCTTGTCACCTATTAGTAAATAAATACATAAAATTCACCTACTATTGGCCTCTTTCAGTTTGCTTCATCTCTTCACACAAAATACATAAAACTCAAAATTTAAATACTGTACTTTTTCAGACTCGCCTGAGCCTCCCTTGGAACAGGTTGGGGCCTCCCAAGGGAGGCTGGCCTCACCATTTGAGAACCGCTGTCTTAGACCATTCTAAGTATGTTAGATTGTTTTGCATTTCCTTAGCAGAATTTGCATTATTAATGATGTTACCTATTTTACAGTCATCCACAAATTTAACTAACCAGCAAGAGCTGTTTAGAGGACACATAGATGAAATAAGTATATTAAAAAGGGTTGGGCCCAGTACCGAGCCCTGAGGAACGCCGCTGGTAACTGAATCCCATGCTGACAAATGGCCCTTCACTGATACCTGTTATGACCTATTTGATAACCAAGCTTGTATCCATCTAATAATTACAGGGTGGATGTTCAATTTCTCTAATTCTGATATAAGTATTTGATGTGATACTGAATCAAATGCCTTTGAAAAGTCCAAAAAAATTGTATCCACTGGTAGGCCATTGTCCAGAGCTTCACTAACTGGTTCCAAAAAATACAAAAGATTAGTCTGACAAGATCTGTTCTTAACAAAACATGTTGGTAAACATCAATATAGTTTTTATCAATTAAATAGTTTGATAGTCTATTCTTTAATATCCTTTCAAGCAATTTACAGATTACATCAGTTAAACTTATGGGCCTATAGTTTTGTTCAACACTTTTACTACCACCTTTGTGTATTGGTATGACTATAGCTCTATTCCATAGTGGAACCATTTGCCTGGTACTCATTGACAGATTAAATAATGTCAATGATCCTACCAATAATTCGTTTAATTATGAATAATGGAGGGATGCCGTCTGGGCCAGGTGTTCTGCTATTCTTCAAAATATTTATTGCTTCTAAGATTTCATTCTGAGATATATGATTGAAGGAAATTTTCATAAATTTGTCACATACAGACTCCACACAATTTGATTTAAAGACATTTATAAAATAGTTATTCAAGGTATTTGCAATTTCTGTCTCATCAGTTATTATCCTAACCGAGGACTGTAATGATTCTACAGAATGGCTTTTTTTTTTTAATGAACCAGTATAATTATAAAATTTTTTTTTTTTATCTTTAACAGTATTTGCTAATTTTTCTTCTAAATGTCTTTTTTGTTTTATCATATTCTTACTTTTATTTGCAATTTGTTTATACCTGTCCCAATTAGAGCTAGTTTTATTTTTCTTACATTTTTTTATATAAGCGTTGCTTTTTTGCCAAGGTTTTCTTTATATTGGTATTCCACCATAATGGGGATCTTTGTTTTTTTATATATTTCCTTCTAACAGGAACAAATAATTTAATGCTTGTTTGTATTCTTGCGACAAATTTTTTATAGACTAGATTAATATTTTCAGGAAGTTCAGAAGTCCAATTCCATTTCTCTAAATATTGTTTTATTTTTGAATAATTTGCATTCTTGAAGTCTCTTACTATTGTACAGCCTGAAGTTTCAGAAGAGTAAGTTAGATTCATTGTTGTAAGAATCATATTATGGTCACTATTAGCAATTGGATGTTTAATTGTGACTTTTGAATCTGAATTATCTATATTACAGAAGATCAAATCAAGTATGTTATTGCCTCTTGTAGGTGACTTAACCAATTGGTTCAAGTTGTTTATGGTTATAAGGTCTAAAAAAGCACACTGTATCACTGAACTACCTTTTAAGTTATTCCAGTCAAAATTCGGGAAATTAAAATCCCCCATAAGCAGACAGTCTTTATCCTGTAAATTGTCCTCTATGTTAGTTAGAAATAATTGATTTTCTTCTTTATTTAAGTTTGTTGATCTATATCCAAGTCCCACAGTGGTAGTATGATCTATTGTAGGTTTTATTTTAATCCAAATTAGTTCACTTATACTATCCATATTTCGGTTGTTTATTAGGTAGCTTTTCAATTTATTATTTATGTACAATACTATTCCGCCTCCTCTAGTGTTTGGGCGATTTTTTTTCATACTTTGTGTAACCTGATATTTCTTTTGCCCAATCATCATCTTTAAGCCATGTTTCAGTCATTCCACATATATCGATTTTATTAGTATGTAAAAAATCGGATAGTTCCTCTATTTTATTTAAGAGGCTTCTTGCATTTAAGAGTAATATATTCATGTTGGTAGTTACGGACTTATTTGCATCATGATTTTTTTATAATTACAGAATCTTTGCCTTTAAAATTAGCTATATTGTCCAAATGTGTTTCACCCAGAATCTTTGTAGTATTGAGAGAACCCAAAACAATAGGAATCCCCCCCCCCCCCCATGGCTTAGTTTAAAGAATTTTGGATGTGAGAAAGTATCTGTTTCCCTAATAGGGTATTACCCCTCCTGCTCGGATGTAGTTCATCCCTTGAAAACAGTTCTTCCCTAAAAATAAATTCTTCCCAATGCGTTATACACCCTGTCTCTTGTTTCATGCACCATCTTCTCAGCCAACTGTTTGATTTGATTTTATTTAGGTTAAATTCAGAAGCTTTAGGTATTGGTAGTATTTCAGAAAAGGAAATATTATAATTTAATTCAACTAGTTTATTTGTCATTGAAACAAAATCTTGTTTGAATTTGTGTATTTGCTAGTATATTATCCAGCGTTGAAGTGGTATCACCTATTTTCGCACCTCTAAAAGAAGATACCGTTCTAAATTCTTTATCAGGATTACAAATGTGTCTGTCGAGAAACTTAACCATAGAATCTCCCAAAACAAACAGAGGCTGAGAGTTCAAGTCCTTTTCTGGGTTTGTTGGATTAGTTTCATTATTAGTAGGCAAAGTATGTTTCATAGAGTTAACTAAACTGACAGGAGTTTGTAAGTTAGAAGAGCCATATAGTGATTTATCAGCACTCAAGGGGTTTAAGTCAATTTCATTTACATCAAGGGTACTTAATATTGAGTACTGGTTTGACTGGGGCAGTTCGTAAGCTTTTGCCCTTCGTCCTTTTTTTTTTTGCTGCCCTAGAATTATTAACAGTCACCCAGTCGCAATCTAAGTTGCTTATTTCATTTTCTCTTGGCCTTTTTTTTATTAATATGTAGTGTTTCTGCTGGTGGATTTGTATCTTAACATCTGTATCAAAGGTTCAGTTATAAGACTAGAATCATTTGTTTGAAAGTTAATCAGATCATTGTTTATTGAATTTCCTATATTACCACTAGTCCCAGTCAAAGGTTGTATTTGTTCCTGACTATTTGATTGGAATCTATATGCCATAGTCTTTTTAGCTAGCTTCTAAGCAATGTAATCTGTTACCGAATGTATCAAATTCTTGTTGTAGTTCTTCTTCATTAATAATGCATTTGATGCATTTATATCTAGGTTTTTTATTTAATATATCAGCTGAAAATGAGTACATGTTACAGGCAGGGCATTTAATGCCAGTTTCTCCAGTTGTGGTTTTAATAAATTCTGCCATAATGAAAACAATCGATATATTTAAACCAACACACAGTACAAACTTAAATATATTCTCTACTTGAGTAAACTATCCTTACTTGGATCATAAAATTTCCCGGTTTCCACGCTTCCACGCCGAACACGCGCTGACGCGTGTCTTTGCACGCATTAAGCACGCTGCCCTGCTCTTACTCGCCCTGCTTGTAGCAGGGCATCTTTTAAGCAGGAGGTGACCCAGAAGCTGCTCTAATGGGCCACGTAGTCCCTGAGTTTGTCAGCGTTACAAAACGCTAAATTTTAGCCCCAGATTTGTTTCTGCTGCTAAAAAGCAGCTTGTAGTGAGTACAAATAACATACACAGCTCCAATACAAATAATATACACAGCTCCAAATAATAATAAAAGTGCCAAAAAACTGAGTCTGTAGTTCTTCGTGTTACGAGTAGAACTATAGGCTCACTCTTCCTGCTTCCTGTGCAGGGCTCCAATGAAAGGGCACAGAGTGCAGTAAAACAATTTCTAAGTTAGCATTTTAGTTTTAAAATGCCACAGTTTCAAGTTTCATACAATGAATAACAATGGAAAGAGCTGGTTTTAGCAAGCAGAGTCATTAAGGCCACAGTGCTGATGAGGTGTGAAGGGAAATAGAAATGGGTATGTCAGCCTCCAGCTAAAGAACTGCTCTTCACAGTATGTTAAACTGTCCGGTAGAAAGCTTTCCAGTTAGCCAAAGAAAACAGAAAAATGTTTCAGAAATGAAATGCGCTAACCTGCTACTTTTAAAACTTAATAACATTGCCTGTTTGCTAATTTTGGTGGTATTAGCCTTTTAAAACCTCTCGTTCATTGATCCTGCTCCCTTCTCAAGGCTGAGTATAGGTAGCTTACGTATACTTAGCCTCGTGAGAAGCATGGGACTGCCAAATTGCAAACCAGAGCTTTTTAAAGCTCTAATTTATACTAAAGTGATGATTGAGGACAGAGTGTGTGTGCGCGTGTGTGTGTGTGTGTGTGTCTATATGAGATGCATATTTCTCATACAGCTGAAGGTGGTCATTTTGAATAAGATTAAGCCTAGAACATCTTGACTAATACGCTCTGGAACGGAATGAGTTAAGGTATAAATATTGTAAAATGTTGCAATATTTTTGTATGTGTTAAAGATTTTTTACAGAAAGGCATACTGAGCATCTAAATTTAAGAATATAGCGTGAACAGTATTTAAAAATATGGCACAGAAAACTGGCGTGGAGAAAGGGTGGGACACCAAGTTCATAAATTGGAAAGAAAAACAACATTTGAAAGTTGTGCGGTCACATTTGGATGGAATTGGGTGCGCAGCAAGTTCTTGCTATAAAGAAACATTTGTGTAGAACTGATGAAGTCTGTTCAATTTTGTTTTGCTATGCTATAGCTGGTTAAATGTTTCCTGTTGATTCTTAACTTCATTTTTGTTTTCTAACACCCAGAACTATAGTGCGACCTGCTTCACCCCCTCTCCTGTGTTCTAAAGAAGAGACTGATTCTGTAACATCTCCTCTACGGGCACTAGCTGATGATTCATTTGAGAAACACATTCGAAGTATTCTGAGTCGCAGCTCTGCCAATCCTGTATTTATAAGGTAGGATAAATGTATTAATTTACTCAATAATGTAAAGGAACTATAAACCCCCTATTTAAAATTTGCAGAAGAAAAATAATGTATTTATTTGATTTTTGTTAACCAGGTAGGTACACTGGACCATGTGGTCCATTTACAGGCACAACCCAAGTGTTAAGAGTAAATACAAAAACAGAACTCATAAAAAAGAAAAATAATTTCAGCATTTTGTTACATTAACAGGAAAGAACTGGTTGCACTAACACAAAAATAAGAAATTAATAACAAGATGTCACAGAAAATAAGCTGTAAGTCTGTTTTTACACATTGCTAGAAAGAGTTGACGTGTAGCAGCTGGTATGTTATTCCATCGTTTTGAGGCAAAGTAAGAAAAAACTCTTTGCTCCATTACTGTTTTAGGCCCTGTACACATTACCAAAGTGTGCTGTGATTCATTTTTAAAAGAATCGTTTTTGAACTCACCACAGCAGCCTGTCCACATCTCTCTTCAACCATGTTTTAACATGGTTATTCTTGAGCCGACTCCCATACTCATCAGCCGTCCAGTAATGGACTTAAACCTGGTTCCCCACGACTACAGCATGGTTCCGAATGTTTTTTTTTTTTTTTTTTTTTTTTTAGTTTTTGTTGACTGGGTAAGTGCACTAGACAAATCCTGCCTATTTTCAGGCACAACCCAGGGGAGGGGGATACAGATGAATGCCAACTGACCTTGAACCAGATTAAGCTGTTGGTGGTATTTTGAGTGAATGAGGGAAATTTGGCCAGGACACCGGGGAAGTTCCCCTACTGTTTTCGATAAGTGCCATGGGATCTTTAACATCCACCTGAACTACCACCAATCCAGGCAGATGGGACCTCGAATGGTGCAAGATGGCACGGTCACAGAACACGCTACAGACGCCCATCTGCATTACTAGGTAACACGATTTCTCCATCTGAACTGTTCTTTGAAAACAGTTTTAAGACTAGGTTGCTTCAGGGTTTTAGCACGATTTCTTAACACGGTAAACAACCATGTTTTAATGTGGGTGGGAGCCATGTTTGCGATAGTTAAAACGTTTTAAACACCTTAAACTGTTTTAACTATCCTAATGTGTACAGGGCCTTAAGTGCTGGAATTGCTAACAGTGGTGTTCTATGGATCTGGAATCCTTTCCTGAGTCCTTACCCATAAGACACGCTAGTGGCCCTTCTTCACCAAGAGCTGTGTTTTGTAAACAAATTGGGCCAAACACAAGGTTCCTTTTTTCCACCAGAGTAACCAGTTTCGTTTTCTGTACAGGTTGCAGTGATGTTCACGAGAGAAATTACCAGATGCAAAACGGCAGAACGCAGAATGTATTAAATACCTGCTTCTCATTTGTAATGTCAGTTGAAGCAGTCCCCTGGATTAGGCTGCCATATTCTAAAACTATCAAGAGGCAATTTCTTGCTATTGCTGTTTTTGTTTCAGAGGAAAGCACAGTTTATTAACCTGTACAGGAGACCAATTTTTCTATGTAAATTTCTGGTAACAATTTCAGTGTTTTTCATAATTGAGACAGGAGTCCATAGTGACCCCTAAATATTTAAAACATTCAAGTGTCTCCAGTGCAGATTTGTCCGTCATTTCAGTTTTTAGTTTGGTAACATTTTTACTGTACTTTTTTGGGGGTACAGAAGAGCATGGTTTTTGTCATCTTCCTGTTGGGTAACACTCTTGATTTCAGTAAACCACTTTTGCACTTTGGAAAATTCACTTGTTTAACACATCAATATATATTTTTTTAATAATATCTTTATTAGTTTTAATTTTTGCTGATAAACATCATACAGCAAACAAAGTATAAGGACACTAAGAAAAAAAAAAAGTCTAACGTGAACATTAAAACATTACAGTATTAATCCATTAGTACAGGTGCAATCATGTGTACATAATCCCATGTTCATCTCTCCCAGTTAATTTACTTGGACATGTAGACCTGGTTTGGTGGCAATCATTTATGGATCCCTCGGGACTTTATCCGTGTCAGACATCCCATTCCCCTCCCCTCACCAAGCTTAGTTAACTATTCCCTCTTTTAATATCATCCCTTCCTCCAAGCTGAGAGAGGCCAAAAAGGGGGCCCAGCGTCTACTAAAGCCCTTCTCTCATTCCCATAATGCATATGTGCATTATGGGAATGCATGTGTCAGTGGCTCAGTAGGTAGCACACTCGCCTCTGAGGCCAGGAGATCAGAGGGCTGTGGGTTCAATTCCCACATCTGGCACTTGGGTTAATATCCCAGTACTGACACTGTAGTGCAGCATGAGAGGGGTGCTGCACTTCTGAGGTGCCATCTTTCGGATGAGATGTTAAACCGAGGTCCCATCTGCCTAGATTGGTGGTAGTTCAGGTGGATGTTAAAGATCCCATGGCACTTATCGAAAAAGAGAAGGGGAATTTCCCCGGTGTCCTGGCCAAATTACCCTCATTCACTAAAAATACCACCAACAGCTTAATCAGGTTCAAGGTCAGTTGGCATTCATCTGTATCCCCCTCCCCCAGGTCGTGCCTGAAAATAGGCAGGATTTGTCTAGTGCACTTATCCGGTCAACAAAAGCTAAATAAATAAATAAATATGTCAACCTCTCCAGCCCCAGGGTTTGTATTATTATATGTCTCCAGACCTGGACTGTAGGTGTGACCTGAGATACCCATGTGTTTTGTATACAGTGGCGAGCCAAAACAAACAAGACTCTCATCCACCTAGGGAGCGGTAGCCACTCTTCTTCCTCTCCTACCTCCATCCCAAAAAGGCGCAACACATCAATATTAGTGGCTGCAGAGTATACTACATCATCATCTGCATATAAAATGAATTTGGATTTATGCACAAATCAGGCATGGCTTTCACAGAAATTGTGAATAATAATGGACCCAAGATAGAACCTTGGGGTGCTCTGTATTGTACTGATCAGAAAGAAGACAGCAGCATGCACTCTGACCAGCTGTTTATAGTTATTCAGATAGTCGCCAAACCATCTAAGTGCTCAGAGACCAACTCCCGGATTCTTCAGTTTGGCCTCCTGGAGGGTGTGGTCCACCAAATGAAATGCCTTGGTCAGGTGCAGGAAGACCATACCAATCAGGAGACCCCTTTCCGTATTTCAGTGCAAGGCATTCTTTTTTTTTTTTTTTTGTAAATGTATCTTTATTAAGTCCATCTTTGCATACAGTTTGCAATTAAGATTATAGCAACATACATTCACAGTGTTGGGTTTTCATTTCACATAGATGCTTCCATGTCAGGCAACAAGTTTGCTCTCTTGTCTTCATCCGGGTTCCCCCTCACGGTACAGCATGTGGGGAGGTAAGCTATCTGAAGGGATTCACTGTTGAAACATTGGCAGCATATATGGTGATGTGATTATATGGTTTCATTAAAACAAAACAAAAAAAAATAAGGTCGGAGGTGAGGCAGCCCAAAGCATACTTCATGCACAAGAGAAAGAATGTATGGCTTATTGTGGCTGTTAAGTACTCGCGTCAGAGTTTGGTGGTGGGGCTGCTGAAATCTAATTCAGCCACCCAATTAAGCGGGGGATTATTCATGAGACAGAACTGGGGTCTTTGGTCATGGTATGTGAAAATAATGTAGTCCATCTAGATGAGCACAGTTCCTCCTTCCTACTTATTATTGAGGGAGTGAGTATTTTTTCGTTTGGTTAACTGGGTTCCACCACATAGTGATATTAAAGGGGTTTGGGGGTAAGATAAAGTGTAGCGATTATTTATTTATTTATTTATTTTTTGTCATCTGAGGTTATCAGGATTTGCAAATCATTCTGTTGTAACTTGCAATTCAAGAAAAATTGATGGGGCTCCCAGGAGGAGAGATGGAGATCAACGAGAGGCCCCAACTGAGGATTACACCTGGGATGTCATTCAAGAGGGTGCCCAGGGAGCATCCTCCTGCTGCTGTCACCGAGGATTTCCTGCTTGTGGTCTTCCCTGTAGGTGTGGATGTGCTTGCTTTCACACATGTCCCTCAGATGTCTGCTGTCTCCTCTGCCTCTTCAAAACATGATCCCAGGTGGCGCACACCTAGTCTCCACTTGGTGTCACTCGTGCACCAGGATCTCACGACCCTTCATCCCGGAGGAGGAGAGCAGTCCATGGGACGCTCATCCGACCTCCTCCCGGCTCTTCTTCTGATGCTCATTCCCGAGCCTGCGTAGCCAGCATTGCAAGTTGTAGTGTTAACGCTGACCTGGTGGGCTGGCTAAGAATGGACAAAATGAACCCTTGTGTTTTTATGGCTGTGTGGGTGGAGCCTGCAGCCGTTTTGCCATTGCGGCTCTAAAATGTCACCATGAGGCGTTTACTGGAGGCTGAAGTGTAGCCTTCCAACACTCCAAAATGATGACAAAAGTCTGACGCCGATCGCAATGCATTTGGCAGGACCGCACTATTTGTTGTGCCATCCGCCACTTCCGCATTATAACTGAACTGTGCCTGCACAGTTCTGTCGGCGCTAACAACTTGAGAATGGCATTTTACCATTCAATGAACTGCACATGCGCGAGTGCCGCGCAAGCGCAGTTCCGTTGCCGCCATCTCTGGCATTCAGTAGTGCTCGTTCCACAGTGCTTGAACAAGCTCGCTGCAGCCGTATCGGCTGTGACTAGAGTTTGTTTGTTCATGAATACTCCTTGTGTGGTAATACCATTACAGACCACTAGACCTTTGATCTTGTGGTTTATGTGGTATCACACACTTCAGGTGTGTAAACAACAATAAAAAATTGTTATACACTGTTGCGTGTAGATTATTCTCTTTGTATACGATGGGACTCTAATCATGCTCTGTAACTGGTTAAAACATGTCAGGTGCAATTAAATTATCAGACCACAGCTCACAGTAAGGAATATTTTAAGTACCCTAATTTGCTGACGGCCAAGCCTCAGAACACACACAGCATCCCAACACCAGACCCACAACTGATGCATATAAAAACTGGATAGTTCTCTATCAGTATTCTGTTTCCAAATTTTCTCTTTCCATACCTCTTTTTCAGTACAGTATCTTTCTCAGAAGTTCCACCCTTTAGTAGCAAGCTTGCGCTTCCTGTTTTGCAGTATCTGCCTCATTTTTCTCCTTGTTGAGGGCAACACTTGTATAGCTACAGCTTCACAGTTGGGTTGTAGCTCAGGAATCTGCATCAGTGGCAACAGCCAGAGCCCAGCTCACACTGCTCTTAAAGCAGCAGTGCAGTCAAATTGGCCAAAATATTTTACCTTAAGATTCCAGGCGTCTTCCACTTTTGTTTGGTTGTGATAATTTTTTATAGTTCCACCAAAATTTGAGTATTTTATGTGTGTTAGTCTGTTTTTTCTTAAAAAAAAAAAAAAAAAAGGTTTCAAAATACCATTGTAACCCTGGTAAGGGTTAGGCTTGAGGGGTTGGGGGCGGGGAGAAGACTTGTGCACAGCATAGAAGGTACATAGAAAAGTAGATGTAACAGGTATGCTAATAGTGTTATTAACTGTAACTGGAACTAGTGTTCTTGGAAAAATATTTTTCATTGTACTGCTGCTTTAAAGGACCTAAAGGGAGTTATTTGCGGGTGACTAGTGTAGGGTATCTATTCCCTGTCACTGCAGCTCAACTAAACTGTGATGCAAACTACTGACCTTTATAAGAGTTCCAGTATCAAACTGTTTAGCAATACATACAGTGACCGGTAACATAGTTGTGTTGTCTCCTTTTCAGACAAACTGTTTTCTTTTTCAGAAGAATACAACCACTATAACAAAGAAAGATGCCTCTTTTGTGTTTAAACACACCCTTCTGCTGTATTTTTTAACAGCTAATGTCCCACTGCATTAGCACAGTAAAGCACTTGAAGGGGCCCCCTACAATGGGTTATACGAGCACAACCCACACCTCGTGTGTTGTCTTGCAGAACTGCATGCCTTAGATTCTGTTGAGTGCTTTATGGACCTGAGATGTGCTGTCATCCTACAGTTACCTTCTGGAGTGCATTATTGCCATTATAAAATGACTTCCCTGATTTTTATGAGTAATGAGGCTAAGTTAAGTGGTTCTGACCTTGCGCAAGAACACACGCTGTTGTGATCTGTTTGGACCAATTCCAGATCTTGATTTAACTTGCCCATTTGAGCATGAAGTTTGCATCAGCTGCAGTCAGTGTCATTTGAGCCACTGGAAAACGAAAGTTTTACCTGCATGACAGGACTAGGATAAAGGTACATACAATGAGAGGATTACTGGTGATCAGTTTTTCTTATAACCGGGTGATCGTAGATTTGATTTTTGTGCATGTCTCCAAACCATACAGATATTCTAAATCTAAAACCTCAATCCCAGTGCAAGGCATTATGAGTAATCGTATCCTTGTACAAATCTGGTTGACACAGCTTCACCAGAAGAGACACCGCCTTAGACTTGTACATCTGATCCAGTACAGGCTGAGAATGACGAACTGCAGACATGTACTGTTTGTGGATTCATCAGTGTAATGCAGTCATTGTCTCAGCCAGTTTCCAAGTTGGAATCCCAAGGCAACAGATTCTTAGGACACTTTGAATGAGCATACCCAAGACGCAGAACCTGACTGACCATAAGATTCCCGAGCTCACTTGCATCACCTGTCCTTATTTGTAGAACAAATAGAACAGAAATCCAAGTTGTCAGTAGTGGCCATATTGAAGTCTGGTTGAATAATATAGTGTCCCCCTCCCAGTCTGTTTATGCCCTCTTAATCACTTACATCGAACCTCCCATTACCACTTACCTGCAGATGTCCCTAGCTGCCATGCAGTCATTGTTTAAAACCCAAGCGGGGCTCAGAGGGTGCCAAGGACCCCTCCAAGAGGAATGTGCATTTCTAACCCCAGGAATCCCTCATTTATGTTTAACAATGGCAGTCATTCCCCAGGAATGAGCAGCCCCAGAGATATGTAACTTTAGGCTGCTGGAACTTTAGAATAAAGTTCAGACTCTGCTATGCGGTTCTACTCACCCCTGCTCTCTAATGTCAGATTTATTTCTCCGATGAAGTGAGCAGTTGCCCCAAAGTCATTTCCTCATTTCTAGCTGCTTTACAGTTGCTTATTTTACTTTTAACAAGTTGTTAAAGTGTTTAGTTTATTTCCTGATGGCTCTGCATTAGTTAGACTGTTGTTTCTTATTTGTGTATTTTTGGTCAATTCCCTGGTTGCAACAGGGTTGATACACGGGGGATGAGAAGGGACTTGGCAAGGTTGGAGGAATAGTCAAAGTATGGCAGCTTACAATCAGTGCAAGTAGTGCACCTGGGAAACAAAACCCAGGGAAGAGTACACGGGGAGTTAACAAAATTGGAAAGGGACCTGGGGGTAGTCATATCAGATGACCTAAAGGTAAGCAAGCAATGTGAGAGGGCAGCAAGGATGGCTGGGGATACTGGGATGTATAGGGAAAGGCATCACCAGAAGAAAACAGGAAGTTGTTATCCCTCTGTACAGACAATTGGTGAGACCCCATCTGGAGTACTGCGTGCAGTTCTGGAGACCCCATCTCCGCAAGGACAGACAGGATGGAGGCAGTCCAGAAGAGGGCAACTAAAATGGTACAGTGTCTGCAACAGAAGCCATATGAAGAGAGACTAAAGGAGTTTAATATGTATACCCTTGAGGAAAGGAGGTATGGGGGGGGGGGACATGATAGAAACTTTCAAGTACCTCAATGAAATCATCAAAGTCCAAAAGGGTAGCATCTTTCAGAAAAAGAGATGTGCAAAAACAAGGGGACACAATTTGAAGATAGAGGGGGAATGACTCATGGGCAATGTGAGGAAGTATTTTTTCACAGAGAGGGTGGTAGATGCATGGAATGGCCTTCCTAAGGAGTTCATGGGGTCAAAAACAGTGGGGAAATTCAAGAATGCATGGGACAGACATAAGGCAATTCTGGTGGGGGGGGGGAATAGGACAAAGTAGACTGTTAACTAGGATCTGCGGCTTATCTAATAGGTAGGGAAATGGGCAGACTGGGTGGGCCAAGCGGTCCTTATCTGCCGTCAAAGTCTGTTTCTGTGGTTCCTAGGAATCCGAGAAGGACGTTCATCTATGCAGTTCCCGCTTTTAGAGAATTAATGTCTCTTAAATCTTATAAAAATCATGTTTTGAGTATCCGCTTTTGTGGTTTTAATGTTTAAGCTTGGTTCGGTTTTCTGGGAACAGAGACTTTTGTTGCTAAATTTGTATCTCAAAATTTTCCTGAGGTGGTATTATTTTTGCAGTCCTCAGCTGGGGAACCAAACCACATTTTTGAAACAAAAGCCCCCTTTTTAGTGTTATTTGGGGTTTCTGTCAAATTATTTTTTCTTTAATTGGGAACTGGAGGCATTACTCTTGGGTCTCCAGTGTTTGGCATGACTGGCAGTCCTAAAAAGAAAACTGGACCTACAGGCTTTAAAAATTGTACGGTTTGTTTTCAGCTTCTGGCAAGGGCAGGTTGCTACAGCCTTGGTTCAGGGTGCCTGGGCCCAGACCACAGTTTTGAATTCATAACTCTGTATAAAAAAACAAAAAACGTGCTATAAAACACACAAGAAAGGGCTAACAAACTTGAAGATCAGACTTCAGTCTGCCTCTGCATCACTCAAAAGACTCAGATGAGGGTCTAGCTCCTCAGAGTATGCAGTGTCCTTGTCAAAGAGGACAGAAAAGAAAAATGAAGCTGTAGTTGATGGGATGGACACCAGGGTGTCTGAAAGGGGGAACCCTGAATCCAGTAAAAATAAAACAACCTCTGAGCAAACTCCAGAAAAGGTGCCTGCTAAGAAAAACCAAAAAGAAAAACATGTCTCTTCCCCCCTCCTGAAAAAGGAAAGGAGCCGCCAGTTGACTTAAAAGAAATGCCCTCAGCAGAGGACATGACAAAGGCATGGCAGTTTTCCAGGCTTTCCAAGCTATGGGGAATCTCATTCATGTGCTTGCCCCTTCTCCTCAGGCTCCATTCCCAGTGCCTATGGAGGAGGAAGAGGATGATGAAATGTATTATGAAAATGGGCAGGAAGAAGAACCTCTGGAACCAGGTGGTGGTTCTGAGCAAGAATTTGTCTCTCACTACACATTTGTAAAGCACATGGTAAACAACCTCAGCATTTCCTCCAGTGAAATTGAGGAAGATGAAGTGGAATTCAGGGATAGGATGGGACTAACCCCCACAAGAAGGTTGCTTCTTCCACTTCACAAATCCCTCAAAAAAAAAAGGAAAAAAAAAAAAGCCACTAGCAGAGTCTTCCATCTTGTTTGTTTCTTGTTTATTTTATTAGGTATGACCGTTGAGCAAAAGCTAATTTACAGTGGTGACCTCTTGTGCACAAAGTTACAAAAACGCATCAGTTCATTCCATACAAATATCACAAAATTACACATTTAAAAAATTACAAAATAGAGATCGTTAGTTGAAACATTTACAAACAACATTCAATAACAGATGATTTTTTAAAACATATGAGTTGTCAGAGGTTTAATTGAATGTACCCTAAAGTGGTTAGGTAGCGCATTCCAAAATTTTGGGACCATGTAACTAAAACACTGATGAGCTTTCTTAGAAAAATTGTTTGGTATATCCATTTGTAAGAATTCAGAGTTCCTCAGTGATGAAGCCATTTGCCTAAATGTAAGCCTGTTACTCAAAGATATTTTTGGACAAGACCTAGCCCTGCCTTGTATACAAAAAGGCCAATATGTATATTTCTTCTTATGGACAGTGATGTCCAGTTTAACATTTGGCACAAATCACAATGATGTACAGATATTGAACAATCTGACCAACTTGTTATATAAAACATCTAACTTGGATAATCTATCCTGTGATGCTCCTCAGTACAGTACATCTTAATCTAACAGTGGCAGCACCTGTGCCTGAATAACATATTTCATAGTTTCCTTGTCCAGACAATTTTGATTCCTAAACAAACAACCCACCCTTTTTCCTACCTGTCCTATAAGATGGTTCACTTGTATATTTCCTATTCCCAGTTGGTCCAGCCAAAATCCTAAATATTTATAGGATTTGACCATCTCCAGAGACACACACCCAAAGAATCTGTTGTATCAAACATAACATCTGATTTTAGTTTGGCTGATGTGCCAAACAGCATGATCTTAGTTTTTGAGCTATTCAGTTTTGAGTTTAGCTCTTGGAAGTATTTCTGGAGAGAATAAAGTTTTGTTGTAGGATAGATTGGATCTCCACAACCAAATTATTTGAATAATACAAAATTGTGTCGTCTGCATAAAGATGGTAATTTGTAGTGTCCAGATGCTTTCCTATATTCTGTAGGTATATTAGAAGTCATGTCAGCACCCACCTGCTGGCATTGATAAAAGTTGAGAAAAAATATCAGGTGGACAGACAAGGTTGAGTACCTGTACTCTCATCCTGATCCATGATGGGGTGGTCCAGGCTGACAAGGCCAAAGTGCCCTTTTCCTTCCAGCTTCCTGTGAGGGAGTCCAGGAAACTGGATAGTGTGTCCCAAAAAGTGTATACGTCAGCTTCTCTGCTTCTCAGGCAAGCTTACCAGGCATACATAGCTCAGTACCAGAAAGCATTCTGGCAGTGAGTGAGAAAGCACCTGGTGAACCTAGCACAAGATATGGCTGATAAAGCCAGGTCAGCAAGAGATGGTGCTAAGTACCAATTCCATGTGGCAGTAGATACTAATGAAACTGCTTCCAGGGTCCTGGCATGTGCAGCCTCCTTAAGGAGGTTTGCGTGGCTTAAAACCACAAACCACTTCCAGGACACACAGACGATAGCTGTGGATTTCTCCTTTGAGGGAAACTCACTATTTAGTGACAAAACAGAGGCTTACATGGAAAAGGTGAATGAATACAAAACCCAACTACAAGTGCAATACTCAAAAAGTAAAGGCCCAGGCCGGCCCGGTGGCGCTGAGGGTTGAGGCGCTGGACGCCACACCTCGCACCACGCCAGCGACCTGAGTTCAGGAGCGAGCTCGGGCCGCCGGGGGAGAAGGTTCGAGCGTCCGACAACAGCTTACCTTCTCCGGGGCGAGGGTGGGTTCTTACACCGGCAAGCAGTGACCCCTGGCGGAGGCTGGGGGGCTTCAAGAGCTGCTGGAGTCACTGGGGTGCAGTTGGTCAGGGGGTGTAGGCCACGGGCTAACCAGCTTCAGGGACGGGTACTTCGGGTTGGGACTTTGTGAGCGTTGGTGCCTTTGCCTTGACGCTGGGGCATGCAGTCTGGAGGAAAAATGAAAAATGCCCCTCTGGAGTCGGGTAGATGGAGTGCCGAACTGGGTCCAGATATGCCGCCGCCTGCCTTGAATGAGGGACCTGACGAGATTCCAAGGTTCGGGGGTGGTCCCACCCCGACCCCGGCCGGGGGGTAAACCGCACCAAGATGGAAGACCCCGTTCAGTCAAGTAAGGCGGAGGTAGGGACAGGTCATTGGCATCTCCCGAAGAAGCGACTCCGGAGGAGGGGAGTAAAATAATAATTGGAAAAAAAAAAAAAGTAAAGGCCCCTACTTCCACAGGCCTTATGGAAGAAAGAGGTGGTAGGGTTTACTACCAGCTTTATGTCCCTTGGTGAGTACCCACTCGAAAGAGGTTACTGTAGGGGCAAGGGGAGAAGGGGCACTAGGTGTGCAGTGGCAACTCCAGCTCCTAAACCTCAGCAAAAACAAAACCCCTGGCAGCTCTGCTTAGGTCGCCCATCCATTGCCAGTAGGGGGAAGGTTGGCCCACTGCTCTCAAGAATGGTCAAAAATCACCACAGACAAGTGGAGTCCTGAAAGTAGTGGGCCAGGATTTGTCCCTGCAGTTCAGAAAATTCCTAAAACTGCAGAACCCAAAGGTTTTTCAGCCTCACACCCTAACAGAAAAAATCCCATTGGAGCTGATGGTAAAGGAAATTCTGCAAGCAAAAGCAGTGGAGAAAGTACCTGCCACTAAGTGGGGCAAGGTTTTTTCTCCATACTTCCTGACCCACGAGAAAAATGGAGAGTGGTGACCTATTTTAGACCCGAGATATTTGAACAAACATTTAAAGAAAGAGAAATTCAAGTGTTACCATCTCTACAAGTGGGAGACTGGCTGGTGTCACTGGATCTGAAAGATGTCTGCTTTCACATACCAGCCAGACCTAGTTACAGAAGGTACCTCAGGTTCAGGCTAGGGAACTGCCAATACCAGTTCACAGCCCTTTCCTTTGGTCTACCCTCAGCTCCAAGGGTTTTCACGTAGTGCCTAGCTGTGGTGCCTACACTTATGAGAAGGCAAGGGGTGGTGGTTTTCCTAACTGGACAATTGACTGGTCTTAGGAAAAACACAGCAAGAAGCAACATAGTCTATACAGCTGACACAGAACACCCTGGAGGATTTGGGCTTCCTCATAAATCTTAAAAAGTCATAGACAGAACCAGCTCAGGTTGTGGACTTTATCAGTGTAGAACTAGATGTCTTGCAAAGGAAGGCCTTTATTCCTCAAGCAAGGGAAGCAAATCAGATACTGTGGTGGTACCAGGGCCTGGTTCCAAATGAGACATTCAGTTTCACCTAAGGGATCACGGATTTCAGAGGTGGGATGCTCTGTTCAAGTTGGCGGCTGTTGTAAAAACCTTGCTAAAGGCACCGAATTGGTGGAATGAAAAAGACAACCTCAGAGAAGGAATTCCCTTTCTTCAGCTTTCTCCCACAGCTATCTTAACAGATGCCTCCCTCCAAGGATGGGTACCCACCTGGAGGACCTCACTGTAAGTGGGACTTGGAGCACACAGGAGATTCAGGAACACATCAGCCTTGAGTCCTAGAGCTCAATGCAGTGTACCTGGCAATGCAGGAATTTTCCTCCTAGATACACGGGCAGTCCAAATTCGGACAGACAACACCACAACAAATGTATTACATAAACAGGGAGGAACAAGATCTTCAAAGCTGTGCACAGAAACCATAAATATCTGGAACCCAGCCTACTCCCTGGAAGTAGGGCAATCTGCAGTACACCTACCAGGGAAACAATGTACTGGCAGACTCCCTAAGCAGGCTAGCAGATGCTGGCATCAGTGGTTAGACAGTGGGGTACACCAGAAATAGATCTGTTTGCTTCCTGGGAAAACGGCCTGCTCCTACTCTTTCATTGCAGATAACCAAGCTATGGGTTCTGTCCTAGAGGATGCAGTAGTCCTGGACTGGTCAGGGAAGTTTATGTATGTCTTCCCTTCATTTCCAGTCTTACTGAGAGTGCTCATAAGGGAGTCAACAACAATGATTCTCATAGCATCAGACTGGGCAGGCTTCTCCAACAAGTCACCTATCAGTCTGCCACTGAGCTACAATCTGCTGACACTGTCTCAGGGCAGGAGGATATCATTCCCAGACCTGATAACTCTACACCTCATAGCATGGTTCTTGAAGAGCTATAGTTCTCTGGGCTAAAGCTTTCAGATGAGGTAGTGAAAGTGTTGAAGGCTTCTAGGAAACCAGCAACATGGAAAACTTGTGTTTTTAAAATGGAAATAGTTTTCCTTCTTGTGTGCTTCTAGACAGATTAACCCCATCTGGGCTGGTCTGCTTATAGTCCTTGACTACTTAGTCTACCTCCAGTCAACCCTGAAAGTGCATTTGGCAGCACTCTGTCAGCTTACACATCAGCTGGCAAAGACAAATCATTGGCCTCTCGACCCATTTTCAGCAGGGTTTTCAAAGGCCTTATATACACACGTACCCTGTTCCATCCTGGAACTTGAACATGCGCATTTCACAATTGATGGAGGCTCTCTTCAAGCCTGTGGCCACTGTTGCACTAAAGTGTTTCTCCTGAAAAACAATTTTCCTAGTGGCACTGAAATCAGTTAGAAGGGTGAGTGAGCTGCAAGCCCTCTGCACAGATCCAGATTACATGATTTTCCATAGGAACAAGGTAGCCCTGAGTACAGGCAGGAAATTCCTTTCCAAAGGGGTATTTGAATTCCACTTAAACCAATCGGTTGCCTTCCCTGTTTTCTTTACAGAAAATTCCAGCTCGGAAGAGCAAAAACTGCACTGCTTAGATGTCAGAAGGGCACGGAGTTACTGCCTGGATGACGCAGAGGATGTCAGATTCACTAGTAGTCAGCTGTTTGTCACTTGGGGAAAGGCAAACCAGCGTGAAGGAGAACTATTTCTCACACAGTCTCCTACATACAGTTCTGTTTTGACAAAGCTGGCAGATTGCCACCTAGAGGGCTTAGGGCACACTCTAGAAGAGGCACCTCTGCCTCTGTGGCAGCATCAAGGGGTGTCTTTCTGCAAGAAAATTGTAAAGCAGCTACCTGGAAAAGAGTACACACTTTCACAGAACATTACAGTCTGGACATACTGTCAAGAATTGTCCGAAATGCTAAGTACATAGGTATCTGAACTGCCTAGTACATAGGGAATTCATGGAGTAGCATTTTCTAAACAAAAACTGCATAATACTTGGGTAGTTGGTTAGAATTATCTGAAATGCTTATTACACGGGGAATTTATAGATGTCTGAAACAAGACAGCATTGTAGTTAAATTGGATTAATTCCATTTAAAAACCACAAAGGGGCTGGCCCGCCGACGCAACGGAAGCACTACCGCTCATGATGCCAGCGACCCAGGTTCAGGAATGAGCCCAGGGAATTGGAGGGCTGGTTGGGGGGAGAAGGCTTGAACGTCTGTGGACTGCTTGTCTTCTCTGGGGAGGGAGTGGGGACTAGGCTCGGTGCTCGACTGACCTCAGGTGGAGGCTTGAGGTATAGCAGGCGCCTGGCCATGTGAGGGGGGGAGGCATGATGGATGTTGGTGGGCCCTGCCTTGACATCAGGGCGCACGTCATGCCCGAGAGAAAAATGGCTCCCTGCGCTCTGGGAAGACAGAGCGTCAGCACAGATTACCAAGGTCCCCTGCCTGTCCCAATTGGTGGCCCCGATGAAATGCAGTTGTTCGGGGTGTCGGGCCCAACCTCGTCCTAGCCTGGGGACCAAGGTTACATGGGGGATTGTCGCAGGCTCAGGCAGGAAGGAACTGGGACAGATGCCAGGTGCCTCCCAATGAGGCAGAGTGCAGGGACCGGGGTATAAATATAAAGTAAAAAAAAAAACACAAAGGGGATTGAGTTGCTCAGTTGTCCTGAGTCAGGACTGCAGAGCTGAGGGACCCAACACAGTGTTTTGTCTAGCAGGCCACTGAAAGGGTGTATTGCTGTTGGGGGGTCTTCTTCCAAAGACAGTCTGACACTGCATGTTTTGCCTAGCAGGGCCACTGAAAGGGTGTAGTGTGTGTGGGGGAGTCTACTTCAAAAGACAGTCAGGACGCTGTGTGTTTTGCTTAGCAAGGGCACTGAAAGTGTGACGTGCTGTTGGGGGTGGGTCTGTTTCAAAGAGCCACAGACACTGGGCTTTCCTACAGCATAAATGGGATGCCGGGAAGGGGTAAGCTGAAAAACCAAAAGTACAAGCAGAAGGAAGGGAAAAGCAGTTCAAAAGTTGTGAGAGGGAAACACTGACTGGGGGGGGGGACAAGCAGGAAGAGGAGTATTTTTTTCTTTCTCATAGGAGACGAAGGCAATCAAATGGCAGAACAGTGAAGATGAGGGGAAGTCAGACAAGGGATCAGGAAGGTCTTGGGTATGGTCTCTGGGCCACTAGGGTGAGGAGTAACTTTGGGAGGGTAGTAGGGTGCAGTGGGTGTGGGACAGCCATGGTTTTGGATATAGTATGGATGCTATTGGGGCTGCATGGTGTGTAGGCAGATTACACAGCTAAGAGAGGAGGTGGGGTGGTTGAGGGTGGGGGAGGAGGAATGGAGAAGGTACAAAATGTGCACCAGCTGGATGGGGGGGGGGGGACGATGACGAGAGAACAAAGGTGGGGCCGAAGGGGACTTTGGTACTGGTGTAGAAGGAGATGTAAGAAGTAGGGGGAAAGATTGGAGGAGGCCCAAAAAGGGGCATCAACAGGGTAAGTGGAGAAGATGGGGACATAGGGGAGTCTGCAGGGGACTTGGAAACAGGAGTAGAAAAAGAGGGGTCGGGGAAGTGGCAAGTTGTCGGATCAAAAAAAAAAGCAAAGCGAGCACAGGCAGGACAGGGGCAGGAAACAGGAGGGGGCGCATCAGACAATACCAGTCTGGTTTCAGTAAGTCCCATTCCACACCTCCCTGCTGAGGCCCACAGACTCTATCCTCTCTGCCATGGACAATGGGCATGTCACCTCAGCCATGTCTGTCGACCTAGCAGAGGCATTTGACACAGTATTCCGCTCCCTCCTCCTGACCAAGCTCGCCAGCGCAGGGCTCTCTCGGCCACTGACTGGTTCCGATCCTGTCTGGTAGGTCGGACACAGTCTGTCAGGGTTGGTAACTCCATCTCTGATCCTCTCCCTGTCTCGCTGGGCATGCCGCAGGGCTCAGTCCTGGGGCCACTCCTGTTCTCAGTCTTCCTAAATGACCTTCCCTCTGCCTGCCCAAACAACTCCATCCACATGTATGCAGATGACACAGTGCTGTATTCATCCGGCCCCTCCGCTACTGATGCGGCAACCTCATTACAGCAAGACTTCAGCAGTGTCCAGTACTGGCTTCACTCCAGTCAGCTTCACCTCATTGCCAAGAAGACAGTCTCCATGACTTTCGGCACTAGGCAGAGACTTTCGAGGCCCCCCCCCCGACTTTCCACACCCTGGTCGGGACTTCTTTGGAGGTCTGTGCCTCCTTCAGGTACCTCAGGGTCTGGCTCGACCAGCACCTTGACTTTTCTGTACACTTCGATGGCATCCACAGAAAACTTCGCCACAGACTGGGTGCACTTTTACCAAAATCGTGGTTGCATCCCACTGCCGGCTTGCCGAGCAATTGTACAGAAAATGATCCTTCCAGTTTTTGACTACGGAGATGTGGTCTACAGTACCGCCCCCAAGTCCACCTTGACTAGACTGGACTCCCTATTCCACTCCTTCTGCTGTTTTTCCCTTGACTGTCCTTACACCATCCATCAGTGTACCCTATATCAGTCCTTGAGACTTACCTCCCTCCAAGACCGTAGATTGTCACACTGCACATGCATCGCTGCCGAATTCTGGGTCCAGTCCTTGCCCCCCTACCTTTCTGCGGTCCTGTCTGCCCACTCTTCCCCCCGCCTGCGCGCTCAGGCAGTTCGACACTCACTTCCTACATATTCCCACAGGTCCCCTCAACAGGCCAAGCAGCTTCAGCTACCTTTTACCCAAATTACGGAACTCCCTACCTCCAAACATTCGGCACTCCTCTCCCTCCTAGCGCCTCAATGGTCGTCTTCTCAGAGCATTTCTCCACCACCTGCTCATGTGCTTAACACAGCCTTAGCTCCTAGGCCAGTTACCCCATCCTGGATTTACTCTGCACCACTCTATAACAATCTTAAGATGTCAAGCACTTGTCTCATACCTCACCTCTCTGTTGTGCATCTTTGTAAAGGTTGCACTAATAGCTTGTACAATCCTGCCATTGCCCTTACTTACGCTCCGTCGGCGAGGGATTGCTAGAGATTCCCAGGGTCAATTTGAAGATGTCTGGAGCTCAAGCATTTTCTTTTGCGGCACCGACCCTGTGGAACTCTCTACCTCGTCAGTTGAGAGAATGCCTGACCGTCAGCAATTTTAAATCAATGCTGAAGACTTATTTTCTTTAGCCTTCCCTAATTAAGTATTAATTGATTGTTTTAATTAGTTTATTTTTATTGTATTGATATGATGTACAGCGCCTTGATTATGAAAGGTGCTGTATGAATAAAGTTACTTTGCTTTACGCTGCTGTATGGTATTACTGCTATATTGTATTATTGTTCCAAGTTTTTTACCATTATTGTATGATTGTTGTCCTTTTTCATGTACTGTCCCCAGGATGCATCTGGGATCGAGCGGTGTTCTGCTCAGCATGCCCTCCTGGTAAAACTCTTAAATAAATAAATAAGTAGGCTGTGAAACAAGGGTAAAGGAAGAACTGGGTAAGTTAAAAGTAGACAAGGCGATGGGACCAGATGGATTACATCCTAGGGTTCTGAAGGAATTGAAGGAGGAACTTGCAAAACCACTGACGTTATTCTATCGCTGGATACAGGAGTGGTTCCAAAAGACTGGAAAATGGCTGATGTGGTGCCATTACGTATGGGAGGTTGTAGAGAGGAAGCGGGGAATTATAGACCAGTTAGCCTCACTTCGGTGGTGGGTAAAGTGATGGGAGGTGTTGATAAAGGAAAGAGTTGTAAATTACTTGGTAGAAAACAAACTGCTAGATGATAAACAACATGGATTCACTAATGGAAGATCTTGTCAGACAAACCTGATTGAGTTTATTGATGGGGTAACAAGGATAATTGATCAGGGAGGGGCAGTAGATATGGCCTACCTGGATTTTAGTAAGGCCTTTGATTCTGTTCCACATCATAGGTTGGTAAACAAAACGGAAAGTTTAGGAATTGACCAGAAAGTTACTAGATGGGTGGAAAACTGGCTGAAGAGTAGAAGGCAAAGGGTGGTAGTAAATGGGGTATATTCAAAAGAAAGAAGGGCGATGAGTGGTGCCCCACAGTATATATGTAAAAGGAATACATGATGGGCAGTAGTGATATTTCACATGTCACACGATCTGCACATCATGTGTGCAATTCATACAATAGGCTTTTCTAAAGTGGTTCTGTGTTGCTTTCAAACTGTGTGCAAGATAGAAAAACTTCTTCCACATTCATTGGTTTTGTTTTCTTCTGTAAGAATTTATTTATTCTTCCAGTATAGTTCAGCTCTATCCAAAGTATGTTTGTTGCTTTGAGTTTGCATGGTTTGATGTATTTAGCAGTCAGTGCTTTTTCTGTTTTTTTTTTTGTTCGAGTAGAAACTTTAGAGATCTTCTCAGCATGTGAATGTCTGTGAGACTAAATGCAGTAAACCTGTTGTTGGGGCTTCAGGAACTTGAAAGACAGGTGAATTTAATTTGTTGTTTTACTGAGCTGAAACAAGTTGCAGCACTGAGGGAGAGTTAATGGGCTTGTCTGCGACATCACCACAGTGAGAATAAATGCTGGTGAGGTAAGCACAGTATGTATAAACAGCATTTATCATCACCATGTTAGTCTGGGCTTGCATTTATCTCACTGTGGTAGTAACACATGCTTTTATCAGTGAAAAATATAGCTCCTTGTGTGTGTGTGTGTGTGTGTGTGTGTGTGTGTGTATATATATGTGTGTGTGTGTGTGTGTGTGTGTGTGTGTGTATGTATGTGTGTATATATGTGTATATATATATATATATATATATATATATATGTATATGTATATGTATATGTATATGTATATGTATATATATAAAATATGAGACATAACTGAGGGAATTGGAGGGATGATGTGCCTTTTTGCAGATGATGCAAAATTATGTAATAGGGTTGATACTGAGGGAGGGGTAGAGGCTATGAGAGGGGATTTGAATACTTTAGATCAGTGGAGTGAAATTTGGCAACTGAAGTTCAGTATGAAAAAGTATAAGGTTATGCATTGGGGACAGAATAATAAAAAAGCTAAATATACTCTAGGTGCTGAACAGTTAAGAATAACAGGTCAAGAAAGAGACCTTGGGGTTATAATCTCATATAATCTGAGGGTGGGAGACCAATGTTTTAAGGCTGCAGGTAAAGCAGATGGGATGCTGGCTTTTATTGGTAGGGGAATCACAAGTAAGAAAAGGGAGGTGTTGATGCCATTGTGTAAGACAGTAGTCTGACCCGCATTTTGAGTATGGTGTCCAGTTTTGGAGACCTCATTTAAAGAAGGATATTCATGGTCTAGAGTGGGTTCAGAGGAGGGTGACAAAAATGGTTCAGGTAATGAAGGGTAAGTCATATGAATCTAAATGAAAGAGTTAAATATGTATCCTCCGGAGATTAGAAGGGAGAGAGGGGATATGATGGAGTCATTTAAGTACAACAAGGGGATAAACAGGGTAAGCGATGGCAATGTATTCAAAAGGAAACGTGAAGTTAAAACAAGGGGTCATCTTGAGACTAGAAGGAGGTAGATTCAGAAGTGATGTGAGGAAGTATTTCTTCACAGAGAGGGTGATGGAGCCATGGAACAGTTTCTCTGAGGAGGTGGTGAGTACTGAAACTCTAGAAAGTTTTAAGAAAGTCTGGTACAGCTATAAGGGTTTGGGGGATGGGAAGCAAAAGGTATCTCTGATAAAGGGAAATGGGTAAGGGGAGGGAGGATGCGGGCAGACTGGATAGACCAGGATGGTCCTTTTCTGCCATCACAATACTATGAAACTATGAAACGGTACAGAGTAGGAAAACCAATTCGCACCCTTGGAGAACCATTGCGAGGATGCCACAGGGGACGAAGGGGAGGCTAAGGAAACAGAATGTTCTGGAGGAATGGGGATGGGCGGATACACCTTTGGTGGGGGAGCCTCGAGGGAAGTTTCCAAAAGGTGTCAGGGTTGGGGGCAAACACTCATAAGGAGGACCCCCCCCACCCAGAAGAAATGGAGAGGGAGCCTATAAGAAGCTCAGGAAGGGAGTGGAGTGACGGGGGGGAGAGAGGAGGGTTACCGTGCACAGAGGGAATCAGATAGTAATGGGGCAGACAAGCAAAAAAGGAGGGGGCAGTACTCACAAAACAAGAGGAAAGGATGGGGGGGCAGTAGTGACTCCAGAAGGGGGATGTAGTCCAGGGGTAGATCAGAACTTTGAGGAAGGAGCTGGGCAAGAGAGAAAAGGAGAGCAGGAAGGTAAATGGAATGTCAGGAAAGGGGAGTAAGCTGGAAAACCAAAAGTACAAGCAGAAAGAAGGGAAAAGCAGGGTCCTGCTTATAAGAAGAAGAGGAGGAAGAAGAAGCATTTATATAGCGCTTTTTCATACACAGTATCCCAAAGCGCTTTACAAGCAATGCTAGACTGGTAGTGAAGTGACTGAATGTGTGGTGGCGGCCATAACGCACATCATCGCCCACACACAGCCTGGATAATTGCATGAACCGGTTTATGGGAAGGGGAATGTTGGCCAGGACACCGGGAATGCTCCCTGCTCTTTGGTGAAGAGTGCCCTGGGTTCTTTTACTTCCACCTGGACACCCACCAAGACAACACCAGGATGGGCAGAAGGGACCTCGGTTTAACGTCTTATCTGAAGGACTGCACACCCCAGCAGTACAGCACCCCCCCCAATACTGCATTCAGAAGTTAGCAATTTTTAGGTGCAAGTCCAATCCTGGTGTGGGACGAGAACCCACGACCTTCTGGTCCAAAGGCGGATGTGCTACCAACTGAACCACGCTGACACCTGAGGAGACTCGGTAATAAAATGGGGTGGACAGGGAGGCAGGAGAATCGTGATTTGGATTGAGTAAATACCGGGAATGACAACACTCGAGCTAAGGCACAATATACCCTCATGGGGCAAACAACAAGAGGGGAGGACTCACTTGGTGATGCACCTGGGCACCAATGATCTGGAGGGGAATAATCTTAAGGAGGTGCAGGAAAGATTCGGGGAGCTTGCCAGGTTTTGTAATAGCACTGAGAGTTCCAGTCTGTTACTTTCTTGGATGTGCTGCCTGTACCAAGAGCAAGCACAGCAAGAAAGCTGAGGATTGAGGAATTCAGCCAGTGGATGGTGTAAGCAGATGGGGTTTGGGATGGTGGGGGACTGGGGATCAATGTGGGAAGAAGAGCCTATTTGCCCAGGACAGACTGCATCTGAACCAGGAGGAGTACGACAGTACTAAAGAGTAAGTTAGCGGAGTTTGTTGAAAAAATGTATAATTTAAACTGAATGCGGTGGGGGTTGGGGTTAAGACAAAGGCAGGAAAGATGGGAGGCATCCAGCCCCCCCCCCAGGATAAAGTTAGAAGGCTAGAAAGCAGCATAACCATGGGAAGGATTGGGGGGGGGTACATGGTGGAAAGGATTAGCAAACGCCAAGAGTTTGGGGAACAAAATGGCAAACTTGGAGACCATCATGGTGGATGAGGGTCTGGACATAGTGGCGGTAAGTGAGACCTGGGTGACTGAGCATCATAAATGGGAGACTGTTATCCCAGGCTACAGACTGTTTAGGAGGGACAGGGCCAGAAAAAGAGGGGGTAGGGGGTGGCATTGTACATAAAGGATGACATTAAAGCAACAGAAGGGCAGGAGAAGGTAGGAGAAACAGAGGTCCTGTGGGTCACACTGGATAAATGGACCGGAGAATCATTGAGGCTGGGGTGACGTACAGACCTTCTACGCAGGGAGAGAAAGGAGATAGGCAGCTGCTGCAGGTGGTTTCATGGATGGCTCTCAAGGGGGAGCTTCTGCTGGTGGGGGACCTAAACCTCCCAGATGTGGACTGGGAGATCCTGGCAGCAGTATCAGCTAGGAGCAGGGGGATCCTAGAGGCACTACAAGGTGTACTCATACATCAGCTGATTAGGGAGCCCACTAGGGGCGACAACTTGCTGGACATGGCCCTATCGAATGGGGAAAGCATGGAAGAGGTGGTGATGGGAGACCACTTAGGTACAAGTGGTCACAGAGCTCTAAGATTTGGGATGAAAAAAGGGAGGGAGTCAATCCAGACAGTACAAGGGTTATGGACTTCGGGAAGACTGACTTTACCAGACTGAGAAAGATATTTAGTGAAGGAAGGGAAGGGGAATATAGGAGACGTGGAGGAGTTATGGGAAACTATCAAGGAGGGGCTACTAGAAGCAACTGAAATTTGCATAAAGAATGTGAGAAAGAACAAAAAAGAAGGAAACCACTGTGGTTTACAAGTGAGGTGGCAGGGGTGGTCAAGGAACAGAAAAGGGCATTCAGAAAATACAAAAAGACACAGGAAGGAGGAAAGGGAGGCTTATAAAGAGAAGCAGAAGTTATGGCAGAAGATAAGAAGGGCCAAAGCTGACACTGAGGAGAAAATTGCTAGGCAGGCCAAAAGGGGGGATAAAACTTTAGGTGTGTAGGGGAAAGGAGGAAGGTGAGGCAGGGGATAGTTTGGTTGGGGGGGGTATATCTGGTGGATGACTTTGAGAAAGTGGAGGTGCTAAATAGCTACTTCTGCTTCGTATTGGTGGAGCAGGGGGTAGGGGACCCGAGCTGAGAGGGAGGGGTAGAGAAGACAAGAAGGCAGATCCAAGCCTGTTCAGTGAAGACAGTAAGGGAGGAACTAGGCAGGTTGAAAGTGGACAAGGCCATGGGGCCGGATGGCTTGCGCCCAAGGGTGCTGAGGGAGGAGCTGGCAGCTCCACTAATGAAACTGTTTAACTTGTCCCTGGATACAGGGTGTGTGCCTAGCGACTGGAGGAGGGTGGATGTGGTGCCACTGCACAAGGGGAGCAGTAAGGAGGTGGTGGAGAATTATTGGCCGGTTAGCCTCACCTCGGTGGTGGGTAAGGTGATGGAGGTACTAATAAAAGAAAGGGTAGTAGACTATCTGGAGGACAGCGGCCTGCAGGAGGATAGGCAGCATGGCTTCATGAAGCGGAGGTCATATCAGACAAACTTGATAAAGAGTTCTTCATTTGGGTGTCCCAGGTGGTTGATCAGAGAGGGAAGGTGGACATAGCTTATCTGGACTTCAGTAAGGCCATTGACACTGTCCCTCACAGAAGGCTAATCAGTAAGCTGGAAAACTTAGGGGTGGAAAACTGGTTGACGGGCAGAAGCCAGAGGGTGGTGGTAAATGGAGTACACTCCGGGGTGAGGGAGGTGACGAGCGGGGTGCCCCAGGGGTTGGTACTGGGCCCCCCTCCTTTTCAATATCTATATCAGTGATATAGCGGACGGGCTGGAGGGGGTGTGCCTTTTTGCAGGTGATACGAAGATCTGCAATAGGGTAGACACATGGTGGGGGTGGGTGGAGGCCATGAGGCAGGACTTGAAGATTCTGGAAGGGTGATCGGAAACTTGCCAGCTGAAATTTAATGCCAAAAAGAGTGCAGTGATGCACATGGGGCGTAAAAACCCACAGGCTGCTTACACTCTGGGGGGGGAGGTAATTAAGACAACCGAGCAAGAGAGGATCTGGGGATTATAATATCAGGCATCTTGAAGGTAGGTAACCAATGCAGCAAAGTGGTGGAGAAGGCAAATGAAATGTTGGCGTGCATCAGGAGGGGCATAACTAGCAGAAGGAGGGAGATACTCATGCCTCTTTGTAAAGCCATGGTGAGGCCGCACCTGGAGTATGGGGTCCAGTTCTGGAGGCCACATGTATGCAAGGACATAGATAGGATAGAGAAGGGCAACCAAGATGGTGCATGGTATGCAGGGGAAGCCATATGAGTAGAGGTGTAGGGAATTGGATCTGTACCCATTAGAGACTAGAAGGGAGAGGGGGGACATGATTGAAACTTTTAAATACATGAAGGGGATAAATAAGGTGAAGGGGGGCTTATTTAAAAGGAAGCAGGAGGCTAAAACTAGAGGGAATAGTCTAAGATTAGAAGGAAGAAGATACAAGGGAAATATGAGGGTGCATTTCTTCACAGAGAGGGTGGTGAAGGCCTGGAATAAACTACCAGGGGAAGTGGTGGAGGCTGAAATTGTGGAAGGATTTAAGAGGACATGGGACAGACATAAGGGGTTGGGGGGTGAGGGCCCATGGTATAAGCGAGAAGTAAAAGGGGATAGGACAAACTAGATGGGCCAATGCGTCCTTTTCTGCCATCAGATTTCTATGATTCTATGAAGAAGACATGCCAGCATTGGTATTGCTGTCTTGCAGAACCTTTAATCGAAACAGGTCCTGTACCCAGCCTCCCAAGATACTGGTATGGACTCCGCAGTTGTTAAACATAATTATACTATGGACATAAGTGAACAGCCAATGAAATGGTCAGACTGGCAGTTTAACACCAGTGTAAATCCTCTGATAATCACTGGCTGAGGAGCAACTAATGGTCATCTACATCCTAATCACCTGCAGCCCAGGAACAAATACAATAAAACCAAAAACACAAAGCAACCTCTTAAATATTTGTATTTTATTATTGTAAAAAATTAACCTTTGTATAATCACAATAAGCCACTCAGAGGATGTGGGTTATCAGGGGATTTACCACAGCTGGCGAGGATTTACTCACTCAGCTGCGCCTCGTGGGCAAACCACTCCAGCCGTGGTAAATCCCCTGATAGCCCACACCCCCTTGTGGCTTATTGCTTAAGTGAGGGATTCCTGTGGTTAGAAGAAAAAAAATACTCACCATAGTAATGTTGGTTCTTGCAAGGGATCCCTCCCTGTGTTTAACAGTCCCTACTCCTTGCCTTCCCTTCCAGAACCTGTTAAAAGGTTCAGGCAGGAATCAGTTCTTTTTCTAGTTGCTTGAACATCACTTGTTACAGTGCCTTAACAAATGTTGCTCAGTGGTCTGAGTTAAACTAGTTTCTTTTTTCAAACTAGATACGTTTGTTCTCCCTTGTTTGTTGTATTTTTCAAAACTTTTGTTGGAAAAATGTAAAAAAAACATTTTAGTAACCATTTAGCTAGTTTTAGTGGTCAAAGTTCACTCTAGCTGTAGAAATAAATCTGACGTTAGAAAGCAGGAGTGAGCGTGACCACAGAGCACAGTTTGAACTTCATTCTGAAGTTCCATCATTAACATAAAGTTCCAGATCTCTAGGGTTGCTCATTCCTGGGAATGATTGCAGTTGGTGAACACAGTAAAAGATTCCTTGGAAGAAACATTAGTATGGTCATTGTTTTTCTTTTAGGCCCTGTGGGATGCCCTGGTCAAGACTGAGAATGAATGTACCAGAGCTGCTGGCCCGATGCCATGGGCCTGTGTTTTCCACTACCCTGGGCTGCTGCCATCTGGGACTCAAGTGTGCGCATGTGCATGGTCGTGCTTGACTGCGCACATGAGCCAGGCAGTGTCCTTCTCCCTGTGTCACCTGCCCACTGCACTTCCACGTGTGGTCACCTAGGTGGCAATGTAATAGCAGGGAGTACAAGCCTCCCTCATGAGAGAGGAGCGTGCCCCTTTCAGTTGAAAGTTACATAACTGTATATATGTTCGTATATACGTGTATATGTATATATGTAATTGATAACCCACTGTAAGGTGTGTGGTCGCACTCATATACGCACGCCTTGGTGTGTTTTACGGCCAAGTGCGTCAGCCACCTAAGGCATGCATATATCAGAGTACGACTGCACATCCTAGAGTGGGTTATCTATCTTATAAAATGGCAAAATTGTTTTGGAGGGGGATTAAAGTGCAGGTGTGCGGCAGCGCTCTGATATACCCACGGTCATGTGATGTGTTTCAACCAACCAGCAGAGATTTTTCCTATCCATTAGAAAAGTATATATAATGCGCCAGCCCGGTAGGGCTGAGGCACTGGACGCCTTGCCTCGTGCTACGCTGGCGACCTGTGTTCAGGAACGAGCACGGTCCACCAGGGGTTGGCAAGGGAGGAGAAGGATTGAGTGTCCGAGGGACTGCTCTCCTTCAGGAAGGGGGGAGGCCAGTGGTCGGTCCCAAACTGGCCCCTAGCGGAGGCTAGGGGCAGTCTTGACCAGTGCAGACAAGGTGAGATGGGCTGACACCTGGATGGAGCGCGTGCGGATATGTGCACGTGTCCCCCCCCCCCATCGGCATCATTGCACGCCGCCTTCGGGGGGCCAGTCAGAAAGCCGGGAAAATGGTCCCGTGGTCGATGCAGAGTGAACGGCTGCCCACTGCAGGCCCCCGACCCTGAATGGTGCTTCCTCAGATGCTGGATCCTGTTAGAGGTGAGTTGAGTTGGGGGCTCCTCACCGCCCTCTCACGGAGGGGAAACCGTGGGGGAAGATGGGGATGCAACCTGATATCGGGGCTGGGTGGGTAGCCACAGATGACAGCCGACTGGGGGCCGAGGGAGAAGAAGATTAACGTAAAAGTGTATATAATACACTAGCAAAAAATTCATTCACAGAACCCTTAATTAGGCGTTTGTACATCACAGGATCAAATAACTGCCTTGTGTGCCATTTTCATTTAAAATTAAACTGATTATTTAAAATCCTTTAGCAGAATTTATGCTTGCAAGTTGCATTGCTCTTTAATGACTGTCTTGTGAAATCCTCAGATCTTACTTCGAGAGGGTTCTTGCAGTAGGTCTTCACATATAGGACTGCGCCCCCTGGCGTCGGGTCCTAACGGCAAACTTGTAGATAGCAATTATCAGCGGGAACCAGCCCCGATGTCAGGCGACGTGACATCAGCCCGACTATAAAAGGGGCGGTCCCGCGCCCACCCTCCAGTTCTTTCCCGTCGTCGCCTCAGTATGTTTGGCCACGAGATAGAACAGCGATCAAATGCCTGCGTTTTTCGTCAAAGTTTTCTTCGCCTCGTAAATATTTTTCTCTTTAAATTTCCTTCGTTTGATGTCTTCTAGACAGAAGAAGTGCTCAAAGTGCGGCGCTCAAATCCCACATGGGGACGACCATTCCCACTGTCTCCTCTGCCTTTGTTCCAAGCACAACTCCCAAGGAGTGCTCCATCTGCCAGGCCTGCAACCAGGCAACTCTGACCAGGCGCAAGCGGACCCTCAAGGCCCACCTTCTGACCTGACGACTGGCGTCGATGGAAAAGGAGCTCCAGGAATTGAGGGAAAGGTCGTCGTCGTTGGCCCCAAAAAAGAAGAAGAGCAAGGAGAAGCGCCGGGACAGGAGTCCGTCACCACACGGGAGGCCTACCAAAACTGAGTACTGCTTCTGGTACCCCGTCTGCCTCTTTGGGCCAGGCACCTTCTCCCCCCTTCTGCTGAGGTGAGCGGGCAGCCGGGGATCGCCTCTTTGGAGGTCTCTGTTAAGTCGTCTTGCCTAGCCGATAAGTAGCCCCTTGACCCTGTCGAAGGGTGCGCGGCTTCTGCTGATCAGTCTAGCGGCAGTCTCCTGGCCACCGCTAGCCCGGCTCAGTTTGATCAGTCAGACGACAGCTCCTCTGTCGCCCGCCCGGATCTTCCCATTCTCCTGTCGGGCTCCAGTTTGACCCCCGCCGTCAGACAGAGTGAGCGACACAGCGACATCTCGTCCCACCGGGTCATTCATCCCAGGGACTCACCACCTGTTCCTCTGCTCCCTCTTCCAGCAGGATCGCACACTGACCTGTCATTGGGGCTCCTCCCGGATCATCCCCCCTCGCCAGGTCTGCCGCCGTCCCCGGACAGGAGACCGTCGATGGCCGGGGATCCTTTCATGGAGCCTCCTCCCTTGGGACCTTCGGGGGCCTTCCCGGATCCCTCGCCACCTAGTGGCGCTATGGCACAACCCCCGGTAGCACCAGATCCTTCTGGCAACTTCCCGGGTCCAGAACCCATCGTACTGCCTCCGGGCGGCCCACTGTCGGCTCCTCAGTACCTGATGCCAGGCCAGGTGCCCCAGACGCTGGGATACCAGACGCCAGGGTATCCTGGGTACCCCTATTACTCGCAAGCATTGCCGGGCTTTCAGTATCCACCTTGGCAATACCCTCAGTACCCAGGGTACCCTAACTTCCAGCCTCCTCCTCAGCCACCACCGGTGCCAGACCGCGAGTCAGCTCCCCAGTGGTGGCTGGATGCCAGAACCCAGCTCCTAACGGAGATCAGGCAGTCTGTGGGGGATATTCCCTCTCTCATGGCCCCCCCTCCACCGCCTCCTTCCGGAAGAGCTTCGGGTGCTTTAGTAGTGGGATCTGCTGGGGTGGATCCGTCCATCTCCAGTGGCTCTGAGTCCTCCGACTTGGAGCCTGACTCTGAACCTTCGGACCCCAGATCCCCCGTTGAGGTCCCTCCTAAGGAATCCCCAAAGTCTCCTCCAGAGGACCCCTTCTTCGGAGACCTCTTATGAACAATCCAGGCAGCTGGAGGCTGGCCTTCCAAAGAGGTGGATCCGCAGCGAAAAAGACTGGCGGAGCACCTGGATCTTACTACTTCCAATCCCATCCCCATTCCCCCATGGATGGGCCCTCATGAGGACTTGGTGACCACAATATAGCAGCAGCCGTCCTCCATTCCAGCGGTCTCTAGAAAGGCAGATCGCACTTATTATCCCCCGGAAGGGATCCAGCATCTCACCATCCATCCAAAGGTTGACTCCATGGTTATCACGGCCGCTCATGATCGGTCAGCCCAACCGAAACACCTGAGCTTCTCGCCTCCGGACAAGGACCTAGTCGGTTGGACCAGTTTGGATGGAAGATCTATTCTTCTTGCGCCATTTGGTCCCTCAATTATGTTTCTCACATGGTTGCTTTCCAGAAGGCTTCTCTTTCAGAACTGGAAAGGGACCTCATGGAGGTTCAGGATGAAACCCTTCGGAAGAAACTCCTGGACAAGGTCAGGATGAGTAAGTCATCATGTAGTCACGCACTCCGTGCAACATACGACTCCGTGGACTCAGTGGCTAGAGCGGCAGCCATGGGGATCTGTCTCCGCCACCTTTCCTGGCTTCGGATAGCAGGTCTGGCACAGGATGTACAGACTTCCCTTTTGGACGCCCCTTTTAGGGGTTCTGTCCTCTTTGGCGGCAATGCCAAAGTCATTATCGCAGGACTGCAAGAGAGTGGACGCTCTATGTACTGGACGGGTCAGAAAAAGCAGCCTTTTCGCCACCAAAGAAGGTGGAATAAGAACCAGGGTAAACGTGGGGGGGGGGGGAAGAGACGTGCCCCTGACTCAGGAGCACAAACCCCCCAGGCCAAGTTCCCCAAACCAGCCTCTGGGGCAAAAGCTCCCCTCCCCTCGGCGTCCTGACTCCTTTCCCCTCCTTCCGCTCCCTCCCTTAAGTCAGGAGGAACCGGTCGGAGGGAGGGTCGGCCTCCACTTGGACGGATGGAGGTTCGTCACAGCAGAGTCTTGGGTGCTTCAGCTCATCCAGTGGGGTCACTCGATAGAGTTCTCTGAGATACCAGCCTCTCTTCCGACGGTATGGTCTTTCTATCCATGGGATTAGGTCCCCATAGTATCCCAAGAGATCCAGGCGCTTCTACTAAAGAAGGCCATAGAACCCGTCCCTCTAAACCCGATAGGAAGGGGATTTTACTCCCACTTCTTCCTAGTCCCAAAGAAAACTGGTGACCTGAGACCGATCCTGGACCTCAGCACACTGAACATCTTTGTCAAGTACAAGAAGTTTCGTATGTTGACTCTTCTGGGGCTCCTCCCCCTGCTCCATCTGAACTCCTGGCTGTGCTCCCTGGATATGCAGGATGCTTACCTGCACATCCCTATCCTCCTGGCCCACCACTGCTTTCTCCGTTTTGTCCTTATGGAGAACCACTTCCAGTTTCATGCTCTTCCATTTGGCTTTTCTTCGGCCCCTCAAGTGTTCACGAAATGTTTAGCAGTGGTGGCGGCGTTCCTATGCCGCCAGGGCATTTATGTCTTCTCGTACCTGGACGACTGGCTCCTTGCAGCACCCTTTCCTTCCAGCCTGAAAGAGTCTCTCTTTCACTCTGAGCTTGTTCTCTGTCCTGGGAATTATGGTCAGTTTCCCCAAATCCCAGCTAGTACCATCTCAATGTCTCCAGTTTATTGGAGCAGTACTAGATACAGTTCAGAGCAGGGCATTTCTGCCATCAGATCGAGCCGAGACCCTGTTTGCTCAGGCCACTCTTGTGGCCCAGGCTCGATGGATCCCAGCACACTCTGTGCTTCATCTCTTGGGACTGATGGCGGTGGCCATTTCAACAGTGTCCTTGGCCAGACTTCACATGAGGGTCACCCAATGGTCTCTCCAACTCCAGCGGGATCAGAGGACGGATGACATGAGCCAAAAAGTCATGATCTCCAACAGCCTTCAGAGAGATCTTTGCTGGTGGCAGGATCTCTCCAACCTTTCCAGGGGAACACCTTTTCACTCCCCTGTCCCAACCCAAATCCTCATCACGAACGCCTCAGACTAGGGCTGGGGAGCCCATCTGGGGATTCACAAGACACAACAGGGGTCTTGGTCCGATCAGGAGCTCTGGCTCCACATCAGCGTTCCGGAGCCCAGGGCGGTTCTTTACGCCTTCCAGGCTTTCCAGTCACTTCTGGTACTGGGACCACTCCTAGTCCAGACGAACAACATGTCCACTGTCTGGTACATCAGCATACAGGGAGGAACTCGCTCGTACCCTCTCTGCAGAGAAGCAATGAGGGTCTGGTACTGGGCGATTCAGCACAGCCTTTTCCTGACAGCAGTCCACATCCCAGGTGTAACCAATGTTCTGGCGGACAGTCTCAGTCGATCAGTCGCCAGAGCTCACGAGTTGGCACTAAAGTCAGAGGTGGTCGAAGAACTCCTTTTTCATTGTGATCAGCCAGAGATAGAGCTGTTCGCCTCCCCATTCAACGCAAAACTACCCAACTTTTGCTCGCTCGTTCCTGGGCATGGTGCTTTTTGGCGAGATGCACTGTCTCTCTCCTGGACAGGGAGAGTTCTCTTTTCCTCCCTTTTCTCTTATTCAGAAGGTTCTGGTGAAACTTCAGCAGGAAGGAGCACATGTGATCTTCATAGCTCCTCTCTGGCCATGCCAGATTTGTTATCCTCTTATAACAACTGGCATTGGAACCTCTGGTCCTCTTGCCGCTTTCCAACGACCTTCTGACTCGGGAGCAGGGAACCCTGGTGCACTCGAGCCTTCAGTCTGTCCATCTTCATGCGTGGCACCTGTGGACATAGCAGTCTCCCGCTATGGCGTCTCCTCGCAGGTGGCACATATCTTGGTAGAAGCCAGAAAACCCTCTACTAGATCAACGTACGCCATGAAGTGGAAAAGATTTTTGATCTGGTCCCTAGCAAGGAGCTGGGACCCTTTTTCGTGCTCGTCGGCCCGGCTGTTAGAGTACCTCGCGCATTTGTCTGAGTCAGGCCTTAGCCAATCCTCCATTAAGGTCCATCTCTCTGCGGTGTCTGTCTACCACCTCCCGGTGGAGGGCAAAACCTTGGCTCAGCTGGAGGTTGCCAAAACCTTTCTGAAAGGCATCCTTCACTTGAAACCTCCGATCTGGAATCCCTGTCCCCCTGCGACCTGAATTTCATGCTTGAGAAGCTGACTTTACCCCTGTTTGAACCAGTTTCTACTTGCGACTTACACTTTCTTTCATGGAAGATTATATTTTTAGTTGCGGTCACTTCCACCAGAAGGGTCTCTGAGCTTCAGGCCTTTGTCTGTAAGGAACCCTATTTAATTTTTCATAGGGACAGAGTAGTCCTTCAGACAAATCCTTCCTTTCTCCCCAGAGTGGTTTCAGAAACCACTTTGAATCAGAGCGTGGAATTACCAGTTTATTACCCTCAACATTCCAACAGGGGGGAATACTTACTGCACACCTTGGATGTGTACCGGATTCTGAGGTACTACACCAACCGAACTAAAGAGGTTCATAAATCCAACCAACTCTTTGTGGCTTTTGCTCCCCAGTGCCAGGGCAAGGCTATCTCCAAACAGACCATCTCCCCCTGATGGTTAGCCAGTTGCATCCACATTTCTTACAAGAAATATAGGAAGTCCTTTCTGGGAGCAGTCAAAGGTCACTCCACCCACAGTGTGGCTACCTCTTCTGCCTTTTTCAGGAATGTGTCCACTGCAGAGATCTGTGCAGCGGCCATGTGGTCGTCTGTTCACACCTTTGCTAAGCATTACAGTCCGGACATTGCCTTTGGTCTTGCAGTTTTGCAAGGCCTCCTGTCATGATTCCCTGTGGCGACTTTTCCTCCTCTCGGATGCACTTCGGTATTGGTTATTTTGGGGACTGCTTGGTATTCAGTCCTATATGTGAAGACCTACTGCAGGAACCCTCTCGAAGTAAGATATTGCAGTTACGTAAGAACTTACCGTAACAGTAGGTCTTCGAGAGAGGTTCCTGCAGTAGGTCTAGATTCCCACTCACCTTCCCTCAGCTCATGTATGTTTTCCCTTTAGACCCAAGGATTAGGCAGGATGAGAAGTAGAGAGGAAGCAGGGTCTTAGGAGTCCTTACTCCTGCTTTATTCTTACCTTTCTATAGGTCTCTGGTGGAAAAGAACTGGAGGGCGGGCGTGGGACCGCCCCTTTTATAGTCTGGCTGACGTCACGTTGCCTGATGTCGGGGGCGGTCCCCGCTGATGATTGCTATCTACAAGTTTGCCGTTCAGACCTGACGCCAGGGGGCTCAGTCCTATATGCAAAGACCTACTGCAGGAACCTCTCTCGAAGATCTACTGTTACGGTAAGTTCTTACGTAACTGCAGTTTATCTGTGACTGTGGACTAGTGCGAGCATCTGTGGGATAGTATCGTTTTTTTTTTTTTGTGTGTTAATTAACCTGTCTTGCTGCCTACTGCAGAAAAGTTAGGCTACCCTAATGTGAACTTTTTTTTATTTCTTTGTGTTTTGCATGTAGGTCATCTGATAAGGACACTGCCCCTCCCCCACAAGAATGTCTCCAGCTACTTAGCCGAGCTACACAGGTGTTCAGAGAGGAGTACATTCTCAAGCAGGACCTGGCAAGAGAGGAAATACAACGCAGGTAAACCACAAGAAGTTCTGTTAAATAATTTCATATCCGTATTCACAGCAACAAGAATCCCTAGAGACCTAGTGTCCTCCTGAAGTCATAGAATGTAATTTAAAAATCCTCCTTTACCGTCCGCTTAACAGGATATAAATTGGAAAGAATAAAATATACATTAATTTTGAATTTATTAAAGTATTTTACTTCCATCCCAATGTGACACGGTTTCACACTGCAAGCATGATCACTTGTGGGTGGATTCTGGTATGTGTTGCAGAGGCAGTATCTTCAGACTCCAAGGGAGTATACATACCCACTGCAGCAGCATCTCCAACGGCAGATGGGCACTTGCAGCATTGATGACAGTAACCACACACAGGCAGCTAGGCCTTGCTTAGAGGAGTGGTGCTGGAGGCACCTCCATCTGTCTGGAGAGGATGGTGGAGACAAGGTGAGAGAACGGGGGAAAAGAGATAGCCCAGTGGTACGGATTAGGGCGAGTGAAGCACTGGGGGCCATGGTGGGTGAAAAAACAAACACAAAGGTTTATCAGATGGCTACATTGAGCTAAACACTACTGGTTAACCATTCAGAATGCATGCACGTACCGCATACACATCTCCAGCTCCAGCTGAAGGCCTTGCCATATGTATGGGTGGAGACAAATTGTTGGCAAGCAGTTGCAGATACTGTTACTCGTCAAATCGTTTTTGAGTAGATTAAAATTAAATGTTGTTTATACAGGAATGTCCCCCATCCACACCTGTTCCTCACCCCTCACCCACCCCCTCATTTCAAAATTGAATAACTTCCACAGAATAGAGAGACATTCCAGTTACAGAACATAGAACACAAACATCTGGAGTACACAAAGTCTGGACCCACTAATCTCCACTTATATAAGCCGTTTACTCACATTAAGAATGTGTGAGCTTACAAACAAAATGTATTTGTAAAGAATTAATTGGAATTGTTGCCATGACAGAAAATGGAGTGTCATGGAGGTAGAAATTGTGCCTACTGATGGATTGTGAAGGATGAGCTCACTAAGAAGAAAAAAAAAAAAAAAAGACGACTCACTGTAGTAATGATGATCTTACTTCGAGAGTCGGCTCTTGCGGCAGATAAGTTAGGACTGTAGCCGGCAGGCGATGGGACCCCACGGCAAACTTCTAGCCAGCAGTCTATGGCAAGGCCCGCCCCCGTCACATATGGTATAAAGGGTGGGCAGTCCCCGACGTGCACCAGTTCTTTTCCTGCCATCGGCTCCACGGCTTGCCTCTCGCTAGTCCAACTGCCATTTTTCTTCAAAGTAGATTTTCTTATTTTTCGTCAAAGGTTATGCTTTTAGTGATTACTTCTTCTGTATGTTGTGTTCCCCGACACCCTCCTCTAGGCACACTAACAAGTGTGCTTGTGGGAAGCAGATCCCATCCAATGACGACCATTCGGCCTGCCTACTGTGTTTGGGCCCAGACAATACTCAAAATTGCCCATACTGCCAAAAATTCAACAGACGGACGTGGCTTTGTCACCAGAAGACCCTGCAGGCCCACCTCACAGAGCAACGGTTGGCCACCATACAGCGAGAATCCTCTTCGGAGAATTGTTCCACCATTCACACAAAAAATCTTCAGGGGAAACACAAAAGGAGAGAGAGAAGGAGAGGTCCCCTTCATGATCGAAATCCTCTGGCTTCCACTCTGCCTCCAGGAGCAGTTCAGACTCTGCCTTCCATGAGACAAGACTTACTGTGGTCAAGCCCCCTGGTGGTGGTCCATTCAATGGGCCACAAGTACAGAGGATCCGGGGCTTCAGGCCCTTCTCTCTAGCCCATAAAAATCAGGCCGCCGGCACCCTCTACGTGCCGCTCTACTGATGCAGGTAAGGGGCACCAGTCAGTTCCTTCCCTGTCTGCTTCTGCATGTGGTGCCAACTCCCAGGACAGGCAGAAGGCCTTGGGTCACTCTTCTGGAAGATCGTCCTCCCTCCCATCCAGGCACTCAAAGAAGCTGGCGGAGAAGCCCTCCAAGCCGACGTAGGATATACGTCCGTTGGACAAACACCCATCAGACAAATGCCCAACTTCGAAGCATTCATCGGACCAGCACCGACACCAGTCATCTGACACTCCTACAACCATCCATGCGCCGGCACCGCCAGCATGAGCCCCGTCGTCACTGGTTTCTTCCCCACCACCGGTTGACAGGTTAGATGAGAGTACCATTGCGGACGAGTAGGTGTCGGTCCCTCAGGGGAACCCGACCTGACCCCCAACGACTGTACACCTAATGCCCCCCCCCCGCTGTTGCCTCCCATATGTGTCCACAGACGTCGGACTGGTGCCAGGCACCGGCTCCGGAGCAGACGAAAGACCTAGGCTGATGCCAGACCTAGAGTCCGGTTCAGATCTGAAATTGAACCTGTCACAGGTCAAGGATCTTTTCAGCCATTGGTGGGAGACTATTCGCACAGACATTCTCCCTCCAAAACCACAACCGGAGGTGCCTAAAGCTCCGGATAATGGGGCACCTTCAAAAGTTCTGACCCCAACTCCAACCCATCCAAGGTCCCCCTCATCTCCTCCAGATAAAGACCATGATAAAGAGCCTCCTCTTCCGGACAAGCCTAAAGGGAAGGCTACACACAACAGGCGTCACAGGTCACGGTCAAGGAGCCAGAGCCCCTCAAGCTCCCCTGACCGACATGACCATAGGAAGAGAAGACGACATAGATCCCACTCCTCTTCCTCCTTTGATTCATATCAACCATCAGACTCCTCCTATTTGGACTCGTCCATCGGGGACCTATCTCCTTTGGACCTAGACGATACTCCCAAATCCCTTCCGGATGACCCCTCTTTCACGAAGGTTATAAGGCACATCCAGTCTAACATGGGATGGGACACAGAGGACCTAGACCCGCAGAGAATGTGCCTGGCAAAATATCTCCATCAGAAGGACCCAAAACCGGTGGTTATTCCACCCCTGGTAGACACCTTTGCAGATGTCACACAGGCAGCTTGGAAGTGCCCTCATACCTCCACCACGGTCCCAAAGAAGGCAGATTGCCTCTGTAGGGCCCCAAGGAGCAATCTTTTTTGGTGGAGCACCCATTAGCTGACTCAGTGATGATTTTGGTGGCCCATGATCAGTCGCAGAAGCCGAAACATCTCAGCACCCAAGCCCCAGACAGAGAGTCTAAGCAGTTACACTCCATGGGGCGCAAGATTTATTTCTTTTTTTTTTATTTGAGTTGTTTTGCCAGGGAGGTGGATTGATCCAAAGACCCTTTTTAGGAGTGTGTGGATATGTTGTTCATCCACACTGTTTGGCATTGTCCCTTTCCACTTTAAATCTGCCGGAAGTCTTCAAGCCGGCTTCTCCCACCCACCCGGGTGGTATATACCTTGGCTCCGCACCGTGACACCAGATCTTCCTTTCCACTGGAAGACACAGATTGCCTCCCTCATGCTCTCTCATCTTGTAGGCCCTGGCTTTCAGATCATTGGTTTTACCGAAATTGAAACTCGTTTGAGTTAGCGATCGCACTTTGCAGCATTGATCATGGAGGAAAAATCTTCCCTGGGATTTCGCCGGTGTCCCTGCGGCCAGAAGATGTCAAAGACCCGATCCCCACCTCACGCATGCCTGCTGCCCAGGTGTCGGCCATGACACCTCGTCCTGCAGTTATTGCTTGGCCTTCCATCTCAACATCCTGGATGACCGCAAGGCACGCTTGAAGCTGGGGAGACTGGAAAAAAAAGAACCCTCCAGTGAAGTCCAAGGAGGCTAGATGGGCGGTTTCCACAGCCGCGGGCTCTGCCAAGCAGCTGGAACACATGAAGGCATTAGAGGAGGAAGGCGCTCGGGCTTCAGCCAATCAAAGCTTTTTTTGTTCCCCTCAACCTAGGCTCCACCTTTTTGGGTTCTTTCAAAGAGCTGTGCCAGTCTCTCCCCACCCGGGGTGAGGCGCCCTCGGGCTCACAATCCTCTCCCTCTCGGAAGAGAGACAAAGAACCTTCGTCTTCATTCCGACGAAGACGATCTTGGGACAGAGAGAGGTCTGAGTCCCAAGAGCATGCGGTCTCAACCTCGGTCGAGATCGCCTCCTCGGCTGCCGGATTCACGGATCTTCCGTCTGGCCAGGGGACCGAGAAGTGACCGGCAGTCAGTGATATAGGCCCGATCGAACGAACTTATGTCGCTGGCGTGGCGGCGACTCGCCGACACGGACTCCGGTCCTAGTTTTCCCTGATGAGGAGACCCAGCCCATTGGCATCCCCATCAAGGACCGGTTCCGGACCGAGGGTTTCACCAATCCACGGTGTCTCCTGATCGACCGAGTCACCCCCCCCCATCTCGGTCACGGTCCAGGACCCCCTCGGTCGAACAACCGAGGAAGAGCCATAAGCACTCGAAGAAGAGGTGATGCCTCAGGTCATCCTCATCCTCCTCTTGACGAGGAGAGGCTCTGGTGCAAACTCCGTAGGCACTATGAGGACCTTTTGTGGCAACAGCTGATCCTGACCGGGCAGAAGCTGGCTCCGCCACTCACCCCAGCCATTACTTGTCTTTCAACTCCCAGGCCGAAGCCGACCCCTCCAGAACCAAAGTCTCTGGTTCCTCCGCCCGTGGGGCCGGCCTGTCCATCGGTTCGGCCTATTCCGGTCTCTCCACCTATCCCAGTGGAACCGCCACCTAAGCAACCTAAGGGAGGGGCTCCCTCGAAAGAGGACCGGCTAGACACCGGACTTCCCCGCCATCTGTCGGTTACAGTCACCCGGGACCTCCCTCGGCGGATCGAGGGTGATTTAGGCGGTAGACCGCTGTATCACGACTCCTCGGACTCTGATGTGATCAGGCTCCACTCTCATCCTGGGCATGATGAGCCGTCCGTTGGCACAGGGATGGAGGAAGGCCCTTTCTCCTTCAAAGGGATTCTCTGTCTCATTTCCAACTCCACCGGAATGCCCCTGGAATCTATCCAAAAAAAGGTGGAGTACCCGCTCACAGATATTCTTAAGAGAGGGGATACCCTGATGGAGGCCTCTCCAGTGGTCGAAGCCATTGTTGGCCCGGCCCTTGAACTTTGTCAGCGCTCTGCCTTGTGCCCAGCACAGTCTGCCCACTTGGTCCACAAGTAAGTGGTGCCCATGGGATCCCTTGTGGGGTTCACAGAGCACCTTTTGTCCGAGAGCCTGGTGACCGCCTCTGTGTTCAGGCGTACTGGTAGTTCGGTCGACACTGACCGACCTCCAGACAAAATGGACCACACTGCCCGAAAGGTCTGTGCGGCCTCCTCTTTGGGCCTTCGTCAGGCCAGCTCGGCCGTCATTATGGCACATGTCTCTCATGCCCTTTTCGGGTCATTAGACGAAGTCCTCCCTCATCTCCCCAGGGACATGCAGACCACGGTCAAACAGGTCCGTGACCAGGGCCGTGCTGTTGCCAAACAGTAGCTCCAGATGGCCCTGGACATCGGGGATTCTTGTGCCCGCTCGATGGCCACCGCAGTGGCCTCTCACCACAGGGCTTGGCTGAGGCTTTCCTCCTTCCTGGCGGATACTCAGCACAAGTTAGCTGGTGTGCCTTTCCTGGGGACCGACCTGTTTGGTCCAGGAGTGGCTGGTCACCTACAGCGCATTGAGCAGTTCAACGCCACCTTGGATGCCACTTCTGCCAAGGGTTGTTAGGGCAAGAACCAGCAGAAGAAGAATAAGCTCTTTTGGCATTCTTCCCCTGCAGTCCGGCAGCCCTCCTATCAAGGAGGACAGCAGCATCAGCATCAGGCTCAAGCCTGGACCCCAACAGGCCTGCAAAGGAAGCCGAGGCTTGGGTCCTGGAGCCTCCTCCTCCAACCCTGCCCAGTGACGGGATGGGGGTTGTCACCCCTATCTCCATCTAGCCAGCTCTGGGCCCTCTCATGGGGGGTTGGCTCCGCCACCTCCTTTCTGCCTGGTCCGCTATCACTTCGGACAGGTGGGTTCTCGAAGTGGTCGGTCAGGGACTGCCTCTAGAGTTCGAGCAGTACACTCCCAGCCGAGTCCACACCCCTCGGGAGGAAAGGATTTCCGTGTGCACACAGTCAGCTCTTCGAGATGACATAGCTCAGCTCCTCCACAAGGAGGCAGTAGCTCTTGTGTCAAATCCTCCAGCAGACCCAGGCTTTGTCTCCAGGTACTTCCTGGTGCCCAAGCAGATGGGGGGTTGGCGCCCCATTCTAGATCTCCACGACCTGAATTGGTTTCTCAGGTCTCGCACCTTTTGGATGGTCACTGTGTCCCAGATCATACCATCCTTGGAGCAAAATGTGGTTCTGTTTACTGGATCTGCAGGACGCGTTGTTTCACTTCCCAATCCGTCCGTCCCATCAGTGGTTCCTCCCCTTCAGGGTCAAGGGGACCCTGTACGATTTCCGAGCCATGCCGTTCGGCCTGTCATCAGCCCCACGGGTCTTCACCAAATGCATTGCAGTGATGGCGGCCCATCTTCGTTGTCGAGGAGTCAGAATCTACCCTTACCTCGACGACTGGCTCCTGGCAGGTTCCACCCAACAGGAGGTGGAGAGGTCCAGGGATCTGGCCCTCCAGACCTGCTCCCAGCTCGGCCTCCTGATCAACGAGGCCAAGTCGGAACTTGTGCCCTTTCCAGTTGGAGCTGGCCGCCAAGTGGACTCAGCACCATGTTCATTTCGACCTGCTGATCAGTGTGACCCAGAAGATGTAGGACGCTCTCCAGTGGTGGATCGCCCAAGACCGGTTGCAGGAAGAGATCCAGTTTGTCTGCCCCGAGCCGACTGTTGTTCTTACGACCAATGCCTCTCTCATGGGCTGGGGAGCCCACATGGGGACAACAGGGCCCACGGGTTCTGGAACCTAGAGGAGTCCCAGAAAGGCTTATAAAATGTAGTGTGCTGCTTCTAACAAGCCTTATTATGCTGATCAGCCTGAGACTGATTCAGTGGTTCTCAAAGCTGCCCATGATAGATCCAGGGCACCGGGATACCAGAGTTCCTTCCTTCCTAATAAGGAATCCAGGAGGTTGAATGTACTTGACAAACGTACCTATACCTCTGCCTGCAGTTACTAGGCCCATAAGATAAAATATCAGAATACCTTATGGAGGAAGGCTAAGGCTGCTGCATAGACCTTGCCTGTAGGTTCTTCCAAACAAGAGTTAATCAGAACCCTTGTTGCTGGTTGTGATGTGGGTAAACACTTGATCCACACAGCATATAGTGTTTCTGATGCCTCTACTGGGGCTGCAGCCTCTGTCATCTGTCTACGTCGCTACTCCTGGCTGAGGTAGTAGGTTTTGCCACTGATGTGTGGCAAACCGTTCTCAGTTCCCCATTTAGGGATCAGAAACTGTTGGACCATGATGTTGAAGAAGCTTTGAAAAACCTTCGGTCATCTGGCAAGACTCTGAGGTCAGTAGAATCCCTGTACCATACCCAAGGTAGCAGTAAGGACAGGGTTTCTTTTTGCCAGTCTGCTGTTGGAGGCAACTATCAGGCCTATAGACAGGGTAGAGGTGGAGGTGCTGGGGTCCTCCCCCAGCTCAGCATGACTCCTCATGCACCCCCAACCACCATTACCTCGGGGAGTGGTTGTCAGGGGTTGCCTCTTCCTCCACCTGGATAAGTGGAGGGCAGTTACCACAGACAAATGGGTACTGGAGATTATAGAGAAGGGTCTTGCTCTGGAGCTCCAGGACAACCCTCCAGATCATTCACTAGTTGTAACAACATATCCACCGGGACACATGTCCTTATTGCAAGAGGAAGTACAGATCCTACTTCAAAAACAAGCCATAGAACCTGTGCCTCCCTGACAGCGAATGAAAAGGTTTTATTCCAAATACTTTTTAGTACCCAGGTGAACAGAAGATTTGAGGCCTAATCTAGATCTTGGGGACCTTAACTTCTTTATAGAATACAGTATGTTTCGGATGGTCTGTCTGCAGAGTCTTCTTCCCCTGCTACAAACGGGATAGGATATGCTCCCTGGGTATGGAGGATGCCGATCTCCATATAAAATCAGGAGACCTCAAGAAATATTGGAGGTTCCTTTTCGAGGGGGAGCATTACCTAGTTTGCCTTCTGGCTTGTCTTCTGTGTCATGGGTCTTTACCAAGTGCTTGGCAGTAGTGGCAGCAGCCCTTTGCAGGGAAGACCTGTCTTCCGTTACCCGGACTGGCTGTTAAAAGCCCACTGCAGGGACAAACTGCTGTTGACATTGTCTTGAACCAGACAGATACTCGATGCCTTGGGGGTGACCGCATACCAAAGTCTGTACTGACACCCTGCCAACACCTGCAATACACTGAGGCAGTTTTGCATATAGCCCAGGGCTCTGAGTTTCTGCCACCAGACTTGGCAGGATGCCTTATTGCACCTGCACAGCTAGTATAAACAGCCGTTATGTCCCAGCCAGGACGTTTTTACGCCTTCTGGGTCTTATGGCAGCAGCCATTGTCACAGTGACACTAGCCAGATTGTACACAAGGATACCACAGTGGACTCTGGGAGTCCAGTGGGACCAGTTGACCAACTGAGAGATGACTTAGAACAAATGGTCATAGTCATGTCTGCCTTACGCAAAGCGTTAAAGTGGTGGATGGAATGCAGCAGCCTGCTGAAGGGCATCCCATTCCTGATTCCTACCCCACATCAGATCCTCACTACTGATGCCTCGGGATCCAGGTGGGGAGCCCACCTGGGACTTCTTCATACACAAGGCATGTGGAACCAGATTGAGTGCACTTTGCGTATTAGTGTCCTCGAAATGAGAGCAGTCCTATGCGGGTTCCAGGCATTTCAGGACCACTTGTCCCCAGGTCCGCAGTTAACAGATGGACAACGTCTGTGTGATGCATTACATCGACAAACAAAGGGGGACTCATTCATACCCGCTGTGCGGGGAAGCAATGAGGGTTTGGTATTGGACTCTGGAACACAATCTGGAACTGTCAGCAGTGCATGTTCCAGGCACCCAAAATGTCTTGGCAGACAAGCTAAGCAGGTCACAGTCCAGGGTGCACGAGCGGGAGCTGCTGACCTGGGTGGTTGACCTAGTCACAAGATGGGGTTGTCCCGAGTTGGACCTCTTTGTGTCCCCACACAGTACAACACTGCCACATTTTTGCTCGATCACTTCCGGGCCTGGAGTTTTCTGGCAAGTTGTGATATCCCTCTCATGGAAGGGGAGGTTTCTGTATGCCTTTACTCCCTTTCTGCTAATTCAGAGAGTACTGCTCAAGCTGAAGATGGAAGGGGCAGCTCTAATAACTCATTGCTCCCCTACGGCCTCTGTAGATGTGGCATCCCCTGCTGCAACCACCAGTACCTCTGCCCTTGTGCGAGGGCCTGTTATCACAGGGACTCGGAACCCTAGTCCATCAAGACCTGAAATCCCTACATCTGCATGCATGGCTTCTGAAGACATAGCCATAGCTCGCTTTGGGGTATCACAGAAAGTGACTGATGACATACCTGTTCTGTGAAATGGAAGTGGTTTGATTTGTGGGCCACTTCACATAACTTGGATCCCTTTACCTGCCCAGTCAATCAAGTTCTAGAATACTTACTTTCCTCTTCAGATTCAGGCCTGCAGTATTCCTCAATCAGAGTGCACGTGGCTGCTATATCAGCCTCCACGTGCCTGTGGATGTTTGTACTGTTGCTCAACTGGAGGTAGCCCGTACGTTTTTTAAAAGGCATTGTACATATAAAGCTTCCCATTCAAAACCAGTTTCGGTTTGGGATCTGAATTTTATTTTGGAAACACTGACTTTGGTTCCTTATGAGCCAGACATGACTTGTGGCTTTCGCTTTTTCTCTTGGAAAGCATTATTTTTAGTTGCAGTCACATCAGCTCGAATGATTTCAGAGCACAGGCCCTAATGTGTGTCTCCTTATGTGACTTTCCTCAAAGACAGGGTGTCTTTGCATATTAATCCTAAATTTCTACCAAAGGTGGTGTCTGAGATTACTTCAAGTCAAATCACCCACCTACCGGTGTATTATCCAGAGCATGCCAGTCCAGGGGAAGCATTGCACCATACCTTAGCTGTGCATAGAATTCTGAGGTACTGTACACACTGTAGAAAGGATTGCAGAAAATTCTTGCAGCTTTTTGTTTTGTTTGCTCCTTGGAAAGAGGGCGCTCCAGTTTCTAAACAGAACTTGTCTAAATGGCTAGCACACTGTATTATGTTCTGTTACAGGAAGTATGGTAAGGAACTTTCTGGTGTGGTTCATGGTCATTCCACCAGAGACATGGCCACTTTTGTAGCTTGTTCTAGGAATGTTTCTACTGCAGAAATTTGTGCAGCTGCCACATAGAGTACTGTCCACACCTTCACTAAGCATTATGGTCTGTGCATTGTCTCATAGATGAGCAGAGTTTAGTCTAGCTGTTTTACAAGGCACCTACTCTCATAAGCCTATAGACTTCATCCACCCAGACTTTTTGCTTTTGGTAGTACTTGGGACTCATCCAAAGGTGTGGCCTGTTTCAAGAGATATCCTCGAAAAAGAACAGTTACATAAGAACTTGCCATAACAGTAGTTCTTTGAGAGAATCTCTTTCATCAAGCCATGCCATCCCACCCTCCTACACCCTTCAGGGTTACAACAACAGATTATTGTCTTGCTGCTTCCGTTGCTATCTTTTCCAGCATTCAGTCTCACCCGGTGTGCTGGGGGTCTCTCCTAGTTCCCCAAAAGGAGGTCCTTTTGAGAATGATCCCCAGCAGGAAACTGAGGAGAGGTGGGACCGCTTACATTGATGTAGATGCTGGCGCGTGATGTCGTCATGGGTAACTCCTAGCTTGCAAAGTTTCCATGTGGTCCTAGCGCTGACGCTGGTATAGTTCCAAAGGTGTGGCCTGATGGAGATTCTCTCAAAGATCTGCTGTCACAGTAAGTTTTCATGTAACTTCTTTTTGGTTAGTTCAAGTATAATCTTAAGTTCTGACAACTCAGTACATCGGTGCGCGTATCGGTTTCATAGAAACACAATTTTATGGGCAGAAAAATACCATTGGTCCATCAGGTCTGTCTGGTCCCTACCTTGGTCCTAATACCAGTCTATTTCTGGTGAGATCATACTTTGCTGACACATTTACCATATTACTACTCCTATTTTTGCCCATTCTGAGTCTTTCCATAGAGTCCCCTGAATCTGACCCACCAATGTTTAAATGCATTGACTATCTGAATATTAACAAGTTGCTGTGGTAGGTAATTCCACTTATCCACTACCCTTTCTAATGTCTCGTTTGAACCTACCCCTATCAGTTTTATGTTGTGCCCCCTCATGATATTACCTTCTTGGAGGGTAAACAGCCCTTTATATGCTACTTTACTGATATCATTGAGGTACTTAAAAGTTTCAATCTTATTACCTCTCTTTCTCTTGGCCTCCAGTGAGTACATTCCTAGGTCCTTTAATCTCTCCTCATAAGATCTCCCCTGTTTACCATTGATCATTTTGATCACTCTTCTTTGAACTGATTCTAGATGGCTCCTTTTAGGTGTGGATTCCAAAACTGGAAACAGTACTCCAGGTGTCGCCTGACCAGTGATCTATAAAATGGAAGGATTACTTCCTTTCTCTTGCCAGAGAATGTCCTCACTATGCATCTCAGGATCCTGTCACCTTTACCATGAGCTTGACACAGTGCACAGCTTAAGACTGTCCCTGATTATGTCTCCTAAGTCCTTTTCTTCTGAAGCTTGTGTCAAGTGAACCCCTGCCATCCAGTAATCAGATTTTGGATTTCAATTTCACAAGTTCCTAACTTGACACGTTTTTGCATCGACTCTTAAGTGCCAAATACTGGACCACTTCTCCAGTTTCAAAAGCTCCTCTTTTAGTTCCTTTACCCCTTTGTCACTGTCCACTCTGCCTAAAATGTTTGCAGCATCCACAGTGACATCCTGCTTTTTATTCCCTCACCAATGTCACATATATGCATGTTGAAAAGCACAGGTCCCAAAACCGACCCCTGAGGCACGCCACTTTTCATCCTCTCTACCTCGATTTTGCACCATTAATGACTTCCCTTTGTATCCTATCAGGAAGCCAGTTTCCCACCCAGCATTTAAGCACATCTCCAATCCCTGTATCGGCTCCAGACAGACTTTGGACAAATGCAAAACTGGCTTCTGGCCAGTAAGTTAGCCTTAAACCTCAAAAAGACTCCGGCCATGCTATTTGGATCTCGGGCAAAAGTCAATGCATGCCCTGTGCCACTGAAAGTCGATAGTGAGAAGGGTCCCCCTTGAGGGTTGATGACTCCCTTAAATACCTGGGAGTCACCCTTGATCCACAACTTAATTTCTCCCTGCACATTAGAAATGTGTGCAAGACAACCAATAGTAAACTGGGCTTGGCCTACAGAGCTAAGAGCTGTCTCACATTTGCAGCACATCATGCTTTGGCGAAAGGTATTCTTCTCCCTACGCTTTGCTATGGGCTTATAACCTTCACTCATGCCTCTAAAACCAGTCTGTCTAAATGGGATGTAGCTTATAATAATATTTGCCGCTTCACCCTCTCTGCTCTCTGACTTACTTGCCATTGTGAATTGTATCACCAACTGGAATGGCTCTCTCCAGGGAACCATCGTATGTTTGTTCAGGGATGTTTCACTTACAGAGTTGTCAGAACTGCCATTCCACCAGTTCTAGCTGAGTTACTTAAGCCTCTAACTCTGCTTACCTACTTAGGTCAACTGACTTGTCTCTGTTTCTTGCTCCTAAAACCAGAATACTCATGGGTGATCGGGCCTTTGCTGCATGTGCACCTAGGACCCGGAATTCCCTCCCTGCGCCCGTTCGTAGTGCCACATCTCACAACAGCTTTAAAAACACCCTTTGGAATCATCTAAGGCTCACCACAGCCTGTAACTGCACCTAATGCAATGTGTCCTCCACTTTATCTATGATAGCACTTTACTGTTCCTATATGGTTGTTAGCTTAGGCTGGTCCAAGTTTGTTTTAGTCTGTGCATAAATCCTAACTTTGACTGATGCATTATTTGTTGAGACAATTCCTAGGTATTTACTATATGCTGTATATGCTTCCTCTATTATTGTACGCTGCATTGTTGTATAACCCTTGCAATCTTGCTTAATCCTGTGTAAACCCTGTCTTCTATCTGCATATTCCATGTAATTCTCCCAGGTCACACCTGAAAATAGGCATGTGTCTAGTGTGGTTACCTGACCAACAAAAGCTAAATAAATAAACTTCTTCACCAATATAGTATGAGGTACCAAATTGAAAGTTTTACTGAAGTCCAACTGCAGTGCATCCAGCAGTATGCCCTTATCCAGGTCTTGTGAAACACCATTGAAGAATTCGGTAACGTTAGTCTGACATGACCTACCTTTTACAAAACCATGTTGCTCATTGTCCTTGAGTCCCTGCAACGCCAGGCAGTCCACAAGCCTTTCCATTACAATAGTCTCCAGGAGTTTACAGAGTATGGATGTCAGACTTGCTGGCCTGTAGTTGCTTGGGTCCTCCCTATCTCCGCTGTTATGAAGCGGTATGACATCTGTTACCCTCCAGTCACCTGGGATCACGCCTGTGTCCAAGGAGCACTATTAACGGCACCGCTAGGACTTATGTCAGTCACACCCTGGAATGCAGATCATCTGGTCCAAGCGATTTCCCAACTTTCAATCCCAATAAACCTTTGAGAACCCTCTCTTCCTAGACAGACCCTTTAGGCCACACTAGTTTCTCACTTGAGTGGAAATTACAGTCCAGAACTGGACCCCCCCCAACCATAAAAACAGAGCAGAAGTATTCAGTAAGTACCTCAGACATTTGTTAATTTCCCCTCAAACTGAGTCTCCTTTCCTTAACCTTTCTATGCTGTTTTTACTTTTCCATCTTCCCTTTATATATCTGAAAAAAGTCTTGTCATTTTACACCCTCTGCTGTCTTGAGGTCTGCACTTGTCTTCGCCTTTCTCATAGTTTACTGGTCTCCGTGGCACAGCTGAGGTGTATTTCTTTACTGACCTCTCTCTGTGAAGACTTGTACACCCTAAATGCAATTTTCTTTGCCTTTACTGCCTCCTTGACTTCTTTAGATAACCAGAATGGTGTAGTCTTCTTATTTTTCCCAACCTAAGGCACTGTTTGGTAACCTCAGTGATTTCTTTCTCTTGATACACTCCCATTTCTCCTCAATACCTATGTACTGGTGACATCATTTGAGCCCTGTCCTAATTTCATCCTCCATCCTTCTGAAGCCCACTTTGTGAAAGTCTAACATCAGTGATCTTCCTGGACTTAAGTCTTCACCATTTATTCATACTACTGGGTTCAAGCCAGAGGTGCTGGGACCCTGCAGAAGCCAAAAGTCTTCAGGAGGGCCGGTGCAGAGATAGGACTGCGCATGTGCTTTGCTGCGAGACTGGCTGATGCCGTATAGGCTATCTCAGCATCGACCCTCCAACTGCCTCAGTTCCTTTTTTCCCTGCCATCGAGTGCGCTTCAGTGACAACGATGCTCGCCTGCCGGGAGTCGAATCTTCATGTCTATACTACGACAACATTCAGTTTCGTTTATTTTAGGTTATTTTATTATTTTCTATAGTTAAAAAAAAAAAAAAAAGTTTTACTATTTTTTCTTTGACAGCCCTACTGATCGAAGGAGTTAGCTGTGGACAGTGATGGTAGGGAGTCTTCTTTGGAAGGTTGCTCTGGCAGCTGGGCTGAATCAGCTCCACCCCCCCCCTCTCCGGGGGGGGGGGGTCTGACCTTGGGCATTCCGATGTTTGGGATGGAGGACAGTCCTCCTGTAAACACAAAAAGAAGCGGGCCTGTTCCCAATCCAGTTCAGGGACCCGGCACCGCTGTGCCTTGAGTTCTTCCTCTTCCCACCGGAAGGGGGAAGAAATGGTACCACTCAAGGTTGCCCTCTGGTACATTTGCCTAGAGATTTTCGGCATCCGTGAGTGGGAGGACTTCACCAGCTCTGTCTGGTTCCCCGACCGCCTCCGCCTACGGTCGCTCAGCATCTTGACACCGGAGCCCTTCTCGGTCCTCCTGTGGGGTTTCCAGTGAACAGTTTCACTACTTGGCTGCTCTTATGGAGCAGTGGGTACAGCATCTGGCTCGTTTGTCCCTCCCTGTGGAACTGTACCAGGGCCCTCGGCCTAGGTGTCTCGGACCCGCAGTTGGGTCCTTTGGGCCAGGTAGCACGTTTGGCTCTGGCTACAGAATTTCTTCCCTTGCCAGTGACCGTGCTGCTGACGCCAGTTCCACGTGCTTATTTCTCTCATTCTGTTTCCTCACAAGGTCCAGCACAGGTACCATCTCCTGTCCCTTCTGCCTATTCTAGGCTGGGTTTGGGTTCTCGGGGGGGCCGTCTCTTTGGTTCCGGTGTTGCCTGTTCTTCCACTTCCTAGGCCTGGTCTTGGCCTTTTGGGCTCCACACCTCTTCCTTCCTCCCTCCTCCTCTGAAGGGGATATAGAGCAGGATGAGTCTGACCCCAACCTCATCATTCCTAAAGAGGGGGATGAAGATTCCTCCTACAGCCGCGACAATAAGCAGACAGTTCCAGCTTCTGTTCCATAATGTGTCTACTCTCCCACTTCCTCATAGAAACATGGAATTTGATGGCAGGTAAGGACCGCTCGGCCTATCCAGTCTGCCTGTTTGTCCCTACCTACACTATTACTACAGACCATGCCCGATCTACAGCTCTTTCTACCTCACCCCACTTCCTTTTCACTATGATTCCCTTGTGCTTATCCCATGCATTCTTGAACCCCACAACTGTTTTTGCCCCCACCACCTCTGCTGGAAGGTTATTGCAGGAATCCACCACTCTTCTGGTGAAGTACTTCCTCACATCTCTCCTGAATCTAACCCCCCCCCCAACTTCACAGCATGTCTCCTTGTTCTTGAGCACCTTTTCTTCTGAAAAATACTCACCTCCTGTACCTTGTTTACCCCTCGTGAGGTATTTAATGGTCTCATATTCCCCCTCTGTTCCAGGGTGTGTACATATTGAGGTCCTTTAGTCTCTCCTCGTAGTGCTTCTGATGCAGACCACTTACTGTTTTAGTTGGCTCCTCAGGACCTCCTCCAGTCTATGTCCTCCCGGAGATGTGGTCTCCAGAACTGTACACAGCACCCCAGGTGGTGTCATACCAGCGATCTATACAGAGGCAATATCACCTTCCTCTTTCTGCTGGTGATGCCCCTGCCTATGCACCCCATTGCCCAGGGTATGCCTGTGTCTATAGGGGTATCTTGCTGAAACATTCAGCTTGCCAGGAGTCTCTTAAAAAATCACCAAATATTTTATTTTTATTGAGCTTTTGTTCACCAGGTAAGCATACTAGACAGAAAATGCCTATTTTCAGGTACGACCTGGGAGGTTACAAAGATAAAGGTCCGGGGTGCTGAGGGTTGAGGCGCTGGACGCCACACCTCGCTCCACGCCAGCGACCTGGGTTCGGGAATGAGCCTGGGTCGTCGGGGGTCGGCAGGGGAGGACTAGGATTGAGCATCCGACGACAGCTGTTCTAGTCCTGAGGATAAGGGGTGGATGTACACTGCACTCTGCTGGTCCCTGGGGACGCCCGGAGGTACTACAGAGGTGCGGATTCCTAGTGGGGGAAGCACGGCAGATGTCTGAACATTAGTGCGCTGACGTCATGGCACGCCCGTGCTTCCATTGGGGGATAAAAGGAAAAAGGCAGCACAAGCTCGCAGCAACTTGATGGCCGCAGTTTCGCCGACCGACCAATGATGCCTGGATGGCATGTGCCAGTAATGGTTCCTCGCCGGGCGTGGGGGAGCCCCTTTCACAGGTGTAGTTGCGTCTGCCAGCTGGACATGCGAGCTTCGGGGTCGGAGGTGAAGCGGAGAAGCGGTGGCTGGATGTGGAGCAGGGCTGTGGCTGCAGGTAGGAAAAACTGTTAAATGATAAAACAAGGTTACAAAGATAAACACAAAACACACAACATGGGTGCGCAAAAATAACAGGATAAACTGAGAAACATGAACATAATAACAAAGGTGATAGTACAACAGAAGGTGTGGTACATAGCATAGAGGAGATGAGCATTTAGGACGAGTCAAAATACAGTGGAAATTTTTATATACAGTGGAGTTCAAAAAGTGCAGATACTTTGGTAGTTTTGGACAAAAGAAGGCGAGTTGCCCATCACGATTGTCCTCCATATACATGGAACATTAACCCAGTCCCTACCCAAACATCCATTTATCTAATTTGTTAAGAACATTAAGATATTTGATGAATCAACTATGTCCTGTGGTAATTTGTTCCATACTCTTGGTGTTCTGATGGTATAGTAGTTCATTCTTTTATTACTTTTTGCTCTCATAACTTCTGTCTATTGTGAAGTCTAGCTGTAGTTTTTCTAGTGGAATATTCAATACCGCATACCTTCATTTGTTCCTGGTTCCCAAGTATTTTAAAAAGCTGGAGTAAGTCACCTCTGATTCTTCTTTGTGACAACGTGTAAAGTCCTGTTTTATTTAATGAAGTGCTGTAGTCCAAGTTGGTTAGGTGTGGGACAAGCTTAGTGGCTGTACGTTGGATATGTTCAATTCTATTAATATCTGATTTCAAATATGGGCTCCAGAAAGGTGAACCATAATCAAGGCCACTGTTTCTCCGGGATTCCGTGAATGCGGACGGAATCCCGGAATCCTGATTGGCCGTCGGAATTCAAACTGCACCCGGAAGTATCGCGGAAGTCACAATGCTGGCGTGCGTGCGGGAACTGGGCAGCATAAAAGCCACTGTGCAGCAAGCCATCCCCCCTACTGAAAAACGCCAAAAAGAAGGAAGAACAAGAAGAGCGCAGCAGACACCCAGAGAGACCACGAGGACGCTGAGGACGCCACTTGTAATTTTACTCCAGTGACCTGCTCCTCTTGACCCTCTGTGCATTGTGCGATTTGGTTGTGGTCTACCCCACTACTGAGACTGAGCTCTCGGCCACAGTAAATTTAAAAAAAAAAGTTTTTAAAAAAACGAGCATTGCTGCCACCGGGACAAGATTCATCACCATAGAAGGCATCGGACCCTAAATCTCCAGCAACCCTTCAGCACACTTCAGGTAAACTAAATTCCCTTGTTTGCCTGTAATATATTTATTTGATGTGAAACCGACAATGCTCTTGCCACAGCACATCACTGGCGGCATACACTGGGCACACCAAGACACAAAAAGGCAAAGCAAAGCTCCTGGTTCCTCGGGGCTCCTCCTATCAATCACTCAGCAGCAGCCTAGTCGCAACGCGTACCGGATCACTCAGTCCCACTGTGTCCCAGACTCAAAATGAAAAACCCAGCAAACCCTGTCCCTAGAGTGAGTCGCCCGGCTCCAGACGCCCCATAATGCAGGCTGCAAATAACCGGGAGGGAGGGGAGTGTTTTATAAGTGCCTGCCTCTTCCAATCCAAAGTCGCTGCAATGTTGATTTATGGAGTGAGCTGGGGGGGGGGTCGCGCTTGACTTCGAGCTGTGTGGGGATGGCATTACAAATGGGGGGGGAGCGCGACAGAAATCTGCATGCAGTGGTGGCCAGTTGGGAAGTTGCTCTGCTTTTCACAGTTTTTTTTGTTTGTTTGGGAGCGAGCTGTGGGCGGGAGGGGTAGGCTGACTCTCGCTGCAGCGGGCGGTGGCATGACTTAGTTTAGGTTGCTGCACCAATACAGGCCTACTGTAAGCCTACTGCTTGAGGAGCAAGTCAGACTTTTATTTAAAGTTCCAGTAAACGGTTTAACAGAGGTTACCCAACAGAAAGATTTTGCAGCTGAGATCTTACATCAGAAAATTCACTGCAAGGCTCTGTAGTTGAGTAGCTGCAGTTCTGGTCCAGTGACTGAGTCCCGAGTCGGAGGCCCATAGACTGTTTTAAAATGCAGGGTTTTCTATTCTGCTTTACAGATGCACTAGCTACCCTCCATCCATGTGTTTCCCAAGAAACTCATAGCCAAAATCCCAACAACCACCACCACTGTCATTAAACCTCTTGGCAAAGGGTACAGCTTAGACACTGACCTGGTTCATTGATGTAGAAGGTTTTAATGAGGAAACAACAAAATCTAAACTAGTACCCAACTGTACCGTAACAGTACCGGAAAATGGTTTCCCACCGCTGAGACACAGAGATGCTGCACACTGTAGGAGCTGATCTGGGAGAACAAACTAAATGAACCAACTCCTGCTTGGTACATGATTTATTAGTGGCACCATGGTCATTCCGCCAAAAAAAATCAAAGCACCTCATAGCTGCTGTGAACCAATCCGGAGTTTGCTTGGGCTTTTCAGTGTGTCAGTCAGTGCAGGAATGGGCAGTGATTAAGAATGCTGACATTTGCACTGTGAGTCAGGTCACTTAGAAACAAGTTAACAGCATCTCATCTCTCTGGCATAGCTTAGCATTGCTTTTAGCCAGGTATCCATCGTTCCTATGTCAGCACTGTGAGCCCAGCCAAATTCCCTGTCACTCTAGCCGATTCCCTGTTGAAATGGCAAGATTCGGCATTTATGCCTGTACCCGGTTTTTGCACATGAAATCCCGTGAAATACAGGGATCCCCATAAATCTGGGAGCACTGAGTCTAGCTTTTCCATTCGACTCGATCAAATTCACAGCTACACTGCTCTCTTCTTCTGCTGTGCCCTGTGCGGGCTTCTTCTCACTCTCTCCAGTACCGATTAATTACTAGTACTGGGGCATGATTTGTCTGGCTAGTCTGGCCCTGGATGCAGACACGCCTCCAAAAGGCTTTTCGGTCCGTTGCAAGTTGCAGCTTGCTAAAGGAGGAGGCTACAGCGTTATGTTAGTGCAATTGAACAGGAAAAAAAAAAAGTTTTTCGGACTTCGGAGCACCAGCCGCATACCTCTCAACCTCTTGCCTCTTAAATCAGGGACAGGGCTTAAAAAAATCAGAGAAAAAGACCCCAAATCAGGGACACATCTTAAAAACTGGTAATATTCATCCAGGAAGCTGACAGAATAAAGGAATTAGTGTAGGATGCATTTTGTGAAGAACAAGTAGTCTGTAACTTTAATGTCTGACATTATTTTGTGCTTACAATCTCCATTGTTCAGTCATAAAGCCATAAATTTTATAAGGGACAGAGGAAAGATCTGAGACACAATCAGGGACATCCCTGAAAATCAGGGACAGTTGAGAGGTATGCTGAACACTCGGCTCCGGACGCCATAAATGCAGGCTGCAAATAACCGGGAGGGAGGGGCAGTGATAGAAACATGTATTGCTGTCTTGCTTATCTGTGGCAGGAGGGGCTTGTATGACTGTATGTATTTATTTGTTTATAAGTGCCTCTTCCAATCCAAAGTTGCTGCAGTGTTGATTTATGGAGTGAGCTGGGTGGGGGATCGTAACAGAGATGGGCACGAGGAATTTACACGTATGATTTTACATTCTGGTTCCTATGGGTGCCCTGGCTTCCAACTGTAGCCTACCCAGTGCCCTGGTAACCAGCAGAAGCTGAGCCACCACAGCCGCCCATGAATAACGTGGTCAGTCGAATAATATGGGTAAATCTGTTACTCATTCATCCCTTCATAAAATTCAGTGGTATTGTTGCGGTTACTGGCCGCCTTACATAGCGGGTGAATTGCAGGGCAAATACGTAGTGTAGCAGTATGCTTCTGCACCTGATTCCCTGACCACCCATTTTGCCATTCTGAGGGCTCCTCTGCACTTGCTGTGACTGCGCAGCCGCTTGCCCTTTCCCTGACTAAACTGGCAGGACGGGTGTGTTACAGTTGAATTTAACTCCTGTAGCCCAGCCGGAGGAGCTGCGGAGTGCTATGTTGTTGCAATTATGAGCGGGTCACCAGTCTAGTCACCACTCTCACCGGCGCCGCCACCCAAGAGTCTTCAACACTCTGTGGAGTCAGTGTCATTGACCGCGGTGCAGTGAATATCAGGTTCTCCCGACGGATCGGCATCTCTGCAGGTCGGTGACAGGACGGGGTGAAATGATTTGGGGGTAGTTGCTCAGACAGTCTTGCTGGAATGTTCTTGATGTCCGGGGAGGCAGTCATGACAGACAGTCACTGAAATTCATCTGTGTGCTCACAGTTGCAGTAATAGTAGGGGATTCAGGGTAGTAATTAATTTTATTCTAGATCTGTCTTTTACTTCTGTCTCCTTGCTCTCCTGGGGTTCCTGCTCCTGGCTATTTTTCTCCCTTCCTCTCCTTTTAGAATCAAGGTGTGCAAAAAACCCCAGCCAAGTCAAACAAACTGAAACAAGAAAAAGTGCTGTTTATTAGATCCGAGTGGAGGACTGCAAACAAGAACTTCCCAGCATTTAATTGAATCTCCTGTGTCTTCCGGGGATGGGGACCCCCTTCTCTTCTCAGTGGCGGGAGGCTGCAACACAGAAGTGTACCTATTTTGATCTGTGAAATGTTGGAATGCTGAGGCATTCTTGTTACATTCAAGCACGGTGATGTGATGTGGGGAGGAGAACATTTCAGTACAGGTGAGGAGAGAACACTAATTTTCAATACTGTAGTTCAGTACTGTCTCTCTTCTTACCCATGACTGTGCTGTGCTGTTTTCTGCTGTCTCCTCGATGTGCGGTCTGGTGTTACAGTAGTCAGGTGTTCTGTTTCTGTCTTTCTCCCCTTACTCTTGCAGACCCAAACATTTAATTTTTAACACTCCACAGCTCAGTATCCTCTCTGTACCCTATCTCTTAACGTCAGAGACACATTTTGAAAGTAAAAAATGGTTAAGCGACTGCTGTCTTTACTGGGCAAAACTACCATACACAAATGTCCCCTTTCTAAGCGGCTTTGACTGTATTTAAAAAAACGAGCATTGCTGCCACCGGGACAATCGCCATAGAGGCATCAGACCCCTGAAATCTCCAGCAACCCTGCCTTGTCTCTGCACACTTCAGGTAAACTAAATTCCCTTGTTTGCCTTGTGCTTTGGATATTGGTGCAGTGAAATCAGGGAACCGAGGACAGTATAGGGGGTTGTATTTCTTTGCTAGCTGTATTTGTAATATGTTTATTTGCTGCTGCTGTGTTCTTTGGGGGGGGGTACGAAAATGCCAGGGGAATAAACAGTGAGTGAGGACACCACTTTAATTTGATGGTGCAGTGAAATCAGGGCACTCCAGCTATGCAGGACATTGTCCCAGGGAGGAGTGTCTGTGTCGGAGGATTGCTATATTTTTTTTTTGTACAAGACTACAGTGGATGTTTGCCCTGGATTTTTTTGAAGCCTGGAGTACTGGTTTGCTTGATTTCTTATTTGTTCCAGCATCCACCTCATTTGGAGTGCACCCTGCTTTTTTGAAAACTGTACAAAGTCTTGCTTGGTTGCTCGGCTGAGTCAATATGTGTGTGTGTGGCCGTCTATGTATGTGTGGGGAGAATGAGTAACTTATCTCCTGTATGCCTCAGAGTGGTGGTGTGTGTGGTCTAGCATGGAGCCCTTTCATGGGGAGGGGGTCTGAGTATTGTGACCAACTGTGCCCAACAGTCAGTATGTGTGTGTGTGGGGGGGGTGTCATCTGGGCAATGGGGTTCTGAGTATTGTCAAGGGCTGTTTCTATGAGAAAAGCAAGCTCACCGCCTCCAACCTAGTCGGAGGCACCCAGAGAGAAACACAGCCCCATGGACTTCGCAGAAGATGACTAGCACACTGAATCCTCTGGCAAGTCCGAAGGGCTGTGGTTCTTGCTGTGTGCCCCAGAGTAAGTGGGGCGAGGTGATTGGTGGCACAGCACACTAACACAGGCACGTTTCATGGCTGGATGAGATTTGTCAGTGCCGCATCCCTGAGCATGTCTGCAGGGGCAATGTTGGTTGAAGCATCTGACCCAACTCCTCCCCTTCTGCAGCATGGTGCCCCAGCCTCCAATAGTGCTAACCACTGAGATCCCCCTCCCAGAGAAGGAGAGCAGTTCATCGGATGTTCAGTCCTTTCTCCCCACCTGACCCCCGGCAGCCCATGCACATTGCCTAACATGGGTCACCTGTGTAGAGTGTGGTAAGATGACCAGAGCCTCAGCCCCTTTGTGCCACCAGACCGGCACCAATGTGTGCCCTGGAGTGTAGTGGTGTGGGAGTCTGAGTAGTTGGGGGGATGTCTTGTTATTTCTGAGCTTTTGTGTCCATGTGGTCTGGGCGCCTGATGGTTGTAGTTCTAAGGTGTGCCCTATTGCAAGAGATTCTCTTGAAGATCTACTGTTAATAATGGTAAGTTCTTACAGAAGTGTCCTTTTTTTTTCTCGGGTGGGGAGCAGGAAAGCCCCCTGAATCCCCACTGTGACCCTGCACTCCACATCTGCCTACTATGCTTCTGAGACCAACCTACAGTAGGTGCAGTGGTTTTCATCTTACAGTATGCAGGTGCAAGTTATTTCTGCTGGGGACATGTGGAAATACCCCACTTCCACTGCAACACTTGCCGTGCCATACTTGCCTACAGTGTCTCTTTTTGAGAGGAGATTGGTGCTAAGTTTTCATTAAGTGCAGTTAAAGTCACCAGATTTGGCAACAAATACCAAAGGATGCTTGGAGTCGCACCACAACCTTGATACGGTCCAAGTACTGTGTACGTGGGGGAAAAACATCTTTGTTTGCTCAATGCAGTGATACGGGGGAATTCAAGGATAGTAGTATTATTTTCAGAGCAGTTTGCAGTGTGGTTTTGGGCAAGTCATGTTGGGTATATAAATGTGGCTGTGCAAAAGCTCTAAGCACCAGGTAAGTCTGAATGTTGCTTGTGTGGTTGACAGTTGAGAAGAAGGTTAATTGCCATGTAGTTGTGGGCAAGTAGGAGGATGTTTATTTGCTGCTGCCATTGTACATGGAGGATGGGAGTCGTAGATTACTGCTGCCATCGTACCTGGAGGATGGGAGTCGTAGATTACTGCTGCCATTGTACCTGGAGGATGGGAGTTGTAGACTGCTGCTACCATCTCACCCAGTGAATGGTGGATGTTGGCTGCTGCTGTCATTGTATCAGGCGGATGGAAGTCGTAGGCTGCTGCTGCTGTCGTACCTGGAGGATGGGAGTTGTAGGCTGCTGCTGCTGTCATACCTGGAGGATGGGAGTCGTAGGCTGCTGCTGCTGTCGTACCCAGAGACTGCGAGTCATAGATTGCTGCTGCCTTCACACCTGGAGGATGGGAGTCATAGAATGCTGCTGCCATTTTACTTAGAGGATGGGAGTCGTAGATTACTGCTGCCATTGTACCTGGAGGATGGGAGTTGTAGACTGCTGCTGCCATCTCACCTGGTGAATGGTGGTCGTGGCTGCTGCTGTCATTGTATCAGGCGGATGGAAGTCGTAGGCTGCTGCTGCTGTCGTACCTGGAGGATGGGAGTTGTAGGCTGCTGCTGCTGTCATACCTGGAGGATGGGAGTCGTAGGCTGTTGCTGCTGCTGCTGTCATACACAGAGAATGTGAGTCATAGATTGCTGCTGCCTTCACACCTGGAGGATGGGAGTCGTAGAATGCTGCTGCCATTTTACTTGGAGGATGGGAGTCGTAGATCCTGCTGCCATTGTACCTGGAGGATGGGAGTTGTAGACTGCTGCTGCCATCTCACCTTGTGAATAGTGGTTGTTGGCTGCTACTGTCATTGTACCTGGAGGATGGGGTGGCGTGGCTGCTGCTGCTGTCGTACCTGGAGGATGAGAGTCGTAGGCTGCTGCTGCTGTCATACCTGGAGGATGGCGGATGTAGGCGTGGCAGCTGCCACATAGCCAGTGGATAAAAGTCATGGACTGCACTATCTAGGGGATCTAATTCTCCCATTTTGTTACTTGAATTATCTCATCAAGCAGATTGGTAGACCACACTAATATTTTTTCATTGTGATTTCAGTATTCATACTTTCTGCCTGCGATGTCTGCTGCACCACTGAATAAGAAAGCCAAGCTCTGCTACACCTCAGCTAAGGAGCGAGCCCTTCAGTTTAAATCTGAAGGCCTCTATGAGGATGGAGGAAAACTTTTCTGTCCATCCTGCAACCATGTCCTGGACCATACCAGAAAAGATACAGTCAAAGATCATCTGCTTAGTAAGAAACATGCTAGGAATAAGGAAAGAGCTGCTAGTGAGGAAGACCAGCAAGGCAGGTGACCCTGACCAGCAGTTTCAAGCTGCAGCAGAATCATCGATAGTAAGAAATGAGATGGTCATGGACACAGTTAAGGCATGGGGGCTGCGAATATTCCACTGGAAGCTGGATCATCCACAACTAAGGAATGGATGTGCAAGTATGTGAAGGGAGTGGAGCGGTGCCAAATGCAGACACCCTGAGGCAGCTCTATCTACCCAAGTTAAGAGAGCAGATTGATGCAGACCTTAAAGCAGCTCTGACTGGAAATCATTGTCTGTGATATGCAATGAGAGCACAGATGCACAGTCAGGTGCATTCTTCATGTCATCTTTGTGTTGGAAGGGGCAAGACATATCTGGAAACAGCACAGAACTAGACTCTGTCAACCATTCCACAGTGGCTCAAGCTGTCTTAAAGACTCTCAGAGCTGTGATATTGAATTTATGAATATAGTTTCGTTTGTCAGTGACAGTGCCGTTATATGATTAAATGTTTTAATGACTCACTAGCGGGGTTCTTGGGGACCATGTTGTGCATGTGTGTTGCTGGGCACATGTCTTGTCCCTTGTTGGGGATACATGGCTGCACCATTTCAAAAGTTAATGAACTGGTTTCATTGATAAAATATGCTTTTCAGCAATCACAAGCATAGCGAGAATTTATCACATTTTGCAGGATCTGGAAGCTCAGGAGAAATGATTGCTTTACCACGGTTCCTGTTTTAACTAGATGGAACACATGGTTTGCAGCAGTGGCATACCACTCGACACACCTACAATACCTGAGGGACTTTTCAGGGTGGATTCTAGTGATGCCACCTCAATAAACAATCTCGAGCATTATTGGACGACTGGTATGATGAGCTACAAGCACAACTGGCATTTATTACAGATAATTCAGGTGACATTATTGCTGTGATAGAACTTTTGCAGTCAAAGGAGAAACCTCTTGCGACGTCCACGTATGACATGCTAATGTCAATAAAGAGTCGCTTTGAGGCTGGCACAACTAAAAATGATGGCTTTGGTGAGAAGGCAGAGCTGTACCTCTCTAAACTGAGGAATAAAGTAAGGGATGAGAACATCAAACTGTTCAAAATGCTTTCAAGGTCAGTTTGGAGAAACTGACAAAACACCTGCAGTCAAATCCATCGGTACACTTTCTCATGGCCTGTCAATTCTAAACCCTCAACCTACCCAAACTCAGTAAGGACTTTCAACTGTACTTGCCTATATCCCAATGTTCACATCACGCAGTAAGAATGCACTGTTAAGGGACTGGGAGATCTACATGCACGGGATGCGTGAACTACCAGAGATTGAATCATTTGATCTTCACCAGTACTGGATCTCTATGTCCTCACAGGTACCAACTCTGGCAAAGGCAGCCCTTCAGGCCATCTGGGTCCCTGTTTCTAGTGCAGATGTAGGCGGTCATTTTCAGCACATGGACAAATCCTGACCGACCAACGGAGAAGCCTGACTGTGGACAATTTAAAATTATTTTCAATGCTGCTATTCAATAAGTAGACTCTCCACCATCTTGTGTAATTGCAATTCTGATGCACTATTTGCAGAAAATGGTGCCTCCTGTGCAATAAAGTGTAGAAATGCAATATAGTAGTATCTCTGCATTATATATAGCTATGGTTAGATTCTACTGTCCTTCACATAGTATGGTTTAGTTCATGTAGTCTAGTTAGCATGTTTGTCTGGGTAGCGTATTTGTCTGGGTAGTGTTTGTTGACCCATGTTCAGTAGTCAGTACTTGTGTTTTTGCACATATTTATCTTTGTAAATCTTTTAAAATAAAACACATTAATTGCATTTTAGCTTTGAGAAGTTTTATTATACATGTCACAGAACACATTGTCAACGTTAAAACAAAGTCAAGATTTTGGTGTTTATTTAGTATTGCACAGACTTCAGAACTGGTTAATCCCTGTGAGAAAAATGTTACTGTTACGAGACCATTTATTTTCACCGGCTGCATTGATCTGAGAAGGGAATATTTTAATAATTATGCTAGTTTAGCCAATGGGTTCCACAGTCATTAGCCTTGATAGCTGGTAGATGCATGACTTGGATAGCTAATATAACATGCAATATGAGATTAAATGTTCTTGTTTTCTGCAAATGTGACTTAAATCTGCATAAAAACATGATAAAACACTGACAGACAAATTTATTACTTAAAATGAGTGAATAATATAAAGTTTTGGATTACCGGAAAAATCCCGGAAATTGGATTCCCAAACACCGGTAAAATCCCGGAATCCAGGATGGTCAAAACGGAATTTGCTTTTTCCAAGCACCGAAAAACAGTGGCCTTGACCATAATCCAAGAGGGGCCTAATGTGAGATCTGTAAATGGACAAAAGACATTGTTCTGATCTAGTCACAAACGTTTTGGTGATTCTACGGAGTAGTGCATTTGTTTGATTAGCTATCCTGGTACAATGAGTAGATGAAGTTAGTTTGTCATTAACTAATATTCCCAGGTCTTTTTCTGTTTTTGAAGTTCTGATGATAGTATTATTCAGGTAATATGTTTGAACCGGATTATTTTTTCCCAGGTGTAGTACTGCACACTTGGATATGTTAAAGTACATTTTGTCAGTACATGCCCATTGTTCCACTAAAGTTAAATCAGCTTGCAGTCCATATTCATTACTTCAGTTAATGGCCATTCCCCCAAGTTTAGTGTAGTCGGCAAATCTGACCATTATGTTGCTGGATGAAATAGACATATCACTTATAAATAGATTAAATAGAGTAGGCCCGAGCACAGAGCCCTGAGGTACCCCACTGGTCACATCCCTTATATCTGACAGGGTATCATTTACCCTGACTCTCTGAGTTCTGTCGTTCAGCCACTGGTTTATCCATGAGACCAGCAAGGATGAAAACCCCATACTACTAAGTTTATTGATTATTATAGAGTGTGAAACTTTGTCGCATGCCTTACTGTAATCTAACAGAATAATATCCATAGGTATATTGCAGTCAAGATTATAACTAATGTAGTTATAAAAGGAAATTAAATTTGTGATACATGAATAGCCTGGTTTAAACCCATGTTGATACACACCTTTAATGTTTAAAATTGACATTTCATTTTCTAATTTTTGTTTAATAATTTTTTACATTAATTTACATGGTATTGATGTTAAACTAATAAGGCGGTAGTTGTCAGTTTTAGAGTGGGAACCCTTTTTGCAGATAGTTGTGACTATAGCAGAACGCCAATCCTTAGGTACCACTGATTCTTGAAGAGATTTGTTGTAGATTATTGTTAAGGGTAAGAGGATGGAGTTCTTTGTTTCCATTAGAAATCTTGGGGTTATACTATCTGGACCCGGACTAGTATGTTTTTTTTAAGGTGTTCAGCGCAGTCAAAATATTCTGCTCAGAAATCTTATTTGTTTCTATATTTGATGTTACTGCAATAGGTGAGGGAGCTGATTTTTGTGCATAAACAGATGAAAAGTAGTTACTTAGTTCTGTTGCAGTTGCTGCATCTGATGTTATTTGTTTATTAATAATTAGTGGACCGATTGATTTGTTACAACCCTTTTTTTCATTTAAGTATGACTATAATGCCTTATGACAATCTTTTGTAAGGGCTATTTTGAACTCTAGGTTACGTTTAACCATGATAATTTGTTTTTTTTAACATTTTAACTGTTTCCCTATATGTCACCAATATTGAGTCAACTTGAAATAGTGGTGCTTTTTTGAGTTTTGAGAAAAGCTTTTTTTTTTTTTTTTTTTTTTTAACAATTAATGTCTTGATATTTTTATTAAACCATTGTGGAATTTTTCCTTTACTGTTGTATTTGTTTTTTTCAGGTACATATTGCTTTTCAAGTTGAGATATTTTTTCTTTTAGGAAGTCCCATGCTTCATCAGTTCTTAGAGGGAGAAGGGTCTGTTCCCAGTTAATTTCACTTAATGAACAATTTATTTGGTCAAAATCGGCCTTGTGATATTGCTTTACTTTAATTTTGTTGATTTTGGATTGAAGAGAGAATTGCATGGAAAAAGATACGGACATATGATCGCTGTTTCCCAGGGGAGCTAAAATTCTAGTGTCAAATATAGGGGTTTCTAGATTTGTTATTACTAGGTCAAGAATGTTTTTTCCCCTGGTTGGTTCCCTTATAATTTGTTTGAGACCTAGATTTATAATAACTGAGAGAAATTGTTCATCATGATGGTTAGTTCCAGAAAGGGTGTCCCAGTTTATGGTTGGTAGATTGAAATCCCCCAATATAAGTACTGTATCTTTATTTGCTAGTTGGTTTCTCTCTTCAGCTAGCAGCCTGGTAACATTTAAGTCGGATGATGGTGGTCTATAACATGTACCTATGAGTAATTTTTGAGTGCCTGTTGGTTGAATATAGGCCCATACACTTTCAGTTTGTGTATTGGTTTCTATCCCATAAGAATGTATATAATTTCTTATGTAAAGGCTAACCCCTCCACCTTTTTTTGTTCTCTGTGTTTATAGTAGTGTCTATAGCCAGGAAGTTCCGCTATCCAGTCTTTTTCTGAGTTACCCCATGTTTCTGTAATTGCTATTAATGCCAAGTCTAAGGTCTGGGTTAGAACTTCCAGTTCTGCATACTTAGAAATATTCATTGATCGTGCATTGAAAGTGAGAATGTTTACTTTAAGCTATTTTTTGGGCAAAGGTTATTAATAAGAGGCCAGGATGATTCCCCAGTCTCCCCCTTAGTTGTTAGTTTAAATGAGTATTTATATATGATGTCATCTTTTGACCCAGAATAGTACTGCCTCTTCTACTTAAGTGCCATCCATCCCAACAGTAGAGTGAAGATTTATCCTCAAACTCCTCCCAGTGTGTTAAACGCTTGATTCCTTGTCGATAGCACCATTTGCTGAGCCATTCATTCAAGGCCTTTATTTTGGAAGTAATATAGCTAGTAGCTCTTGGGATAGGTAATATCTCAGAGATACAGACAGTGCAACAGCGTTCGGTTAGTATGTTATTTAATGCAACAAAGTCTTGTTTAATTTTCAGAAGTTGTGATCCCCCAATATCATTTGTTCCTGCATGAACAATTACCAACGGGTTATCGCCAGCAGTAGACAATATAGGTTTTACCATCGATGTAATATCTGCAATTTTTGCTCCTCTAAAGCTGGAGCACATTCTGTGTTCCTTGTCGGGGTTACATATTGCTCTGTCCAAATACTTTATGATTGAATCACCTAGAACAATTACCTGTTGTTGTTTGGTTTGTGATTCAACTGGTAAGTGTGTATCTAAGGAATTTGTCGAAGGTTTTATAGATAAGGCAGAGTGTATTTTTGGTTTGATAACTCTTTGTGTGCCTGGAGTTTAGGTCTTATATTAATCTTACTGGACTGATGTATAGTAAGTGAGTTTTTTTTTTTTTTTTTTTTTCTAGTGTATTGGATATTATAGTAGGAAGTTTGGGATCATCATCTCTATATGTAATATTGCTGCAATCTCCCAGTGCAATGTCTACATCTCTGTCTGTTTTTTGCAGAAGAGTTTCAGATGAGTTTTGTAGAGGAAGTTCTTGATTATTGTCAATATGCTTGTTTTTTCTGGTGTGTTTCTTATAAGGAATTGTTATCCAGTTATCATCAGTAGTATGAATTGAAGGAGTTGAGGATGTAACTGGTTGCTCTGCTAAATTAGATAGGCGGTGATTGTTAGAAGATTTTTCATGGGGGAGTGAGTCATCTGAGTGCTTAGTGATAGACATGTTAGCGTCAACTAGGAGCGACATCTGATCAGTATAATCTTCTAATGCTTTAATGTCAGAATTAAGAGTATCTTTAGGCTTCAGACGTTTAACTTCTTCCTGCAAGCTTCTCAATAGGATACATCTATCACAGACAAAGTTCGCTGTTTGCTTGCCCGTAGTATACATTAAGCATGATGTACACAGTTTATTTGCTTTCTTCATGACTAGTATTAGAGCAGGAATCTATTAGAAGAGAAGAAATGGGTAGTCTATAAGTTACCTTTTTGATGGTCCTAGTTTGATACCCTATGCCCGTTGGCCCGGTGGACATGGTACACACATGCAGATGCAATCTCTGTGAGCATCTCTGAGCATGGCTCCATGCACGCTCACCCGCTCACTAGTGTGAGTGTTTGTAGTGTTGAGAGAACGGGAAGTGCGTTGTCGCGCTACTTCCGGTTTCACGCTACCTCAAATTGCAAAAATAATTAAAATAGCCTTTAGGAAGGCTGTATCCAGTGTAGACAGGGAGAATTTATGCACTAAGTACTTGTTTCCCCTTGAAGTTAGCTAGCAGTATGTAGGGAAAGAGCCAGGAGGTATCTGGGACTAGCCACTGACCTCCAGTATCCCACACTGCTTTGCAGCTCTGTCAAGGAAGTACCTGTGACAAGGAGGATACCCCCAACACAAAATTTAGAATAAGCACAGTATAATGCAATCAGACAGTTTCATATGGCATAAAAGTATGAGCGTAACACAAATGTATGACATCATCCATTTACCCAGATAAAAAGGACAAAAAAGGAGACCAAGAGGGGGTATGTGGACCAGTTCATCCCTTTCCTTTTAATCAGGAACTGCTATGACAGGTTTTAAAGTTCATAATAAATACTCCACCCCAAGGCTTTGTCCTTGACTCCCCTTTACTAGAGGCATTATGGTTCATGCGGTAGGCACATTTGTTGCTAGAATCCCCATGTATGTTGGTTTGGGGGAGGGGTATCCAGCACACTTGTTTTTAGTGACTAATGGGTTTCTCTTACTTTGTTATAGGGTAAAGCTGCTGTGTGAACAAAAAGAGAAACAGTTGGAGGACCTCAACCATTGCCGAGAGGAAAAGTAAGTGTGGAGCTGAAAGAATAATTTCAGGGTTGAGTACACTAACATTAGGCGGGCACGATGGCACGTAGCATTAGGGGACTGCTGGTAACCTGGTGTCATGTTTTCATGTCCCACGCCCAGGATGGTAGGAATCATCACAGGCTAGCAGGGGCAATTGAGCATCCATTTGGACACTCGCCCGGGGGGGGGGAATCTTGTTGCTTAGTTGCCTCCTAGCAGTAGGTAGGAGTGGGCATGCTGAGATGCCCTACAATGAGATAAAAGGATGCCAGGTTCATTGGCACTCAGTGGAGCTTCCTGATATCATGACTGGCATCCCTGTGCATGGTTAAGGAGCAACGGGGGTTGGGGGGGTGGCATGCTGTACATATGAACTTGCCCCAGTTGACTTCCTTTTGCCTTATTTTCTAGCAAAATTAAAAATACTGGTAAAATAATGATTTGCTTTCTAAAAAGACAGCAAGCAATGGCTACCCTGTATGATGGGTCAAACTTGCTTATCAGACAAGTTCCCTACCTGGGTGCTTTTTTTTTTTGGTCTCTTTGCACAAAAATTTTGCCATACAGTGGGGTATAGTTTTTCTGTAACATCCTAATTTTGCTTCTTTTCTACACCTGCTCTGGCTCTGCTGAAGCCCTCTTAGGCCGTGACCTGCTACTGGGACTTCAGAGTAGCTCTGCCCCGACTAATGAGAACGGCAGATGATGAGGGGTCCACTCCACTGTCATCTCATCACTGTCATGTTATCAGTGTCAGTGGCTCAGTAGGTAGCACACTCGCCTCTGAGGCCGGGAGATCAGAGGGCTGTGGGTTCTGTTCCCACATCTGGCACTTGGGTTAATATCCCAATACTGACACTGTAGTGCAGCATGAGAGGGGTGCTGCACTTCTGAGGTGCCGTCTTTCGGATGAGACGCTAAACCGAGGTCCCATCTGCCTGGATTGGTGGTAGTTCAGGTGGATGTTAAAGATCCCATGGCACTTATCGAAAAGAGTAGGGGAATTTCCCCGGTGTCCTGGCCAAATTTCCCTCATTCACTAAAAATACCACCAACAGCTTAATCTGGTTTAAAGTCAGTTGGCATTCATCTGTATCCCCTTCCCCCGGGTCGTGCCTGAAAATAGGCAGGATTTGTCTAGTGCACTTACCCGGTCAACAAAAACTAAATAAATAAAAAATAAAATAAATCTCTGTTGGCTGACATGAGAGAAAGATCAAGGCAGTGACTGGTCATGTATTTTTTTGTTTGTTTTTTCCCCCTTGAGAAATCTTTCTATTATAGAATTATTTTTTATTTATTGCATTTTTTAAGTGGGTACATTTTGGACTATGCCGATTTTTTTTTTTTTTTTATCTATGGGCAAAGTCCTAGTAAAGCCGTCTCTAAATTAGAGACACTGTATCATCGGGCGATCAGATTTATTACAGGAGCACCATACCACACCCATCAGTGCACACTCTATGCCAAGGTTGGTTGGTCATCTCTCGGCTTCAGACACCGTAGGAATAAAGTCCTATGGACCTATAGGGCTATAATCAGCAAACCTCCTCAGTATATATTACGACTCTTTGCCTGTCTCCTCCACTGGCTGCTACGCACTGGAAACCTTTCCCTGATTTCCCTGGTTGTTCCTAAGGTCAGGACACGCTTTGGTGCAGCAGCTATAAGCCTTGCCCTTCCCGTGTTATGGAACAACATGCAAAAGACTCTAAAGCTTGTAACACCAGTAAGTATGGCCTTTTTTTGAGGCACTATTTTATCGAACATTCAGTGAATCCTGTGAGTGCTTTATTTAGCTGCCCTTTTACCGTGAACCCTGTTTACAATTTCATAGTGTGGTTACCCCTTGTGCATCTCCTGCCTGTCCCTCCCTATCCCTGTGTCCTCTCCTGTAGTCATCCTTATGCCCTCCCATTCTTAGTCACCCATTGTCCCCTTAACCCCCCTTGTGACTTCCCGTTACTACTTTTACCTCTACCCTCCCTTTGCCTAACCTTTATAAACCATGCTGTGTGTGCATGGTATCCACTGTATTAACTAATATGTAATATTTTGTAATCATTTGTGTATATAGTACCTATTGTATTTACTGATATGCATTATTTTGTCACTATTTTCTATGCTTCTTCCCTTCAAGAAGAATCTGAGGTTTACTGTACTGCCTTGCCCTGTGGCTTGCTTTGTGTTATTTATGCCTTGCTCATTTTTGCACTACCCTGCTTGTTGCCCTATTGTTCTATAATTTCGATATGAGAGTCTGTTATGGCCTACCCAGGTCCACCTTGTAAATGAGCATGTCTCAATGGTGTTTCGCCTGCTAAAATAAAGATGATTGATTGATTGAAATGCATACAATACAAGAAGTGGGAAATACACACTGCCTCATACAAATCACAGTACATTAATCCCTTCTATAGTGCATCTCATTCCAGATTGTTACCTTTGGGGGTGAACAACATTTTTTTTTTATCCAAGTTTTTCTCCCTGTGGTTGGTGTGGGCAGACTTCTCCGCTGTGTCCCGCCTCTTCTCACCCGGCATCTGCCACAACAGACCGCCATGCCTGAGATCCCCCACGGATTTCCCTGTGTGGCGGGGCGGTTGTCTTCCACCCCACCGCAGTGACGCATATCCAGGCGGGGCAGAAGTGATCGGCTGACAGTGCAGGTTGGAGGCAGGCTTCATTAAGCTCACACCAACCTATTTTCTGGTCCCGTGTTCCCCTATGCTGGGGCGCTCTCATGAGCGTACACATGTGGAGGCACACGCATGTCGCAGAAACCTGCAGCCCTCCCTTCTGTTGCCCTCTGTGTCTTGCACTGCCATCTGGGCTCCACTAGATGGTAGTAATTTGGCGGCATGTGCAGGTACCCGCCCCCCCGAAAAGGAGAGCAGCTGTTGGCATTTGATCCTCTCCCTCTCCTGCTGACTCCCAGCAACCCATGCTTGCAAACGAACATGGGTCGCCGGCATGGCAGGAGGTAAGGTGCTGAAGGTGCCTCAGCCCTCCACGCCACAGGGCCAGCTACCCCGTTTTTTGTTTTTGTTTTTTTTTATACCATTTTCTGTGATAATTAAATCTTTGCTTACAGACAAGTAAACAAAGAAACTATATTTCCCCCATTGTTATTACCCCCCAAAATGTCTCCTGTAATCTGACCTCATTCTTAAATACATCCACCCCCCCATTGCATCCTTTCATCCATCCATCCATCCCCAACTTCCAGCCTTTTTAACCCCCCACCCAGCATGGAACCTCCACCCCTCATCATCCCCATAAGTGCATCCTTTTCATCTGAATATGGCTTAGATTTCTCAGGCTTAAGCAAGGCACCAATGACGATAACCCCTAAAAATATAACGTATAGTACAATGCTTTGTCCTGCTCTACAAACCTGAGAATAGCTGCCCCCGCAACCCCATACAACAACAGACACCATTTTAAAAGTCCATATATAGATAACAAACACTTTATGGAACATTTGGTGCAGCCAAAGTGTGAAACAGTCTTTTCTAAAAACTTTTAATGCCTATTAGGCCTAATGTTCACTTTATACAATATAATCAAACACTAAATCCGGCCTTCCATGTGCTCCTGTCTCTGGGTGAAGCTTTTTCATATTAAATAATTTGCAGAACAGTCCTCTGTGAAAGCCTGTCTGTGTTACACAGGACCCTGTACTTTTGTGTGTATGCAGTTTGTGTCTTGGCTATAGTAACAAGGGATGCAATGTATAACCTGGAAGAATGTTCTTTCTTTGTGTTTCATGTGGCTCCTTAGGACTAGGTGGCGCGAACTGTAGTTAAGACTGAAGTTTTAAACACAACAGTACTTCAGTATTGTGCAGGGACAGAGAAAGCTCCAAAAGTTGGGAAACTATATAGAGGATAATGTATCGCCTTTGATTAATAACCACGCTATAGTCACTTCGAGAGGTTACCATGACAACATAAACCCTGGAGCGAAGCTCAGAGGTTTACAGTTGTCATGGTAACTCGAGACAGGCTGATCAGACGCTAGCCTTCCGCTTTGTGAGTTCAGTGTCCAGGGCCCAGTCAGCATTTAGCACATTGTTTTTTTTGGGGGACTAGATAAGCTAAGCAGGACAATAACCGAGATGTGAGCTGAACTTTTTCATATGCTGCTGTACTGTACCCAGAGCATTCAGCCTTTAGGGTTTAAGTTTGCTTAAGTGTCACAGTTCACACAGTTATGGGTACATCTTTTTATTGATAGGGTAGTGTTCTCAGTTCAGCGTCTGGGACATAGACAGCAGACCAGCTGATCCGAGACTGGCAAATAAGTGTTCCGGCATGGGCTTCTTCCACTTCATTCCGTCTTCAGGTTTTGTGAGTTCAGTGTCCGGGGCACAGACATTATACAACACAATTATTAGGGCAGAGAGGTCAGCAGCAGACAGGACAGGCTTAACAGGACAAAAAGTGAGATTTGAGCTGTGACCTGAAATTTCTACCCTACTGTACTGTAACCAGAGGCTTTTTTTTTTTTTTTTACACAAACTAAGTAAAACACCTTTCTGCTATTTTGGTCAGTTTGAAAATCTCTGAATCTCAGTATCAGTGTTACAGCATTTTATAACAGATATTAGTGGCTTTCACTTTAGTTGGCCAGTGAATGAAAAGAAAGCCGTTGGCATCTATGTTGTATAACGCTGCAACACTAATTCTGAGATTCACGGATTTTCAAACAACTGACTCAACACCAGAAGAACAGCAGAAAGGTGTTTTACTTTGCTTAGTTTGTGTATTTTACCAAGAAAGCCATGTTTGCGTTTGTGTTTTTCCACCAGCAGTCACATCTGCCACTGCCACCACGGCAGATAAACGAAGGAGCTTAACATCTCTCCCAGTAGTAACAGTTTAACTTCAATGCCTGGCGGAAGGCAGATAGCAAGGGTGGAGGTACAGTGAGGGAATTAACATTAATGACAATTTGTTCAGAGGCAGGTTGGCAGCAAGCGTGGTCGGCGGATAAATGGAGCAGTGTATAGACCGAATTGTTTAAAATATGTATTGTTCCATGTTCTTTACAAGATGCCAGATCTTAAAATATTGATGACGTTTGAGAATCCTACAGGATTCTTTGTTGAGTCACACTGCTGCAATAAGGATCTAAAGCGCATGTAGCCTGCTTCTGAGTCACGATGAGCAGTGGGAGCAGCTGCCAGGAGGAATGTAACGGAGTGGAAAATGACTGTCTACACTGGCAGATGTTTATGTAAGAGTTGTCAAAGAGCAATCTCCGTGAGAAAGGGGTGTGTTTTTTATTTTTAGTTGTTGACGGTCTCAATCACTTGACAGAACAGTATCTGCAAGATTGTTCAGTTGAGTAATGGAACTAATCGAAATATTTAAATTTCCCGTTAAGGAAAAGTCTACGGGAAATGGCAGAGCGTCTTGCTGACGAATATGAGGAGGCCAGAGAGAAACAAGAAGATCTCCTCAATAGGTGAGCCTGTGTTCACAGTGGATGTGGTTTTGTGTCGAAGACATGGAGAGATCCAAAAGAGCGATGGTGTAATAATGCTGCAGAAACTGCAGGATAATACCGCGGTAGTAATATTTTAGGTACCTAAAATTGTTTTAAAAGCTCTCTCACTAAATACATTCTGTTGATAAATCAGACATAAGAATACATGTTATATCAAATATTACATGAATATGATCAGTTATGAGTTTAAAGAGCTAGTGCACTGCCTAAAATTGATATTATTTTTTAATAGCAGTCAGCTGTTACTTTTTATGTCGGAAGTACTTGTTCTTTTCCTGTGGGTTAAGTGGAAGATTATTATCTGATGATCTTACTTTGAGGGGGCTCTTGCAGCAGGCAGCAACATTAGGACTGAAGCCGGCAGGCGCCAGGACCCCACGGAAAACTTCTAGCTAGCAGTATACAGTGAGGGATCACCCCCTGACATTGGCCCATCCCCAGTGTCCGCCTGTGGTATAAAAGGGGCGGTCCCCCAGCCCAACCTCCGTTCTTTTCCTTCCATTGACCCGCGCAAGTCGGACCTCCATGGACACCGTCTGCTCTAGTTGACTGCCATTTTCTTCATATGTATACCCACATTTTTTTTTTTATTTTTTGTACTTATATTTACAGTATTTTCTTGCACATCTTCTTCTCCTTCCTCCTCCTCTTCAGAGCGGCGGCGGACAAAGTGTGCTTGTGGCAAACAGCTTCCTTACAAGGATGGCCACTCATCATGTCTGCTCTGCCTAGGCCCGGACCACAACACTAAGACCTGCCATCACTGCCAGGATTTCAACCAGCACACTAGAATTCGCCACCAGAACACCCTGGAAGCCTTCCTGCTACAGCAGAAACTAACAGTGATGGAGAAGGAGCTCTAGGGAAAAAGTACTTCTTCTCCTGCTTCTGGGGCCTTGACTTCTCCCGGTCAAGGTGTCCGCCAAGTCGTCCCCGACTTCAGGGTCTGATGTCTCTGTACGACGCCCAAGGCATGCACTCACATCCCCTGCAAGAGTAATGCCTCTGCCCTGCTCAGGAGTTGGCTTCCCGGCCCAGGCCTCCTCTTCACAGCCAACACTGGCTGATTCTCCAGACAGATGTCAGCCTACGCCTTAGTGGTCGATGCTGGCCACCCTGATGTCAACCCCAGTGGCGACTCAGCTGTCATTGTCCTGCTTCCCTCTGGCGCCAGCTGATGCCAAGGGGACTGACACCCAGTTTACAGACTCCCACTAGATCGATGCTGGATATCACTATACCCACGGGGCTGCCTCCAGTTAACCCAGCTCCTCAGGCTCCAACACCCGGGTTACCCCAGCCTTTGGGACCGACGCCAGGGCCTTCTTCTCCTGCCCCCTTCCCGATGTCCGTTCCTCCTGTCACGCCTCAAAATCTGCCTGCGGATTTGAATGCTGTCTTTGCTTGCCCGGTGGGCGTACTTTAAGGATAAGTAACTCCCAAGGAGATCCCCTTCTCCCCTTCTGAGGGACCCTCCTCAACACTTGGAAAGGACTAAGGACTCCCCTAGGAGGCCACCAATGCCACTGCCTAGAGAGCCTACCCTGGAGCCAGACGGGGCTGGCGCCAGCCATCCTGGAAAGCACCAACATAAGCACAGTCGCTCGCCTTCTCCAGCCACAGACTGAGTCAGACAGACACTCTTCCTCCTCATCTTCGGATGGAATGGAAGGCTTTGACTTGCCTTTGGAACTGGAAGATCACCGAGATACCCCAGGTCTCCTCCAGATGATCCCTCTTTTATGGATGTAATGAGACACTTCCAAACCATTATGGGTTGGGACACGGAGGAATTGGACCCTGAGCGACATTGGTTGTCCGCTTTTCTCTGTAAAAAGGAGTCACTACCCTTGGTTGTTCCCCCCCGCAGCCTGGAAGCATCCATCCTTTACCCCGGCGATGTCCAAGAAGGCAGATCGCCTGTATAATTAGGGAAGAACTCTTTTATGGGGAGCATCCTGAGGCCAACGTCATAGTTATTAACGCTGTCCATGACCGCTCCACGTGTCCTAGGCACCTTAGCACTCAGCCTCTAGACAGAGATTCCAAACAGGTGGACCAGTTTGGCAAAAAGGTTTATGCCTCGGCCACCTGCACCATCCGTTCCCTGAATTTTCTAGCTCGCATGATCCAGTACCAGAATGCCCTGTGGGAAAAGGCTATGGCGATGGTGCAAGCTCATCCTGATTATTCTGGTAAGGCCGCGCTTCTACACATCTTGAAATCGGGCTCTGACATTGGTATGCACGTTCTCCGAGCCTGTTATGATTCGGCAGATTTAGCAGTAAGGACTGCAGCTACAGGAGTTTGCCTTCATCGCTACTTCATGCTCAGAGTCTCAGGTTTTGCCCCCGACATGCAGTCCAAGATTCTGGATGCCCCTTCCTGGGGTCTGGTCCTGTTCGGTGAGGATTCTCAAAACATAATTACTCTCCTTCAGGAGCTGGGCAAGGCGCTGCACTTGGTACACTCCTTGTATCGATCGCAGACCAAATCCACCCAGTGTCAGTCCTTTCGACGGTCCTCCAAGCAACAACCCAGGGGACAACAGCCCAAGACTGCTTTTAAGCACAAAGCCGCTTCTCAAGCCACTGGATGTTTGGCCCAGAGGGCCCCCAGAACCTCCCAGGCCACTCTACCTGACTCCTTACCTGAACCCCCCGACTGAGACCCTGGGGAAGGCGGTGGGGAGTTATTTCTCTCTTTAGTCAGCGATTCAGGTGGTGAGGCCCAGGGGGTGCCCTGGGACAAAATGGGCACTGAAAATGGGTCCTTCCTGCCTGGTTACAATACCCAAGGGCTCCACTCCGGATAGTGAGCAGGTGGTTGTTGGTCCAGCAGTTCCCACCCATCCAACCCGAAAAGTGCTTTGCAATGCCAGGTTGATGAGGAATAAGACCACTATAATGGCAGACTTAATTTCCTCTCTAGACCTGGCTTGCATTACAGAGATCTGGCTGGATGATAATGCTGCACCTATTTTGGAGGCAGCAGTTCCGGCCAGGTACTGTGTGATACATACTCCGAGGAAGGATCGCAGAGGTGGTGGAGTGGCCATTTGTTTTAAAGCCAGCTTGGCCTCACTGTGCTACCGGTGGGTTCTACCAGGTGTTTTGAGAGCGTTACTGTGTGTGTGTGTGTGTGTGTGTGTGTGTGTGTGTCCTGGCTCAGGCTACAGAATCCTTATTTACCGGCCACTTGGTGGGGAGAGGGAGTTTCTGCAGGAGGTCGGGGAGTTTGTTGCCAGCCTGATGTTGGAATCCCCAGATGGTTAATTCTGGGAGATTTCAACGCTTGAGTCAACGACAGAATCTCGCCATTTGGACGCGACCTCCTCCAGAGCATGGAGGCTTTAGGCCTGTCGCAGGTTGTTACCTCAGCGACCCACTAGCACGGACACACATTGGACCTGGTGTTCACACTGGGTCTTGGGATAGATGACCTCAGGATTGATCTGGTCGCTTGGTCGGATCATAGCACCATGAATTTCACTTTGGGAAACCCCCCCTCCCCTGAGGGTCCGTCCTCTGGAGCTGGTCTGGTACCGCCTTTTAAGGGGATTGTCCCCAACAGGACTCCAGACGGTGCTGGATCTATCGGTGTGGAAGCTGCTTGCAGGGTGGGTGTGGAGGAGGCGGTGGCAGCCTTTGACACTGTTGTGCCCATTTGTGTCCTGCCCTTATCTACTTGTCTGAGGTGCCCCTGGTTTGATGGGGAGCCCAGGATGTTAAAGATAAAGGGCAGGAGGTTGGAGTGATGTTGGAGGAGATTGGGACTGATTGAGGACAAATTGGCTCTGAGGTTACATTATTTATTTAGTTTTTCTTTACCTGGTAAGGTGTCGTAGCCACAAAATATGACTATTTTCAGACACGACCCAGGAGGTTACAATACAAAATTGACAGACAAAACAAATAACAGGTATAGTTCAGAGGTAATCAACCATACAAGGAAAAATCTACATGATGTTCTGTGACGTAAACAGTATTGCTAATATGACAGAGACAATGGCAGAAAAAGACACAATAGTACAAAACACAATAAGCATACAATCATAGTGCAGTATTATGGTGACTATCAGAGGGCAATTTCCCAGAAAAAGGCAGATTTCCTGTCGAAGGAGATTGCTGCAGCAAGACAGACCAGCTCAGCTCTTCTGAGCGGTGGACAGGGTGTTGCACCCAGCCTGTCTCTGTACTCTGGGAGCTAGTTTAAGCACACGGTGCAGTGAGTTTGCTCTGTTTTTTTTTCTTTGCCAACAAAGTGTCCTCTGTCAGGACTGAGATCACCTCCAGAGCTGCTCGTGGAGTTTGTGGGTTTGGGCAGGGGTCTTGTCGGGGCATCCCTCCTGTCTGGGATGAGTTTGATTTAGTTGGAGTGGAGAAGGTGCTTGAGATAGTCTTGAGGCTGCGATCTACCCATTGTGATCTAGACCTAGGTCCATCCCGACTTTTGGTAGGCTGTATGGACCTGATTGGATCTGTGGTTGCTGGGATCGCCCAGTGTTCTTTGAGGAGTGAGGTCTTCCCAATGGCCTTAAAAGAGGCCATGGTGAGACCACTCTTAAAGAAACCCTCATTGGACCTGGACCGTCTCACCAACTATAGACCGGTCTCAAACCTCCCATTTTTAGGGAAGTTTTAGAAAAAGTGATGGCCGTTCAGCTTGAGGCTTGTCTGGCTTCCTTTGCCACTTTTGAGCGTTTCCAGTCTGGATTTAGGCCTGGCATAGCACAAAGTCTGCCCTGGTGAAGGTGATTGACGATCTCCTGATAGGGAGAAATAGGGGAGAGCGTACCATCCTTGTTCTCCTGGATCTCTCTGTGGCATGATACTGTGGACCATGAGGTGCTGGTGGACCGTCTGCGGAACTGGTGTGGATTAACCGGCACTGTCATCAGCTGGTTTAGATCCTACTTCACAGGCAGAGTGCAAAGGGTGACAATGGGGTTATCCTCATCTAACCCAATGCCACTGGTCTGTGGAGTTCTGCAAGATCTGGTCCTGGCACGGCACCTGTGCTGTTCACGGTGTACATGCTGCTGTTAAGAGACATTATCAGGCAGTATGGGCTGGGTTTTCATTGCTACGCTGATGATACCCAACTATACCTGTCCTGTGCACCTGGTAACCAGATGGCGGCCTCTGTTTAACACCTGCCTGGCCAAGATCCAGAACTGGATGATT